>CM042239.1:53964270-54456770 GCA_023566225.1 Romanogobio albipinnatus
GGTTTAAGAAATGCATTATTCACTGCTGTAAAGTGACGTTGCTGGATGTTTTGTGTGTGTGTGTGTGTGTGTGTGTGTGTGTGTGTGTGTGTGTGTGTGTGTGTGTGTGTGTGTGTGTGTGTGTGTGTGTGTGTGTGTGTGTGTGTGTGTGTGTGTGTGTGTGTGTGTGTGTGTGTGTGTGTGTGTGTGTGCGGACGAGATTAATCGCTAATCAAATTCACTGTTGATTAACCATGTAAAATGTTGTAGTTAACTCCTAAGCCATATTCAGCCATACTCAAGTTTAAGTACATTGATTTAATACTGTACTTTGTGTGTGTCCTATTTAAAGCTAGATTATTGGAATAGGTCCTGAGGTCCTGTATGGATGTGCACAAATAATTTTGCCATGCATTTCCTTATCCAGTATGATCACATTACATCCACTGACTCCCTTTTCAGTCCCCTGAGATGGCTGGAAGCTGGGGGAAACTCTTCAACACAACTAGATGCTGATGGGGTGAAATTTCAGGCTTTATTCACATGGCTGCATGAAATTTAAGTATACTTGATAGCAGAATTACACCTCTTGGAAGTATAGAAGGGAAAAGGGAACCATGACATTGTGTGTCACTGTTTTTGAAAGAGCTCAGTTTCCCTCAGGCCACTGCAGTATTTTTCCACAGAACTATCTTAGATTTCATACATTTACATGTCATGTTAACAATATAGTACAATTAGAGTCAGATCAGAATAAAATGTCCATTTTATCAAAGGACTTAAATGGATAATTCTCCCCAAAATTAACTCGCCTCATATCATTCCAAACTTCTGTGCACACAGACCAAGTTCCTCTTTGACTCTGTTTAAAGTCTAACGGACCATCAGCATTTAAAAAAAAAAAAAACATTGTGATTCAAATTTACTTGCTTGAAATACACACATCCTCTGTGTTTTTGTTGACTTATTATAAACATAACATTAAGCGTATTTATGTAACAGAAATGGCCTGGTTTGTGGTTAATTATGCTCATAGGGCTTTGAACCCCTAACTCATTATGTCAGAGCCACACCCTAGGGATTTGAGCTCCAGACTTAAGTTGGAACAGTTGGTTATATTCTCATTGTCAAATGCTCTTTGATTTTGTCTGCTAGCTTCCTTTTATCTCTCAGGTCTGATTCATTGTTTTGGCTGGTTCCACTGTACAAGCAGATTTGTATTATCTGTCGTAATGTTTCCTAATCCTGTGTCATGGAATTGTGGGGAAGCTGGTACCGTGAAATTGGCCGTTCTTCCTTTTTATTTATGTCCGCAGGGCCAGACATGAAATACCCTTGCAAACACAAAGCGATTCCCCAGTTCAAACATTTGTCTCCATACATAATATTCTTGCTCACAAACCAACAAACAAACAAACCCAAAGCATCACTGCACACTCATAAAACCAAAACTCAAGGATTTTTGTCCGATTCTGAAATGCTGTCATGAATGAGGTAAGAAGGAGATGTGCATGAAGTCACGCTGTCAATCAGCAGGACAGTTCTAGTTCTTGTTAGTGTCCAGTCTGAGTCCCTGCTGTCGAAAGGAGGGTGTTTACTGAGGATGTTTCAGACAGCATAGTGTGCATCAGTTTTCTTTTCAACTGGCTCTTAAACTGCCTGCTGTATGCTTTCCTCTGCCATGGGTGCAGCCAGTGTTTACACAACAAAAGCAATTTCACTTCAGTTTCCACTCTACCCGTTTTTGTCAGGATGTCTAGACACCCATTTTCATATTTTTATTCATTCACATAATATTTACATCACAATTTTTGTCACTGCATTGATAGGCAATAATATAGAGGATTAACATCAGTACAACCTCACAGGTGTCTACTGATTTGATCGTTTCATAACAGCAACCTTGAGCATTCCTGGTGGTACAGTATAGAGAAAACACACACGCACACTTACATATGTAGGCTGTAGCATGTTTTTATTATTTTACAGCATTTATGCTCATAAATGAGAGATTTTTTTTTATCTGTGGTTTTTGTCGTACAGTTTCCAATGGCAACCATTTCACTCGAACCTCGTTCACTTGGTTCTGTGATATGATGTGCCATAATTACCAACTCTTTGTTCCAACTTGTTTATTTATTTACCTTTTTTTATTCATTTATTTCTACCTGTTGATGATGATGATGAGTGTTTCAAACTTAGGCCCTGTTTACACCTGGTATTAAGATGTGTTGTGTTAGATTGGCTCACAAGTAGACAAGGAAGACACATTCACATTTACTCCCGGTGTCTTTTGTCCACTTTCGACCACTTCTGTCCTGATTTCTTCAAGGAGAGGGTCTATGGGCGGATACATATATGGTTTTTTTTCAGATATGTAAATCTAATGGACTAAATAAGCTAACGCAATTTAGCTTATTTAGGATAAGGATAGAACCAACCAGGACAAGTGGATCCTTCGCGGTCGAGGAATACACTTATAAATGTAAGTAGTGTGTTTTAATTTACTCAAATAACCAACGAAACATTTTAAAAGCCGGTGGTCTTTATTTCTGTGTTATCACTGCACGGCTTTATTCGTTAGGTGATCTGATGTAATATTTCGTTTTGTTTTATGGATAAAGTAGCAGACAGCTTCATTAAAATGTCCCGATTTGGGGGCTGCATCCTTCAAAGGCCGCATTTGATGCCGATTGCGTCACCGCAGCGCGACGAAGGCTGTCCCAATTCGAAGGGGCCTTCAAATGCAGCCTGCCATCCATGTTGCCAAGTCCGAGGTTTTCCAGCCGAATTAGGCTACTTTTTAAGTTGTTGCCGAGGGGAAAAATAATTTCCGTGGGTTGGTTTCTACCCGATAAGTACGATTTCGCCGCTCCAACACCGCCAAACGTACAACTCCAGTGGAGAATTCGTCCACTCGATGGAGAAAATCGCATTGGTAGTTTTGGGCTACTTTTGTTGCAGAGACCTGGCAACCCTACCCACCGTTCTTCTCCCCGGCCGCGAAGGATAGAACCAACCAGGACAAGTGGATCCTTCGCGGTCGAGGAATACACTTATAAATGTAAGTAGTGTGTTTTAATTTACTCAAATAACCAACGAAACATTTTAAAAGCCGGTGGTCTTTATTTCTGTGTTATCACTGCACGGCTTTATTCGTTAGGTGATCTGATGTAATATTTTGTTTTGTTTTATGGATAAAGTAGCAGACAGCTTTATTAAAATGAGGGCAGCAAATGCAGGGATTAAAGTGAAAAAAATTCTTCTGACTGAAATTTTTTTTCAGGCCAAGTCATATTATTTTAACTTTACTTAAATAGTCGAGACCAATAGCGTTTTAAGGGGAGATGTTTTAAACCGCTTTAATATTGCCAGTTTGCGTATTTTAAAAGCTATTTTAATCTATGAAAAAAATATACTTAGCTTGACAAATAATCAACCATCTACATAACTTTGCAGTGCATGTTTTTATTTATCTTATAAGACCAAACAATGTTTTGTAAAACTCTTAATTAACAGAAAAACAGGCTGCATTTGAGACCATATGGACAGTGTCTCCGCTGATGTCCAGGAGTGATGGATTTTCTCTCCTGACTAGTGTCTCTACTCCAGACTTTTTCCCTCTCATTACATTGCAGTTATCCAACAGTATACCAACAACCTGATTTCAGTTCAGGCTATATGACTGTCAATGTGTGTGTGATTGTTAAGGCATCTGCAATATTCATTTTCCTTGAGGCCAGATGCTGGGTTGCCACTTTACCCATATCCTCATCAAAGTATCAAACAAGAACATTCAGAATCCTGTCCATGTTTCCATCTGTTGACTCATCTACATTTAAAGAAAACATCTTCGTTTTCAGCTAAGATGACAATTCGTTTTTCCAATGAACAGCAATGCCATGTGTGCACAAGTAGGAGGCGTGTACATTAGATACAGACAATCTTGAAAGTGCACTGTTGTCTTTGACAGCCGATTGCATTAAATCAACTAGCGGCTGTGAGACTTTGAACGACAGGTCATGCTCCGCTATGAAAGAACATATGCGCACTTTTAGATCGCACACGCGGTCGGTCATAGATGCATGAACCTCCGTTGTGGTACTTGGCGCACCAGGCAGGGAGCATGTGTATTGTAGAGCACAAACGGCAGCATTGTGACTAGCTTCAGATTGATGGCGAGCTAGGACTTTTTTGCCATTATTGCCATACTGAAGTCTCCTGTGACACACCGTGCAAAGACACGTACCTGGCTGTTTGATTTTTTTAGCCCACGAACTAAAAGGCTTGCCATTCTCCCCCATTTCGCTAAGCCAAGCCCATCTCCATTTATTTTTTACACTTTTATCAATCTCCGACACATCGGAGCCTTCCTGCATTACAAGTGTGTCCATGGTAACTGACATATAATTATAACGTTACCTCAGCGCTCAGTTGTACCTGACATGCACTTTCCAAAACTAAGATTAATTGAGTGAACATGGAGCAGTTTTTCCCGTGAGCGGGAATTGAAAACCCGGAGTGGATCATGAGCGAAGTGATTACAGAATGCTTAGAGTGGAGAGAGGAACGTGCTTTCGCTCCACTCCAGGCTTTGATCACATCCCCCTCAGCAGGATGAATACACCTCGTCTTTTCTTAATTTAAGACCTATTCAAACTAAAATTAAGACATTTATTACACTATTTGAGAAATGAAAGCCTATTTACGACCTTAAAATTATGAAAAGTGATTTTAAGACATTAAGGACAGACGGGAACCCTGTAATTGACGGAAATCCGTCATAGACTCGCTGCAATTAACGGAAATCCGTCGTAGCGACGGAGAACTTTAATCCCTGCAAATGAGTATTTATTTACCGGGCCGAAAAACTCATCCAGTGTGGATTGGAGTACGACCCATTTGTAGTATTTCCATATGTTCTTGTGTAGGTATAGGGGGGCCTTATCCTATACAAAGCCCACAACAAAAAGAATATAGAATTTGAGTATCTATAAATATGATTTCTGGAGTATTTTGTATGTAACGCTATGCAGGCTACTGATGCATCATATTTTTTAATTTTCTTAAAGGGGTGGTAAAGCACACTCTTTCGAAGGCTTGATTGTGTTTGTGGGGTCCACTGTAACATGTGTTCATGCTTCGTTTTTAAAAAAATGCAGTATTTTTCATATATTTGACCTTTATTCTACACTGCTCTGTCCCTCCTTGTAAAAACGGTCTGATGGTTTCCGGATTCTGTGAAGCCAGTCCCTCAAAAATACGCAATGGGCTCTGATTGGTTAGCTGGCCCAGTGTGTTGTGATTCGCTAACCGCCTAGTGAACATTTCTCGAAAGCGTCACGCCCCTTACCTCTACAGGTAGCCTCAGGCTACTAGCCTGAGCTTTGTGTACAATAGCGTCAATGAAACCATACCAAGAGCCCGAATCAGACCCAGACAATTTTAGTGAAGATGATCGAGCAGAACCTGTTCAGTCCTCAAGAGTAAAGACTGCGGATCTATGGTGATCGCTCCTGAATGGCACTGTTACTTTTGTATTTTTAGAACGATTTGCCAAATATCTGTCGCAAGAACGGACACTAAACATAGTAGCCAAATCAAACACAGAACCATGTTTAGCATGCCTGTAGATAAACAATACATAAAAGCTCTAATCAAAGAATAATTTACACTAATGCCAAGTTCGCTGTTGAGATTTTAAACAGTTTGTAACGTTAGGGGTTTGTCGGATAACGTTAAGTATGAATGAGCATTTAATAAACTGGTTTGCAGAGCCAAACAGCGCTGTCATGTTTACTTCCTTGCTACAACGTAGGCTACAATTAACAACACGAACTATTACAGGAAAACACATCGACGAAAAATAAATCACACTTACAGGTTGTAGCCCGTACTCGCGAAGATTGTGGAAGCTTTCCTCTGCGAGATGTGCCGCGGTAGCCGCGCGTGCCCGCCTGTCTCGTGCAGCTGAAGGCTCATGTATTGCAAATACAGATGAATATTGTCCATTATGTCACATTTTCCGATCTTCTCCTCCGACCCCTGTCTGTCTCGTGCTTTGATTTATGATGGGCAGCATATATCCGATGCAAATGCGATCGTGTTCACCTCATGTCTCTTACACACATGAATATGACGTTGTATGTTAAACGCACTGCAACGCACCCCCGTCCCTAGGAAGGCTGAAGAAAGTGGACCTGCAATCCGGATGAAAATAACAGCGTTTCGTCGGCATTGTCAACAGCACTCCAGCCTACTAACTATACCACAACAACTATTCCCCGCGGTGATACAAAATGGCCCCCCTTATTTCATATTCTCGGAGGAGGGGTTTATGTAAATATTGGGCCTGGTGATGTCAGCAAACCCTGGGTGAATGTGTAGTAGTCCCTACTGGCCGTTTGCTGTAGTCCTTAGAAATCGATTTCTTTAAAAGCAAATATCTCCCTTTGCTTTAAACTTTGAACGTTGTAACTTTGAAGATGTTGTTTATGCTCAAACAGCAACATTACACACTAGCTAAAGTTAGAAAAGTGAAATCGTGGTTTACCACCCCTTTAAGATTGCACCCTTGCCTTGCAGGTAACAAAAAATGGAACAACTTAAAAAAATTTAAATGTATGCAAGTTAATAGACACATCTTTGCTGAAATGTATTGTGCTGTTGTGTTTGTTGTTAACAGACATGTTTATTTTCTCTGCCTAAAGCCCCGTTCACACCGCCAGCGACACGCAGCGACAAAGCGACACGATCCCATTCATTTCAAATGAGCGCTGGCGACTTCCGGTGACACGGGCGACAGTGACCGTTGGCGACAGAATGTGGGCGTGTCAAGCGACGCGAGAGACGCGACAAAAGTTCATAAATTTCAACTTTATGCAAATGAGAAGCGTTTTTCGCGAGCGACAACCAATAGGAGTGAAGTCAGTGGAGTGCACGTGATCCGTCTGCTCACTACTACTGCGGTGTTGTGTCAAGATGGAGGAGAAGTGGATTTTAGCTGTTAGCTGTTAGGTACTATTTAATTACAAATTATAATTTAATTACTATTACGTGTGTGCAGTGCAGTGTAAAGATTATATTGCCTATATATATATATATATATATATATATATATATATATATATATATATATAAAACAGGTGATTCAGGTATTATACATAATTATAATGTGTGTGTGATGTGTATGTTTGTGTTTTGTATTTTTAGTGGAGGAGTGTAGACAAAAGTGGAAGAACCTCCGTGACGCATATAGGAGGGAGGTTAATAAAACAAAAGACCAAAAGAGAAGTGGGTCAGCAGCAGAGGGTCACAAACCGTGGAAGTACAGTGCCATCATGGGCTTTCTCAACCCTTTCATGGAGGCTAGACCCAGCAGTGGGAACATGCTGGAAAGGGTTAGGGAGCCCATGATGGCAACTGAACAGCGAGACACATCAACGAAGGCAAAGCAAGTCAGCCAGTCAGAACTGAGCATCCAGGAAGGTCCAGCATTCAGCCAGGAAGGTCCAGCATTCAGCCAGGAAGGTCCAGCGTTCAGCCAGGAAGGTCCAGTGTTCAGCCAGGAAGGCCCAGTGTTCAGCCAGGCAGACCAAGAGCAGGCAGCCCCAGCATTTAGCCAGGCACACGTAGCGAGCAGCCAAGCAGACAACGTATTGAGGCAAGGAGTGGCTTGAAAAGACACAAGGGTGCAATGACGGTATTTGAGAAACAACTCATGGCTGCGTTACATAGGGCAGAGGCATCATCTAGACCACAATGTGTACCGTCAGAGGACCCAGATGAACTATTCATTCGAAGCTTGTTGCCCCAAATTAAACAGCTAAAACCAGGTAGAAAAGAGAGGCTGAAATTTGAAATACACAAATTAGTTTATGAGGCCCAGGTTAGTCAGGAAGAGGAGAAGAGCGGGGTACAGCTGACAAGGCCATGAGGGGTGTTAGTAAGCTTATTTATCCTCATGGTCCTGTCAGCTGTACCTTGTGCAGTGTGTTCATAGTGTTTACACTTTTTGTTGTCCCTGTTAAAAGAACATAACTGTGAAGTATTGTTAATCAAAATAATTAATGTATATATGTTTGAGGAGAGCGGGGTACAGCTGACAAGGCTATGAGGGGTGTTAGTAAGCTTATTTACCCTCATGGTCCTGTCAGCTGTACCTTGTGCAGTGTGTTCATAGTGTTTACACTTTTTGTTGTCCTTGTTAAAAGAACATAACTGTGAAGTATTGTTAATCAAAATAATCCATGTATATATGTTTGAGGAGAGTGGAGCCTATAGCTCGTGCCTCGAGAAAAAAAAAAAATCTGTTTGATTTTGTGTATCATCTAAGGTCAGTTTTGATAAATAAATGCATGCATTTGCCTCAGTTTTCAATCTGTTCCTTTTTGTGATTAAGTAGATAATTTGCTGAAATTTATTTTTTATTTTTATTTAAAATGAGAATACTACATTTACCCTTATGATTTGCAATATAAAACAATTTAGTACATATTACAGTTTAATATCTGCACTTTATGCATTTGGGGGAGATGTGTTTGCATAGGAAATGACACATGAAAAAATTACTCTTTTATTCAAATGTGGGTGGCTCTTAAAAGAGCCTTTGGTTTGGTTCTGTGAATTCTTTTTTATGCCTGTGGCTTCCAAGGGACTGCACCCTCAGCACTGAAGTAGTTCACCAGTGTCTCCCTCACACGCATTGCTTCCCGTGCAGCATTGTTGCTCCCTACTTGGCTGATGTCGTGCAGTCCAGAGGCTTCTCCGTCGCCAACATAGAAAACCGTCCGTGTTGTCCTCCGCAGGAAGTTGTGTAGAACACAGGTGGCCTTTACACAGGTTTCTGCATTGGAAGGACTGATGCCAATAACATGACGGTACATTCACCACTGCACTGCGAGTATACCAAACGCATTCTCCACAGTTAGTCTTGCCCGCGAAAGCCTGTAGTTAAACACCCTGTGTCTACTGGGAAGGGTGGTACCTGGGAAGGGTCTCATGAGGTCTCTACGGAGAGGGAAGGCTTCATCTGCCACAAAGACGTATGGCTGGAGTCCCAAGTGCTCTGCTCCTGGCAGCAGCGTATTCTCTGGTAAGCCAAGGGTGACACGGCGAAGAGCATTACCAAAAGGACTATTAGCCAGAGTCCCACCATCACTGGTCTTTCCATAACTGCCAACATCTATGATGCGGAAGCAGTATTTGGCATCTACAACTGCCAAAAGGACAATAGAGTATGTCCCTTTGTAGTTGTAGAATAGGATCACTACATGCTTCCCATCAATAGATCCTACACAGTTTGGAAAATTCCAGCGATGTAAGAACTCTGCTGCAATTTCCTGCCAAAATTATGTGGTGGGAACAGGCATGTACTCCTCCACAAGGGAGTCCCAAATGGCCTTTGCCACTTCTGCCACAATACCAGCCACAGTGCTGTGTCCAACCGAAGGCATTGCTGAAGGCAATACTGCGGTAAGAGTCCCCTGTTGCAAGGAATCTGTAAAAATGTGAAATATGCAATCGTCAAAGCAGAAATTCATATGTATAACATGTTGAGCTATTAAAAAAAAAAGACTGAATTAAACATATAAGAAACAGCTCTAAAAAGAAAAATGTTTAATAATATAGGCTATGTTTACGATAAACATGTTGAACTGTAAAAACACGCTCATGGCAGGTAATTCTATGTATGACACAGAGTTCTCTGGGAAAAAAAGGCATTTGGGCAAAATATGTGTTATTTTGGCACGGCTGCCTGCTAAAATTCGCATTCCTGGGTCTGTATATCACATAATTGGGGTCGTTTCAACCCGCGGACTTGGCAACACAGTGCAGTTGAGTTCTGTTGACATTTGACAACTGACTTTATGCGTCGCTCCGTTGCTCTGATTGGTTGTAGGTCTATCCAGTTGAGGTCTTTCCTGGTTCGGTTGAAACACGCCCCATAATCACAGCCCAACGGAGCAGTATCAGACTCAAATTCTGACTAGAATTGAGTATGACAACGTTAGGCTAAGGTGAAATGGCTCGGCGGTAGTTTGTGTTCTCCTTTGCAATCAAGGGGCCAACTCTCCGCATCAGCACATCAAACTGGGTCCTGTCCAGCCTGAACTACTGCTGGAACCGGACTTCATCCAGCCGCAGTTCCTGCACCAGCCGGTGGTACTCGCCGTGCTGACTCCTAGCCCAAATGGTTCCGTGAACCCAGACAGACCGGCATTTGCGTTTTTGCCGCAGATATGTAGCCGCGATGGCAAAAAGCAGGCGTTGTTCATCGTTCATTGTTAACAATTAAATTCCCTCCAAAATATTTGTTTTTAGCAGCAAACAGAGGAGGGTGATCTGCTAATGATGTTTATAGGCAACCCGTAGTGGGAACCCACTAGCTACATGAATCTCTGGCGCTCGCGCCATGCAGCGACAAAATCGCTGGCGGTGTGAACGGGGCTTTAGGATTGAAAGTGTGCTGGGACAGGTGAGGGAGTGGGAAACTTGGCCATGGTTTGTCTTCATGAATGAGGCGTTGGGACAACCCCACTGTCCTCATTGACTCCATCCCTGAGGACACACTAGGGCCAAGTTCAACAATGGATGACCAAGATGAGGAGCAACTCCAGCCAAGAGGAAACGAGACCGGGAGGTTGAGCTGATGGAGATACTGAGGGAGGACATGAAGTTTCAGCGAGAGACAGAGAAGAGCAGGGAGAGAATGAACTGATTGTTTTCTCTTCTTGAGAGATAGTTGAGAACTAAAATTTTGGGTTTGGAAATTAAAATGTGTAAATTAAATATTATCGTTCAACATATTATTTTTGTTATGCAAGTTATAATTTGTAAATTAAATAAATATTTGTAGTAAAGCTTGTTTGTACGGGAAGAAGGAGGCGGGAACCGGCGAACAATCAAAGTATTTAATAAAAACCAAACACAAAATAAAATGGCGGCGGCAGCCCCTCGCGGTCGACTGCCGCCTACACACAAACACAAAATGAAAATAAGCTGCAGCCCCTCACGGTCGACTGCAGCAACACATAACAAAACGTAAATAAAACACAACACAAAATCCAGGCCTGGTCCTCTCTCCTCCCTCACTGTCGTCGCTCCTCCTTTATACTCCCTCACTCCTCCGCGAGGGCCGAGATCGCTGCGGCTCGCAGCTGCCGCTCATCCTCCCTGATGAGCGCCGCCTCGTCCCGCCCTCACGGCCCCTCGGCCTCGCTGCTCGCCACAATAATTCTGTTCATTTATTTTTGTCATGTCAATGAATTTGTAAATTAAACAATAAATTGTTCTATACATTTTTATTTACAGTACTTTTTACAACTATTTACATAAGTTACATTTAAGATTAGAAAAACAAAATACATTTGAAAATTAACAGTACATAAAACAGATGGAAGAACACGTTTTTCATCTGGGATCAGTGCATATTTCCACTGTCTACCAACAGGTTTGCAGTGCTGACTTATTCGACGGCTGCCATGTCGCTAAGATGTTTTCAGAAAGAGGGAAGAATAAATTAAATTAACTCACATCCTCAAATCAAATGAGCTGAACTCTGCAGGACAGCGGCCCTCCAAGACCAATCCCTGATCTATAAGACATATTTCTAGTGTATTTTATTTTTAGATTCTTTTTTAAATGATTTTAAATTACTAATATCAAAATCTAATAATCATGTGTAAAAAGTCAGTTTTCCATAAAACCACAATATTTGGCTCTGAGATGAACTTGAATAAAACTACTTTTTTACTTCACAATTATACTCAAATACAGAGTAAATGTATTTTGTTACATTATTTGTAATATTTAGCAACTGTTAACAGCAGCCGTTGAAGAGAACTGAAATTAACATTTATACTGAACTTTAAAGTTATATTCAACTGCCTAAAAACAAAACAACTAGCCTCAAGATGTTTACCTCGGGCCATTTATGTACATAATAAAGAGTATAAACTATATAAAATCGTATGTTGGTAACATATTAGTCAACATTTTATTGATACATTAGATTACTGGAGTAAATTGAAACCCACTACTTGCATTTAAAAGTGTAATCTGGCAATTTCTCTTCAAAAATTTGACGTTGCGGCACGCAGTGAGTTCTGGGGTAAGCAAGGCTGCGAAGCATCCATCCAAGTATCCTTCATTTCATGGGAAAAGAAGGACGCTTTTGCAGGCCATATTTTGAAGGAGCCTTCGGAGGACCTACGAATTGGGACACCCCACTGTAAACGAGTCTCGGTGCGTCCTTTGAAGGCAGCGTCAGCCACGCACTTCAAAGGACACGGCCTTCAAAGAATGCAGCCCTTGAATTGGGACACAGCTAGAGTGTCTTAGAAAACATGTTAGTGTTAGTAATCAGGAATGGTGAAAGACATTGTGTTTGGTGTTTTTCATCTTCAAACCAAACTTGGGTCTTCAGTTGACAAAGTTTAAATGCCTTCTGGCTATCGTTCTTCCTATAATGTTTCTGTATTAGGAGAGTAGGCGGTGGTTTGTGGTTGTTCGAACACATTCAACCAAATGCGTTTGCGACTACCTCTGGAAGTGGTCGAAAATGGACAAGCTTAAACCGTTTTAGACCCCGTTTACACCTGTATTTAGCGTTGTCCGATCTGTGTAATCCAATAGACGAAAACATTTCTTAACCCCTTTACGTACAAAGATCGCAGATGGCCCCAGATTATTGTTGTTCAATACTCACTGCACATTAAAACATCATACTCTTATTTCATTTGGAAAAACTGAATATCATTAGAAAGATTTAAGACTCCAGTTTCAATATTTGACCACTGTTTATGATAAAACAAGGTTGCAGTGTCATTTATTTCTTAATTTATGTCAGGAGTGCAAAATTATATATTTTTAATATTTTAAATAGAATAACAACACTTATTCATATTCTGTCACGTCTGCTCTAGTTAATTCATTCACATGCGTTCACTAGACAGCGTCCGTTAGGGCGTAATTTTGGAGAAAGTTTGATTTATTCTCACATGTTAGCAAAATATACAGTGAGGAAAATAAGTATTTGAACACCCTGCTATTTTGCAAGTTCTCCCACTTGGAAATCATGGAGGGGTCTGAAATTGTCATCGTAGGTGCATGTCCACTGTGAGAGACATAATCTAAAAAAAAAAAAAATATCCAGAAATCACAATATATGATTTTTTAACTATTTATTTGTATGATACAGCTGCAAATAAGTATTTGAACACCTGGCTATCACCTAGAATTCTGACCCTCAAAGACCCATTAAAATGCCCACCTCCACTCCATTTATTATCCTAATTAGATGCACCTGTTTGAGGTCGTTGGCTGCATAAAGACACCTGTCCACCCTATACAATCAGTAATTATCCAACTACTAACATGGCCAAGACCAAAGAGCTGTCCAAAGACACTAGAGACAAAATTGTACACCTCCACAAGGCTGGAAAGCGCTACGGGGAAATTGCCAAGCAGCTTGGTAAATAAAGGTCCACTGTTGGAGCAATCGATAGAAAATGGAAGAAGCTAAACATGACTGTCAATCTCCCTCGGACTGGGGCTCCATGCAAGATCTCACCTCGTGGGGTCTCAATGATCTTAAGAAAGGTGAGAAATCAGCCCAGAACTACATGGGAGGAGCTGGTCAATGACCTGAAAAGAGCTGGGACCACCATTTCCAAGGTTACTGTTGGTAATACACTAAGACGTCATGGTTTGAAATCATGCATGGAACGGAAGGTTCCCCTGCTTAAATCAGCACATGTCAAGGCCCGTCTTAAGTTTGCCAATGACCATTTGGATGATCCAGAGGAGTCATGGTAGAAAGTCATGTGGTCAGATGAGACCAAAATAGAAATTTTTGGTCATAATTCCACTAAACGTGTTTGGAGGAAGAAGAATTATGAGTACCATCCCAAGAACACCACCCCTACTGTGAAGCATGGGGGTGGTAGCATCATGCTTTGGGGGTGTTTTTCTGCACATGGGACAGGGTGACTGCACTGTATTTGTCACATGCCTGTCCTGTCTTGTGTGCACATGTGGGTTTTGTTAGTGTGGCCATGTGCCTCTGTCATTGTTTGATCCCTCCCCCTTGTTATCTAATTATTGGTTTAATTTGCCCCACCTGTGCCCCCTCTGCCTTGCTTGAATTCTCCCCTTTATATACCCCTTGTGTTTGTCAGTCTTTGTCAGATCCTTGTTATGTCTACGTCTCCCGTTTCCCCCCGTGATTTCTCTTGGTATGTTTTTGTGTTATTTTATGTTTTATTATGTGTTTTGCCCCCTCGTGGGTTTTTGTTTTGTATTTATGTTTGTTTTTGTTAATAAATCCTCTTTTCACTGCACTTGAGTCCTCGCACCAGTTTTCCTTTATGTTTGACGTGACAGAAGGATCTGACCAACTAGAGGACTCAGCAGAAGTTGTTTTTGTTTTGTTTTGATTTTCCTGTATAAACCCTATACTTCGCTATGGAGTTTTCTAGACGCCTACTGGTGATGCGTCATGTTAACTCCAGGTACATCCGTCAACAGGGGACGGATGCACGACAGTTCGCATGTCAGTTTTTGAGCGAGGTGGACCACTTTATGCTCAACGAGGCAGAGTGTAAGGAGACTTTTAATCTTTGTTTGGACATGCCACTTTGTCCGGGAGTGATGGAGAGGCTGGGAAAGCTGGGACTTCGTGCAACATCTGAAAGAGTCCGAACATCCTCGGCCAGCTCCAGTGGTCCCAGTTCCGATGGTCCCTGCTCCTGTGACCCCAGTACTGGTAGTCACGGCTCCGGTGATTCCATTTCCGGTGGTCTCTAAGCGGAGTCCCTGCTCTCTAAGCGGACTCCCTGCTCTCCCCGCGCCGCCCCGGCGCCCTGCTCTTCCCGCGCCGCCCCGGCGCCCTGCTCTCCCCGCGCCGCCCCGGCGCCCTGCTCTTCCTGCGCTGCCTGAACTCTGCTGGCCGCCTGAACTCTGCTGGCCGCCTGAACTCTGCTGGCCGCCTGAACTCTGCTGGCCGTCCCGGCCGCCTGAACTCTGCTGGCCGCCTGAACTCTGCTGGCCGCCTGAACTCTGCTGGTCACCCCGGCCTCCCCGGCCGCCTGAACTTTTTGTGATCCCCGTCTCCCCCTTGTTTTCCCCTTCCTTTTCTGTTTCCCCCTTGTCTGTCCTTCCCGTCCCATCCAGGTCTGTCCCTCCCATCCCGCCCTGGTCTGTCCCTCCCGTCCCGCCCTGGTCTGTCCCTCCCGTCCCGCCCTGGTCCGTCCCTCCCGTCCCGCCCTGGTCCGTCCCTCCCGTCCCGCCCTGGTCCGTCCCGCCCTGGTCCGTCCCGCCCTGGTCCGTCCCTCCCTGGTCCGTCCCTCCCGTCCCGCCCTGGTCCGTCCCTCCCGTCCCGCTCTGGTCCGTCCCTCCCGTGCCGCCCTGGTCCGTCCCTCCCGTGCCGCCCTGGTCCGTCCCTCCCGTGCCGCCCTGGTCCGTCCCTCCCGTGCCGCCCTGGTCCGTCCCTCCCGTGCCGCCCTGGTCCGTCCCTCCCGTGCCGCCCTGGTCCGTCCCTCCCGTGCCGCCCTGGTCCGTCCCTCCCGTGCCGCCCTGGTCCGTCCCTCCCGTGCCGCCCTGGTCCGTCCCTCCCGTGCCGCCCTGGTCCGTCCCTCCCGTGCCGCCCTGGTCCGTCCCTCCCGTGCCGCCCTGGTCCGTCCCTCCCGTTCCGCCCTGGTCCGTCCCTCCCGTTCCGCCCTGGTCCGTCCCGCCCTGGTCTGTCCCTCTTCGTCCCTCCCTGGTCTGTCCCTCTTCGTCCCTCCCTGGTCTGTCCCTCCTGTCCCTCCCTGGTCTGTCTTTCTTGCCCCGCCCTCGGCTGATGGAGCGTCTGGTAGCCGCTCCGTAGAGAGGGGGTTATGTCACATGCCTGTCCTGTCTTGTGTGCACATGTGGGTTTTGTTAGTGTGGCCATGTGCCTCTGTCATTGTTTGATCCCTCCCCCTTGTTATCTAATTATTGGTTTAATTTGCCCCACCTGTGCCCCCTCTGCCTTGCTTGAATTCTCCCCTTTATATACCCCTTGTGTTTGTCAGTCTTTGTCAGATCCTTGTTATGTCTACGTCTCCCGTTTCCCCCCGTGATTTCTCTTGGTATGTTTTTGTGTTATTTTATGTTTTATTATGTGTTTTGCCCCCTCGTGGGTTTTTGTTTTGTATTTATGTTTGTTTTTGTTAATAAATCCTCTTTTCACTGCACTTGAGTCCTCGCACCAGTTTTCCTTTATGTTTGACGTGACAGTATTAAGGAGAGGATGACCGGGGCCATGTATTGCAAGATTTTGGGGAACAACCTCCTTCCCTCAGTTAGAGCATTGAAGATGGGTCGAGGCTGGGTCTTCCAACATGACAATGACCCGAAGCACACAGCCAGGATAACCAAGGAGTGGCTCTGTAAGAAGCATACCAAGGTTCTGGCGTGGCCTAGCCAGTCTCCAGACCTAAACCCAATAGAAAATCTTTGGAGGGAGCTCAAACTCTGTGTTTCTCAGCGACAGGCCAGAAACCTGACTGATCTAGAGAAGATCTGTATGGAGGAGTGGGCCAAAATCCCTCCTGCAGTGTGTGCAAACTTGGTGAAAAACTACAGGAAACGTTTGACCTCTGTAAATGCAAACAAAGGCTACTGTAGCAAATATTAACATTGATTTTCTCAGGTGTTCAAATACTTATTTGCAGCTGTATAATACAAATAAATGTTTTTTTAGATTATGTCTCTCACAGTGGACATGCACCTACGATGACAATTTCAGACCCCTCCATGATTTCTAAGTGGGAGAACTTGCAAAATAGCAGGGTGTTCAAATTCTTATTTTCCTCACTGTATAATCATACAGAATATAATTTCTATTAATTTCCCACTGAATAATGCAACACGAAGAGCTGAAATAGCGTTCAGAGTGTGCTCAGTTTGTCCTGTTCCTGGTTTGCGTCAGTTATGACTCATTGAGCGCTCATTTGGCCTAGAGCTGTCAATCATCTTACGTGACCATAATTCCTGCCCTTCTGGATGAGGCTGCCCTGTACAATTCCTCGTTCTGAGAAAAAACGAACCCAAAGAAACATTTCTACACGTGAAACAAGAAGCTAATAAACACACAATTACGATAGTATATGGTTTGTGTGTGATTTGTATGCCATTTGGTGTATTTTTATATCAATAATGGATGTTTACATTATAAATGCTAAGCAGGTGTATCAATTAGCATATAAAAGGGTAACAACGTATTTCAACATAGTTATATGACTAAAATCCACATTAAATTGAGATAAGTTAATACGAACATTCAATGGTGGTTTTAAAGTGAGTTTTGAGTAAAAGTGTAATATTGCTCTTTGTTAGCTCTAATGCACCTGTCGCTCCAGGAGCTAATCTATTCCATAAACTAATTTGTTAAAATAATTCACATAAGGTCCTAAAATATGCTTTTTTTTTGTTTTCTAGAAAGACTTCGGATTAATGTATAGTGGGATCAAAGTGGTGTAGATGGCCATGCCATGTAATGCCAGAATAAAGGCTAATAATGGCTGAATACAAACAAAAGAATATTGAAGATTAGATCTCATTCATGGCAGATGTGCACATGTGAAAGCTTTGTCGAGTGAGAACAACAGAAACATGAATGGAACAGTTCTCCTTGCCAGACATTAGACAATAGACTGCAAATGGGTATTTACTCGGCAATAAAATATTTTATCAGCCTAAATATTTTAAAACTAAAGCCAGAGCAAATACTTTACATTGTATCAACATTTTTATATAGAAACAATACAGAAACAAATCGGTGAAATGAGATATTAGAAGGCAGCAAACAGTCTCAACTGAGAAAACTGTCAAAAATGCTCTCATGCCCACTGCCAGGTGTTTTCAGGAGAGTTTGGTGGACACGTGTCCTTTCTGCTCTTTCTGACGGCTGTATCCTGAACGTCAGTCAGTGATAAATGCTGTAATTTATAATGAAATATCGGAAATGTGTTTAAAAATCATTGCAACTTTTAGACTGCACCTGAATGTTTCTGAATGGTTAGTGGATACATGTATGTAATGTTAGTTGTTGTGGATGTACCGTCATGTTAATCTATAAATTGTTGTATATGTACTCATTAGGGGTGTACGGTACACGTACCAAACCGTTTGCGAATGCAATCTTTAACAGTTAACAGTCGGCTTGTTTTAAGCGCGGAACACACTTCAATCCTAGTTCCCACTCGAACATATTAAGTATTCAGTCCATTTTATCACGAAATTCAAACGATAAATGCCGTTTTGACGCTCTTTGATGTGAAGACTGATCACTGTATAGGCGCGTCAATTCAAGTGGCGGCGCCGCGCGCGCACGCTCGGGTGAACGCGATCATTTCTTCCAAAAGAATACACATGAATTAATATCTTAAGGTATGTTGAGGATAACACTTACTGAAACGTATCATATGTCGTGTAATCCCTCAATCAGTGTTTCAATCGCGGAAAGACGTCAAACAGCTTGTAAACAATGTCACGCAGCATCATTTACCTCAGAGTCAGAAGTCATTCAGTCCACAGAGAAATCAACTCTTACACTAAATATATGCACTATATTAGCCTCTATATATACATACTATATATATATATATATATATATATATATATATATATATATATATATATATATATATATATATATATATATATATATATATATATATACTAAGATTATATTTCAACAACGAATTGGAGAAAAAACAATTTTATAATTAGATTTAGGAGTTAATGCAAAAACTTCCTTATGTGAAGTTTACATGTTTGCACACAATGTGTTATTTGAGTGTTGATTATTATATCTAAACATGAATATCAGCTGAATATAGGCTCATAGTTTGGGCTCTGTTGTTAACCTTTAAAGGTCCCGTTCTTCGTGATCCCATTGTTCAAACTTTAGTTAGTGTGTAATGTTGCTGTTAGAGCATAAATAATACCTGTAAAATTATAAAGCTCAAAGTTCAATGCCAAGCGAGATATTTTATTTAACAGAAGTCCCCTTTCAAAGCCTACAGCGAACGGCCGGTTTGGACTACATCCTGGTACTTCCTTCATTAATTACGTCAGTAGAACAGTAGAACAGACTAACCTCCGCCCACAAGAATACGCGAAAAAAGGGGGCGTGGTCTTGTTGCTGTCCCACATGGAGAAGAGGAAGTGTCGCGTGGAGAAAAGGAATTGTTGCGTTTGACTGTGTTTGTCGCGATGTCGTCAAGACGCTGTTATTTTCATCCCGGAGTCAAATCACCTTTGTTTGGCTTTCCCAGGGACGCTGTACTTAGAGATCACTGAGCGCATAAACATCTCCCGTTAAGAGGCGTGACCTTTCCGTGCGCTAAGCTGCTGTCGAATCGCAACACAGGAACCGTGCCACGTTCGCTAAGCTGCGGTCAAATCACAACACGGGAACCGCTGGCACAATCAGAACTCGTTACGTATTTCTGAAGGAGGGACTTCATAGAACAAGGAACTCATCAGCCCGTTTTTAGAACAGTGAAAACAGCGGTATACAGATAAGTAAATTGTGTGAAAAATACTGTGTTTTTTTACACGCGAAACATGAACACGTTATATTGCACACTGTAAACACAATCAAAGCTTCAAAAAAACACGAAGAACGGGACCTTTAAGATTATAGTAATAATGTGCAAGTAAGGGCTCCCTATATAGTTTACAGCATCATCTTTAAGAAACTTTTAGTTATAATTTAAGGACAGACACAATTTTATCAGTAAACCACTGTTTAATAAAAATAAATAAAAAGCAATTTTTTTAAACTGCTGTACCGAGCCCGTACTGAACCGTGACTTCAAAACCGAGGTACGTACCGAACCATCAGTTTTGTGTACCGTTACACCCCTAGTACTCATGTGGGAACGTAAAATAGTCTGTCACCTGACTATACATTGCATAATAAATGTGCATTTATGAATTATGCAGACAGTGAGCGTTTTTGGGATAAAACTAACAACATAGTCTCTGACTGTATTCACAGAGACTAGAGCTATGGCATCTTTAGACGTAAAGCATTCTAGAAAGCTCATTCAGAAAGGAAATTTGCAAACATTCACAAAATACAAAGTCCCATCCTTACATGTTCTGGATATGAAGTTAGAGAACAAAGCGTTGGCATTGACCCATCCATCAGAAACAACTTTTTCACGAATCCAGCGTTGTACTGACCACATTTCCTTCAAAAATGAAATTCAACCAAGATGTCCTCTGAGTGTCTCGGATGCGGGGAGTCTATGAGAGTCTTATGTTTGTTGGTACATCCAACAACAGAACATTTGTAATGTTTTTTTGGCGCAGACATTGTAATATGCTAAAAGGTGCTGATCATCAACAGTCATGGGCAGGGTTTCCATACTCTTACGTAGGAGTAGGGGGAAATCTAGAACAGCACGTTCTGAGAGATTGATAATGATTTATTATAAATTCAATTATAAAAAAATATTATATAAAAAAAGTATTGGGTGGATTTTTACCATTATAGGCTGGTTGTTTACACACACTGGACACACATCTGTGTTTAAACACCTCATAAAAGTGAATTTTGCATAATATGTCTCCTTTAAGAAACAAAAGCTTCTGTTTAAGAAACAAAAAGATTCTGTATTTCTCCTTTTACATCAAATCACACAGGGAATACAAATACTAAACTCTATATGCAAACCTGTAATAAATAAGTAAAACTTTATGTAGAACTTGAAAAGGTGTAATTTATTTTTATGTTTAATTATTATTCATTTGTGATAAATATTAAGTAATGTGAAAATTGACATATAGCCTAGCATTAGCCTAGAAATCTAGATGCACCAATCAGGCCAATCACAGCATGTTTAGAGTCGGTGGGCGGGCGGGCTTAAAATAATGACAGCACGTCACGGCAGAGTTGCGGAGGTTCTGCGTGCTACTCATAAACAAAGATGCTGACGAACAGCGGTCTTTTTAATCGGCTTTGGCCGCGACTCTGAAGACTTGGAGTTAAGCTTTTCTTTGAGAAAAGAACAACGGCACTGAAGTCATTCTTAAGAAAAGAAGATATGTTCGATGTTTTGCCTACTGGATACGGCGAAAGTCTATCAACTAACGTTAGCTCCGCTTCACCTTCTTCTTTGCTCTGGTTGGTTGTGGCGCTCATGGCGCTATCCAATTGTGTGCAGAGGGAATTTGAAAGACAACCGTTTATCCCGCCCCTCTGATTGAACCCTGTCAATGGTGAGTTTCCAGACCCAACATCTTGATGTGGGTCTGGCTTGTTAGGCTAGCCTAGCATATAAATCCATGTAAACAGGCTACCTCTTTTAATACTCCCATGCATGCCAAGTAAACCACATTTTCTTTAATTTAATGGCAAGAATAATATAACATAGGATTCAGCCATATAGATAAAACTGGACACCTGTTCTAAAAAATCTAAATCTAAATTACGGTGTGGTAGGCTACTGTGTAGCAGTAGGCTCATAGTCTTGATATTTACTACTATCCTGCTTGAATTAGTTCTAAATAACAAACGTGCATAATTTCATAAATACTGAATTTGTATCTGAATATGAAAAAATTTAACAGTATTACTACAGTATTATTCATTGAATATCCGCTGATAAATATAGCCCATTGGCACGCCAAGGTTGACTGCTACTTGCAAAAATGTGCTTTGATATGTTTGCCTGATAACTTGAAGTGTATGGTCAAATTGCCAATTAGCGGTCAAAAACTGCAAATGCATTTGCAGTAGAAGCAGCTTCGGCAACTGTGGTGGCAAAATAATTATTCTGGTTGATCTGTAGGTAAGAAAGCATTGACTATGCAAATGTCCATGCAAAATATGCTCAAAGCCTAAAGGTCACAGACATGCTTGAGGGACATTAAGGCCAGCAACTGAAATGTTTTAAAAGTCACAAACTGACTCCAAGGCTTAAAAGGAGCCCCTGAAAGACCCTCAAGGACCACAGAAAGATCCCAAGCAATCTCACCCTGCCCAGAAAGTTAGAAACAAGTATATGCCTCCCCAAGGTTCAGCCTTAGTGTCCCATGAATTCCCTGGAATCTCAGTGGAGCCAGAGCAGCATCAATGCACTTTTACCCCTTTTCCACCAAGGCAGTGCTGGCGCTAGTTCAGAGCCAGAGCCTAGTTTCAAATCGGTTCTTTGTCTTTCCACACCTAAAGCACCAGCTCCGAACCAGGAAAAGTGGTTCTTAAGTAGCACCAAATCATTGCTGGTCTAGAAGTAAGAACCGCTTGTGTCAGGGGTAGGGGTGGCCCGGTTCGGTTCGGTTTTTTATCACGGTTTTAGGGTCACAGTTTTCGGTTCTGTATGGTTCTTGTTGTTGTTGTTTTTTATCGTTAACACTCAAGAAATTTACTTCAGCATATGATATATAGCTTAATCATCCACAATTAGGATACAGTATTAAAAAATTGTTATATCATGTAGAAGTTGTTTCTTAACTGGCTGTCTACAGAGTCCGACACATTGACGTAACATTTTTCATGTTAATCATGTCAATTTTGATCAGAACAATGCACTGTGGCTTTAATTCAGCTGACCTTATTAACAAATTTCACCATGAAGTGTTCCGTGTGTTTCACAATCACCATATGACATACAGCGCTGTGAAAAGAAAAAAACAATACACGAAAACACAACACTGCCAGAAGTTTTTGCCAAAACTTCAAAGGCATGTTGAAATTATTAAAACTAGAAGCATCTTAACTTTTAAATGTTACATTTATCATGTGAACTACATATATACAGCATGTTATATGCATGTGTGTATGAGACAGAGGGGAACACGGTCGCATCTGCAGCAGATATATGCTGCCCATCATAAATCACCGGAAAATGTGACATAATGGACAATATTCGTCTGTATTTGCAATACACGAGCTGCGGTTCAGCTGCGCGAGACAAACACTGCCAGTGTGTGAATGCGCGCGCGCATACGCAGTGCATCTGCCCTGCCAGCTATACGTCGCTGGCGCATCCTCCAACTCCAGGCAGCCTTCCTTGTCCCTCCCACTTGCATTTCTACACGTGACGTGACCTGCAGCACTCCACTTTTACTTAATTTACTGTACGTCCACACACACACATATACACACACACACACCTCTTATTTCACGCAAAAAGGACACCCACTGTCTGAGGTAACATACGGGCACAAGGATACATTGCGCATGCGTCGAAACCGTGCGATGCATGTACCGTGCCACCCCTAGTCAGGGGTGGGGTTACCGTGACCAACAAGACGAACACAAACTTGAGATCTGCCATTTTTGAAATAGCAGCTAATGGAGCTAATAGCTGCTGCTCGTTTGTAATCTCGTCTATACAAATTACAGCGAGCTGCACGAATGCGTTGGATTCGCTGTGTTTTGATGCCTATGTAGGATCGTAAAGCCATGTGCATCAATAGTAACGCAACGCTCGCCGTTGTTGATGGAAGGCTTGTTCGAGATGCATCGGCGCTGTGCAGACCGATCGCCGTATGATTCACTCATGCAGTGTTCTGATGTTATACGGGGATCGGTCTGCGCAGCGCAGATGCATCTCAAACAAGCCTGGTGTGTTTGTGTTTCCCGCTGCCTCGCTAGCATTGCTGAGAAAGATGAGACGTATACAGTGACGTAAGACCTGGCTCTGTGGTGGCTCTCTAGCCTGTGGGAAGGCAAACCGGTTCTTAGAGAAGGCCTGTCAGTCGAACCAACTCCAAACTGGCACTAGCACTAGTTCTGAAATAGCACCCGGTTCATTCTGGTGGGAAAGGGGTATGTGTGAATGTGCAAGGAGCTAACACTAGGCACACGTTTAGCAAAAATTGGAATGCTTTGCCTCCAAAAGCGAACCTGAGAAACATCCTCTGTCTCCGGACAATTTGAATGTGAACGTCTTTCAGATCCATCATGACAAACCAGTCACCTGGTTGAATCTGCAGCAATATCTAGGCTGGAAAGCGTCAGACGAGGCCATGCCAAACCGTGTCCGAAGCAATAGTAAGAAGAACATTATCCAGCCAAAATAGACCACATTCTGTGCTTCCAGGCTGGACTATAACTCCTGCCGTATGAATTCCATGGGGGAATTCATGCAGGTGCCATACTCAGGCAAGAGAGAGAGAAAGGGAGAATCTCGTCTGTTCACTCTCCATAAAATTTTATTTGATATCGGAACCCCAACCTCAAAAACAGAGTGACTGGGAGTATATGAGTACGCTTTCATCCCTTGCTGTAAGAATGTGAGCACAGTGTCTTCAAGGGAGATCCTCACAATGAGACCAGTGAGAAGTGCCAAGCAGCTAGATGCTGAAGCACACAAAATGAACAAGAGCACAGGTCATAAAAATCACTTTTTGAAGAACAAGAAATCGGAGGAGTGATGCTTGTTTAGTGTGAGTGACACAGTATCTCTTAAAGGAGCAGCGTCTGCACCATCAACATCATGAATTGGTGTGATTCTATACAGGATTCAGACCACCACAGGTGTCCCCATAGCATCAGCTACTGATGCAGCATCGAGTGAACCTATGAAATAGAACACAGACGTTAATAGGTTTTCTAAAAAAAAAAAATGCTTTCCTGTTTGTGCGGTTTCTCTTGATTTGTTGTTTTCTACATTTCTTCCCTCTCACCAAATTAATTCATGCAACCAGATATCAAAATGTCCAGCTGGATAAGGTCCATTATTCTGTTTCTCTCTAGTCTTTGAGTTCTCCACTTCCTCCTAACCTTAGTGTGCCAGGGATGCCAATTGAGATGCATGTGGATATTGCCTGACATTGGCACAGTTCTGTAAGCCAGCCTTCAAACCTGCCAGTGGGCATGCTATACTTTCTCTCTGTCCCTCGTCATCTTTCTCCCACCCTCCTTTTGCTTTGCCTGTGTGTTGGTTTTGTATCATTTATAGTATGATTAATGCTTAAACAGAACTATTAAAGAAAATAGTTGTGTCCTTCCCAGCTTTCAAGTTTACTACGGCATGATACAAAGGTGCAGGCTATTGTCTAAATGGCAGTTGTACACATTGCCTTGGATTTGGCTTTCCATTTGATGCTTAAACATGTTGTTTCCTATGAACTTGTTCAGTAGACCTGAATCATGAATAGGAACTACAACACCCGATGTTCTGTATCACTCCATTAACACAAAGCAGATCTATTATGGTTAATGTTATAACCAAAAATCTGTATCATGGTTTCTTATTCTTATTATTATTACTACATAACCAATGTGACAACATGCTTGCACAGGTAGCATGCTGGGGACTATTTTCAGGTGCCTGTTGCACCCATGGTACGGCAGCAATGTTCCTTGATTATTACGCAGGAATGTAAGCCAGGAATGTCGCAGGAATTACGCCAGGAATGTAAGCCAGGAATTATGCAGGAATGTCCTAGCCATATCTGCCTAAATCGCAACTTTTCATTTTCCGTCGGTCTTAGTACACGATGTAACTACAGAAGTGTCAAGTTTTAAATAGGAAAATATTGAAACTCTTTGGTCATTTTTGAGCGAGATGCTAACGGTCTAATCCGATTCAATGATCTATGCTAATCTATGCTAACAGTGCTACCGCCAGACCCGGAAATGAGCTGAATGGATTTGATAATGGTCAAAAAATT
This sequence comes from Romanogobio albipinnatus, assembly GCA_023566225.1. Taxonomy (NCBI): domain Eukaryota; kingdom Metazoa; phylum Chordata; class Actinopteri; order Cypriniformes; family Gobionidae; genus Romanogobio; species Romanogobio albipinnatus. Next base: position 53,989,912 of record CM042239.1, read on the forward strand.
TAACTCTAGGGGAGTTGGAAAATGAGCCTATTCTCAAAAAAATGTTGGAGTGTTCCTTTAAGGAGTGTTCCTTTAAGACCTTTTGAGTTTCTTTATGTATTTGACAATAGTTTTATCAAATGAAATGCCTGTGAAGTGATTATCGGAGCAGTAGATGTGTGTAGTAGACGAAACTGCTGTTCCTATTTACACAGAGACATGCAGACTTCATATTTAAATAGGAGTTTTTTGAGTATATTTAAGTATATTATACTTTAATATTCACAGACACTAATCCATATCATAATTTGATTCATTGTACAGCCCTACTTTTGATTTATTCATCGAAAATTCTGTGACATTCCGCTTTATACAGAAAGTTCCATGTGACTGGATTCCATTATTCTGTCCACATTTTCCGCATTGCGTAAATCGTAGGGCTCTCCATGGTATTTGCCATGTTAAAAAGAGAGAGTTGTGTCGGTTATTTATTATTGTATTCTAAAGATATAACCATTATTAAGGAGGGCATGCATTTAATAGAGGTTACCTCTCAATGCACTCTACATATATCGCCCAGCACTAATTGTGCTTTAATTTTACATGCTCAGTGGTGTTTCTGTCATAAATGCACTAGGAGCTGCAGATAGCTACAGGCTCTCATTTTGTTGTGTCATACTGGATTTTGAATTTTTTTCTTTGTGCATATTGATATCCCACACACAAAGTTAAAAGGTCATATGGTGGCTATATCTTTTTAAGCTCTTCTCTGTTATTAGTTATTATGCAACCCTCTGATTCCAGCTCTCCTCCGTAGGAGTCCTTTCACAGGAATTAAGGTCCTCGGAAAGAGGACTAGTGAATATTTCTATGTTAAACTGTTTGTGTTTTATAATAGTGAATGTGAAAATGAATACTGTATGTATTTCTACATAAACACAGAATCAAGCAAGAAAGATCTCTCTAAAAAATCAATAAAAGCCCTATAGATTTAGAGCCACACAAAACATTAAATCAAATGCTTGCATATATTCTCATAATAGTGTATATGAAAGCTGTTTCTGTTTTAGGTAATTGGTGATTTAGTAAGACTTCTGGTTGCCAGGGTGATGTCAGGCAGACAGTGTTTATGGGTAGAGGGATTTGAAGAAGGATTACTGCTCATTTGTGCTCTGGCTTTGCCTTCCTTGTATTTACCACTAAATGAAAACTGGCAACCGCAACCATTGGCTTAAATGTTCTACTAATCCTCTTTATATTATTCATAGTGCATATGCTACCAGGAAACACTTGTTGTGAAAGTGGATGGATACTTGGGAAATGAGGGATTTCTTAAGATTTTGTGAAGTAATTTAAAACCAGAAATATTGTTTGGGCAAATGAAAGCCCTGAGAAGTGGTCGTTGCAATAATGGCAGTGTATCCAAAACATGCCTGCTATGCTCATCACAGAATAACCAATATTTAAGCTTGTAATAGTTATTATTATTATTGTTATTATTAACACTGAGTTGTTCAGTTTTACGGTTTAACTTTCAGGTGCATTAGACTACTCTGATGGCCATTTTTCTGTATCTCTAAATCTATGGTTCTCAGTCTCTTTGACTTTGTCTGAGACAATATTCACAGTCACTCCACCCCGATCTCTTGAGAGCCTATTTTATGAGGTGACTATTCCATGAATTTGTATAAATTATAATATACAAATACACATAATAATTCATATGAATTGGCCACCAATTCATCAAAACGAACAAAAAGTAGTTATGAATTTACATAAGAGTGCGTTGAGCCCTCCTAAATAAACTGATATGTACCTCTGGTATTTTTGTTTTAATAAAACAAACCCAAAAATATGATGTCAGCATATGCATTTTTAGTTTTTCAATCATTTTAAATAAGATTGTTGATATGTATACATTTATTCTTTATTTCAGCCCCCCTGAAGTTTGCCTAGGTCCCCAGGTTGAGAACCACTTCTCTAAAGGCTTGTTTGAAAGTACATTTTGTGCTGTTTATGCAGACTAATTTCAGTGGTCCCTGTGCAGTCGTTTGGCTCTGGGTTCATTCTCTTTGAACACTGTTCAACGCAGTTTAATTCAGTTCCAAAAAGATGGCCCTATTTTTCAGCAAGAGGCCCAACAAAGGAGCAGGTCCCATCTTTTGTAGTTCTGTGGATGGATGTGTTCCATCTGTGTTTGTAAATGTGTGGTAATTAGATTGCACAAAATAGTGAAGTAGTGATGCAAATCCAGATCCCACTGTTTTGATTAAATAAAATAGTTTTTGCTCAGTTTTTATGCATGTGGCGTGCTCTTTATGTCAGTTTTTCTAAAATTAGATCCTCTTCCTAAAAAAACAAGAAGTATAGCAAAATATCACCTTTCTTACAGTATTGCAATATATCACAATACATTGTATCATAACCCCTGTATCTTGATGCATATCATATCGGCAGATTCTTACTTGTACTCTTCCATTTGTCCTGTTGTCAGCAGATTGGAGTATGTCAGAAATGTAATGGGCATATACTGTATGTAGACATCATCAGTAATTAGACCTCCTTATATCAAGTAAAATTTTATTTCTTATGTCATGACCCCTTTTCTATTGCAGCCATGCTCGTGTCTTGTGCTGTTGTAGTGGGAAAGAATCTGTTTTTCCCTGCCCTCCTTCCTCTGTTGGTGTGCTGGGAAAGTGCTGACAGGAATGTTGCCTTGCCAGCCTGGTGCCCTCACCCACGCCGCAACCATGAGGAGCCTAAACTTCCCTCTGCCTATGCAGCACTTCAGTCCTTCCAAAATCTGTTGGTATGGCCATATAAACACCCAACAGACCATGTGCAGCTTTCAAGAACAACAGTTTTTGTTTTAATTTATTTAATCACATATAACAACACTTAAGGATTCCTATGTAGTTCTAATAATTACTAATTTCAGTGGTCCCTGTGCAGTTGTTTGGCTCTGGGTTCATTCTCTTTGAACACTGTTCAACACAGTTTAATTCAGTTCCAAAAATATGGCCCTATTTTTCAGCAAGAGGCCCAACAAAGCAGCAGGTCCCTTCTTTTGGAGTTCTGTGGATGGATGTGTTCCATCTAGTGTGTTTGTAAATGTGTGGTAATTATATTACACAAAATAGTGAAGTAGTGATGCAAATCCAGATCCCACTGTTTTGATTAAATAAAATAGTTTTTGCTCAGTTTTTATGCATGTGGCGTGTTCTTTATGTCAGTTTTTCTAAAATTAGATCCTCTTCCTAAAAAAACAAGAAGTATAGCAAAATATCACCTTTCTTACAGTATTGCAATATATCACAATACATCGTATCATAACCCCTGTATCTTGATGCATATCATATCGGCAGATTCTTACTTGTACTCTTCCATTTGTCCTGTTGTCAGCAGATTGGAGTATGTCAGAAATGTAATGGGCATATACTGTATGTAGACATCATCAGTAATTAGACCTCCTTATATCAAGTAAAATTGTATTTCTTATGTCATGACCCCTTTTCTATTGCAGCCATGCTCGTGTCTTGTGCTGTTGTAGTGGGAAAGAATCTGTTTTTCCCTGCCCTCCTTCCTCTGTTGGTGTGCTGGGAAAGTGCTGACAGGAATGTTGCCTTGCCAGCCTGGTGCCCTCACCCACGCCGCAACCATGAGGAGCCTAAACTTCCCTCTGCCTATGCAGCACTTCAGTCCTTCCAAAATCTGTTGGTATGGCCATATAAACACCCAACAGACCATGTGCAGCTTTCAAGAACAACAGTTTTGTTTTAATTTATTTATTCACATATAACAACACTTTAGGATTCCTATGTAGTTCTAGTTTTTTTTTTTTTTCATTTAGTGTGGTGATTGTATCGTAAATAGTTTTTGTAAAACGAGTTATAATCAATGTGAAATTTAATATTGTTAAAGGGCAGTTCACACAAAAATCTAAAGTCTGTCAAATCGTTCTAAACCCAAAAATTTGTGTTCATCTTTGGGACACAAATGTAAATTTTTAATATTCTCTCATCATATTTGTCCATCTATTGAAAGTCCACACAACAAGACAGGACAACATAGACATAAACATTGAAAAACTCATATATATTTGTCAAGCAGCTGATGTTTACTGTATTTGATGTGCTTAATTTAAGTGCTAAATTGTAGAGTAAATTATGACAGAATTTTCTAATTTTTTTATGGATCTCTTATTTTACCTGTATTAAACAGGGTCATGAATTGAGAAATTAAAATTTATTTGATTTTTTGACATCAAACAGAGGTCACTATACTATGAAAATAAGTTTCAGAGCTTTTTTTTATTGAAACCAAGCTGCCAAATTACTCATTTCATATTTTGTCACAATATAATGTCATAGTGCGACAAAAGACCGCCTATGCAGAAGAAAATCAACACCTACATCTTCATCATGGGCTCTTTAGCCCCGCCCACCAATTCATGCATACAGATTATGTAGTATTAAATACGAGAGAGACGCAAACACAGGATAACTCCAGCAACAAAACGATAGAGATGCCTCTGAAAATTGCAAGACGTTTTGCAGTGTGATCCTAACATTAACGAAGTTCCAGATCGCGTCAGTAAGACTGTTCGTTTATTTGCTTCAGTTCACTTTGGATTCCTTTTTAAACAAGACACCGTTTTGCCCAGGCTTTTCAGAGAGACTGAACATAAAAGATGCTGCGGTGCTTACTACATCCGTGTGGATACAGATATGGAAGAAAGCACATAGAGAACTTTGCTTTTGTTATTGTTTTGATTTAAGCCCTTTGCTGTAATCCTGAATGAAAGCTTCAGTGAGCGACATCTTCTTTGTCATTAGTAAGACATTACAACACGTTTCATTCTATTTAAAACACAACAATGCAAATGACAATGTATACGTTTTTCACTTTATTGAAAAGGATTAATAGTCTAGGACTATGTGAAAAAAAATAGTACATTTATTTTTAATTCTGTGCACACAACACCGCAAGTTGTCATTTGTCAATTATAACTGTGGTAAGTACAAAGACTCATAAATCATTATGTACACACAAATGTTTCACATTGTTGGCAAATATTTCAACTATGTAACAAGATATTTCTTAACGTCAGAAGTTTTCAAAACAATTCCACACGTGTAATTGTGGGGTCATTGAAAATTGTTTGTCGTAGTACTTCCAACTTTTGAATGCGGCATGCCTATCAAAACGAATTGCTTCAAAGAGAGGGTCAAGTTAGATAAGTCCATACATACCATTCCCATCTCTGTGCGTGCCATAACTCTGTCTGACACACCCACTGCTAGCCTAGTTTAGCACAAAGACCGGAGGTAAACGGCTCCATCTAGCCTACTGCTCAATAAGTGACAAAATAACGCCAACATTATTCTATTTACATATTGTAATGTGTATAGTTACATTGTGTACTAAAACTGATGGAAAATTAAAAGTTGCTATTTTCTAGACCGATATGGCTAGGAACTATACTCTCATTCCTGCGTAATAATCAAGGAACTTTGTGCCGTACCATGGGTACAGCAGGCGCTGCATTTTCAGGCGCTGCGTAATATCATTGTGCCTTCTGCACCCATGGTAGGGCAGCAAAGTTCCTTGATTCTTATCACAGAATGTCAATCAGCACTGAATACTTTATAATTATGAAAATACCAGAGAAGGCTTGATGAACTCAAACACCATATCTTGTCGCAGAAGTATTATCTTCATGTTTAATCAGTCAAAGCGTTTCTATCTTTGTTTTATTCAGCATACATTGCAAGCTTCACATTATGGATTTCCTCAAAACTCTGGCAAATGTGGAGTTTCTACTCTCCAGTATGAATTAAACTTTTGGGTAGAAAATAAGAAAAATAATACTTCTATAGTAGGCGGATTAGTGTACTCCCGTCTTCGGGAGTTCGTTCTCCGGATTCAAACTTGGTAAGTCACGTACACAACTCAGAAGTTTGCGTACGAAATATGTCATAAAACACCACTGCCTCGTTTAAAAAATAAAAAAATAAAAAAATTCTTAAACATAATAGCCACACGAATGTGGTTCAGGCAACGCATAGCTAGGCCTACATTTATTATCTTATATATTTATAATAGATTGAAGTATAAAACACCCTGCCTCTTTTCGTTTACATTTTAAAAAAATTATATATTAAACATTAATAGGTTTAGGTAAGGTGACCAGATTTCTGAAATGGAAACCGGGGTACAGACAGACGAGTACAGACGTACAGACGAGAACGCATATTGAGAAACGGCCAGAGTCTGAGATGTTTCTCTGCACTCTGCATACGTCATCTCCCTCATCGCTCTGATTGGTTTTAGGTCTATCCAATTGCGCCGAGAGGCATTTGAGCGACGCCCGTGGTGACGCCCCTTTGGAAATGATTTGTCTATGAAGCTTTGCCAGACCATAACTCAGTTACTACTGAGAATGGTCTGGTTTTAACCAGGCTAGTTAGCGCCATGATGACTCTTTAAATTACTGTAATATTATGTTAAATAACTGCTACAATGCTGTAAAGCATATTATTGACTAACCTAAACACAACGGACACACACAGAGCGCCCCCGCCCCACCTGCCTGTGTTCACAACGTGCAAGATGAGTCAAGTCACTTTTATTTGAAGAACATGAAGAAACTGCAAATATGAATCTATATTCATGGTACAATACAGATTGTCTCAAAGCATCTTTTACAGTGATAACAGGAAAATAATGCATTTTGACTGCTGTTCAGCTGAAGTCAAGTCATTGTTGATTTTAGTTCTGTTGTAAGATCATCAATATCATCAATCTATAAAGCAGTTCTACAAAAAAAATTATCCAGTTCCTTTTGCTTGAAGATTGGATTCACCACGCCAGTATGGAACCGAAGCTGGCCATAGGGGTCTGTGCGGAGGACTTGTCTGGTTCTCGTGGTCTTTGCTGAGGATCTGTGCCGATGGCTGTCATGTAGACGAGGCCTTCGTAGGGGATTGTCTAGTTGACAATGTCTCTGCTAACATTCAGGGCTATGTTGTGGTCGTGTCTAGGTGCAGGTCCACCATCTGATGTGGATATGGACTGGATCCAGCTGACTGCAGTAACCTCGGGGTAGACAGTGGTGTAATTTAGTAATGACAGGCCCCAGTGCATGCTATTACGATGGGCCCCCTGAGCTGCACAGGGGGGGCTCAGCCCCCAGTGAGGGTATGAAAAAAAAAAGTAACACTTTAGTTTAGGGTCAAATTCTATATTAGGATATCGGCTGTTGATTATTACTTATAAAGCAAATATTAAGGCCTTATTCTGTATGACCATTATTGTAGGGCCTACATCCCTTAATCAGAATATAGGCACGGTTTTATAATCACTGAGATTCCAAATGTGAGGTAGTTAGGGGGGGTCCGGGGACATGCTCCCCCGAGAAAATTTTGATTTCTATGATCTACATATGTGCATTTTAAGATGTTCTGAAGGCCAAAAAATTTGATAACAATAGCTTGAAAAGCATGTCAGTGGGCAGATATGACTTTTTTTAGAAAGTAAGTCAGTGAAGAAAGTAAATCTGGGTAACTGATATTTATGTTTTATGAATCATTTTCGTAGACACATTAATTTGCTACCAGGAAAGGTAACTTTTAAAATTAAATTAATTCACAATATGCACACATTACAAATCTTATGCCCAATACAGGCTGAATTTTTTTTTATTTATTTATTCTGTCATTTGAAAATATCGGTCAAACTAAATATGAAATGTTTAGTTTAGCTACATATCTCGCACTTGACGTCGAGTCGTGCTGCTGAAATTCACGCTAATCCTCAGCAGCTTCTGTGTGAACATAAAGCCTGCCTACTCTGATTTGATTGGTTTTCTCAAATATTTTTTTTACATTGACGAGCGGTGACAGACCAATGAGGCTTAGATCAACGTACATACCTCTGCTTCTGATGTGCGCTCTGCTCGACGCCGCTGCGGATTGAAGATCACGCTGATTAAAAGACGGGACGAAGCCAAAGCCTGCCACCAGTTTACTATATGTTTTAAAGGTTAATCACATTTTTTTGAAGCCCCCCTAAAAAGGCTTAGTGACGCCCATGATTTAGACCAACTAAAATCAGTAGTTATCTTATTTTATTTCTGATATCTTAGTTTCTTATAGTTCTTTTTGTGTGCGTCTCTCTCCAACACACACGTTCGTGTTCTTGATCATACTTTGCGGTAAAAATAACTTTGAAATACCTTCGCAGCGTTATACGGTTAATGAACATCCCGGCGCCTTTTAGATGAATCACCTATGTGAATATGTGCTGCGCAATTATTTAAAAAACACACAACAAATATGACATTTTAAAGAGAAAGCGTCTGAACTGATCATATCACTGTGGATACGTTTGCACCAGCTCTGCGATTCAACACTCCAGACAAGTCATGTTTATTTATACCACTTTATATAATATAGCATAGCCTTGCTTTAAAGACACACATATAATAACTATCTTATAGGCCTACTGTAATTAAAACATGTATTCAAGAAATGCATTAAAAACATTTCAGCCTTACTCAAAGGCCGCGGAAACGGGCAAGAGGTTTCGCTACGCACGTCAATCCATTCTCGACGTTCTTGGTTTACTTCTTATTTATTAAATAGCCTATACAGGCAATTGGTTGATGAAACTGATGAAAAAACAATTTATACAAAACAAAATTCACTTTAAAGAAATGCTTTCTATAAATCAAAACTTAATATAGTGGTCAAAATCATGTCTGATACATGTCTCCCGACATATTGTGCATCTTACTCATGCTGTTCACTTTTCATAATCAAGTAGGGCCTAAATCAACATTTTTGATTTAATTGTCCACTTTTATTTGTGTACACTCCCAATAACAACAAAACTTTGTTGTCAACTGTAAAATAAATAAAAACGCTGCGCTTAATAAACATGAAACATACGTCTAAAGAAAGCTTGAAATCGCTACTTTTAAATAAAACAATTCACATTTTAGAGTGAATTTCGCCACTCTGCTTCGCTCACATGCTCTGATGAAAAGGTGGTCAATAAGCACAGCGGTAGAACGCGAATGCCGTGTGATTTTTGACTCTGAAACCAGTGTATTTCATTTGAAATGTGAGTATCACAATATCCTGCGGAGTCACTTCGTCGCCAGTTGGCCCGCGTGCGCTGCTGGCCCCAGTGTGGCTGCACTGTCTGTAGTTACGCCCCTGACAGAGAGACTAACATTAGCATAGATGCTATTCTTCTTATGATGTAACAAGTACATCGGGTGTTATGGGAAGTGTTACCCATTCTGGCAGACCTAATTTATGCAGCCTAACAATCCTTTAATGGCCAGGTTAGCAAGTAAAGAAGATGGGGAGGGAGGCTGACAACTCCACAAGCATGGGATTAATGGAATCTAATCTAAATTACAATTTAACAGAGTTGTGTATTTCCCCCATTTGGTCTGTATAGCTTTCTAGTTATCTGGCTAGTTTTTACAATCCACCCTGGTTTCTTGAAAATGTTCTCTAAATGGCACAATGTTTCATGCCTCAACTTTGTTATTTTGTATTCTCTGATGGATTGTCTGACATTTACTAAAACAACATTGCATTATCTTGTATGTTTTCACCCAATCTAATTTGTTTTTAAATGCCCAGACACTCAAAAGTACATACTCTCTGTGATAAAGAGAAATGTCTAAGACCCGGTCTGGCCACAATGCTAGCATGATATTTTATAAATGAGCTGCTGCTTTGGTTTGCAGTGATACAAGATAATTTCCTTTTAAGAGACAATTAGGGAGGAACAGAAGAGCACTTTAAGCCCCAGTGCCAAATACCACAGCCTGTGTCTGAGCTTTGCATTCAATTAGCATGTTTGTGTCTGTCACAAGGGAACAAGGACTGTTCTTTATGACTTTATAAAGCATGATCAGAATCATATCAGAATAGCCCACATAGTATATGCTCATAAACCATTTTGGATTAATAAAGCTGTAAAATCATAACAACTGAGGACATGAAGTTATATTACAAAAAACAGCTTCAGTAATTTTTTCATATGCTGCTGACCCATGACATTCACTCAGGTTTGACATTGGATATGTATTTTAGCCATTAGCCGGTGTATGTCTATCGATTATAATGGGGGAAACTTAAATGAAGCAACTCCCTTTTGTTAGATGTGGTTCTATTTAAATAAAAAAGCTCAAAGCCCATTGCTCAGAACACATTTCATTGTGCAGTGCTTCTCGGACAACTGCTTTTGGTCACCTCATGATGTGAAACTTCCCACAAATATTTTCATGCAGGCAATGGGTTTTGCAACAGAGATTTAGAAAATCTGCATGAATGTCAAATACTTTTTATTGCAGTTGTTCATTGTTCCTGTTTGAATGGGTATATAATTTTAGGGCCTTGGGTAATTCCTGGCATCCATGGGAACTAACAGTTGGAAGATTCTTATATGAGTAGCATTGCCCTGACTTCTGAAATGCTCTCAACATACAAAGTCTATGTTATTTTACTGAAGGAAAAAAACTATTCTCTTCTCTTTTATTTTAAAATTCCTGCTTGGGAAAGTGTGCTTACTTTTTACACATCCTCTTACAGCATTTTGGAAATTGGAAGTCATGGGAATGGTGCATAAAGGGTCAACATCATTCAATACTACCACTGGACTAGGATTGTATTTTTTTATGGTCATTTCAGGAACACCAATGGCACTCAACTTTGCTGCAAACATTTCCCTAAATTTGTGTGGAAAATTTCAAAATCTGTAAACATGACATTAACACAGGCCAGAGATGGGGTACGCTGAATACGTACGCAAAGAGGAGAGGACAGATGCCCTGGCAGAGAAAATAATGTACCAGGCAGCTAACTGTTCATGAAGCTTGAAATATTGGAATAAAAATATTGAGTTGGGGGTGGGGGATTATATGAATGTATCTCTAAAGGGAACTGAGTATATTCAGAAAAGTTTCGATTGCATTGTCTTTTCCTCTTACATCTGGATAATGGCTATTTAAGTTGTGTTTATAAGTGCATCTCTGCTTTGTGTACAGCAGTAATGAAGGAACACTATCGCTGCTGTTCCATAAGCGCCACCTACTGTTAGAGAGTGAATTAGCATTTTCATTAAGTCTGTCTGCTGTTTTTGTTTTCTGCAGTTGTTTTATGTAGCATAATTTCACAAAGTTAAAGTTAAAGACCATTCTGTTTTGCTTTAAATCTTGAAATCTAATAACTCATACCTAAATATAGCATCTTTGTTTGGATGGATTGTGATTAAAGAAAAAAAAAAATGGCCGTCAGAATCCCTAAACAGGATATAATCCAGAAGATTTCTTGTTGCTGTAAAGTCAGCAAATCTCACCTACGAGACTCATTGGGAAATATTAAATTAAATATCTTTTAATAAAAGGACACAGTTTAGAATCAATGCCAATAATATTTGCATCTGGATCACAAAGGTCCAACATTAATTATGGACCCGTTTTAAAAAGTTCCTTTTGGGTTATGGCAAAGACTACAATGTGGTTTTGAGACATATTCATTGGGCTTTGTGTATTAAGAGTGATGTATGCTTGATGGATGGTAGATATTATTTAAATTACACCAAATACAGGTTTGAAGGTCATCCACCCTAGCTCTCTTCCCAAGCCTATAGTGATTGAAAGGTTTGTTGAGATGTTCAGTCAATAAATTGGAAAATATTATATCCAATCCATTCAAACTGAAAATAGGATGATGTGTTCCACAAGCCCACAGATCTCAACTATAATAGCATGAACCTGAAGAAAATCCTTTTAGCACATTAATGTATTCAGATGACCACTATTATATAATGGAGATGACTGAGTGTGCCCATGTCTTGAGTGTGGAGCAAATAAGACAAATTCAACTCTTTTGCTCAATTTGTGTAAAAATGTGATGCTAAACCAAATAGGCTTCTAGATGTTACAATGGAATAATTGCATTCTTCTTGTAACTGTATTGATCTGAAATTAAATCCCAACAAAATACTGAATAATGATAAATAGCTTTGTTTTGTTTTTTTATGTCTGAAAATGTTGTCTTATTTACCTACCATTGCTTCAGCACAGCTGAAACTGTTGTGAATCCCTAATACTTTGCTATTTACCAAAGTATTTTCTACCCATTTGTTATGAATAAGTTGAGGATAATTGGAGAGGAGGAAATCAGGACACTGAGAGTTAATACAGACCATGTACAATACCAATACAGCTTAAAAAGAAACTATCTTAATCACCCATCTTAAATGTAACATTTGCATATATGTTATCTAAAAACATTTTATTTAATTAATTTTCCATGATTGATCCTTTGGTTGTATATTGAGTCAGTTGTCAAGCCAATGAAGGGGGTTTTGTTTGTGTTCTTCTCTCTGTCATTAATATAATTACTGCTTCCAAACCACACAGCGTTAGCTTTGCCGAATCTCCCATTTCAAAGCCCTAATTAGCTTGGGTTAAAAATGCTCATTTGTCACTTCCAGTCTTCGTGCTGCTCGTGTTTAGGTTTGTGTGCGTTATTGTATAGGAATCACTACTGTTAGCTGCATATGCTTTGTTTGTATAGTATTGAACATATGTTTTGTATCAGATTTTAAAAAAAAATATATATATATATTTATATGTGACCATGGACCACAAAACCAGTCATAAGTCGCACAGGTATATTTGTGGCAGTAGCCAACAATATTGTATGGGTTAAAATTATCAATATTTCTTTTATGCCAAAAATCATTAGGATATTAAGTAAAGGTCATGTTCCATGAAGATATTTAGTAAATGTCCTACCGTAAATATATCAAAAATGTATTATTATTATTAGTAGTAGTAGTAGTAAAATGCATTGCTAAGGACTTCATTTGGACAACTTTAAAGGCGATTTCCTCAATATTTATATTTTTTTTTGCACCCTCGGATTCCAGATTTTCAAATAGTTGTATCTCGACCAAATATTGTCCTCAGTGCCGCCGCAAATATTGTCCTCACTATGCGCATCACGCGCTGCGCGGATGGCACCAACTGCTCAGGGGGGCACCACAAGAAAAGGCTCTCTCTGACCCCAGCTCAGCTCAGCTCTACAAAATTGGCGAACGCTGCCACCGCAGGCATCATAAAGTGATCGCGCTTAGGGTATCAAAAGGGTATCAATCAGCGGCGGGACTGATTGTCCTATCCTAACAAACCATACATCAATGGAAATCTTATTTTATTCAGCTGTCATATGATGAATTTCAAACAATTGTGTGGTCCAGGGTCACATATGTGGGTGGAATTTTGTGGATGTCAGCCATTGTATAATTTTTGCTAAACAAATAATCGTACATTTCAGTATGAAATATAAAACTGACCCCAGGTCCTTCTAAATCTGAATCTATATCTGATGCATTGACAATATCTAATTGTATCCTCACCTAATGCACATTTTGTTATTTTTATTAGATAATAATCAAGCTGTATAGAAATGTGTCATCATGTGCCGTCATACGGGGAATGGTTACCTCCCCTTCCTCTGCTTTGCCCGCCCAGAGAATTTGGAGAAAATGGATTCCGTTTATCAGTCGCGATAAATAACGTGCAAAGAGCTTCAGTTAACTGGTGTACCTCTGACTGGGACTGTCATATTACAAAATATTAAAATGAATGAAAACACAATTTTAATAAATTGTGAATTAATTGGGTTTAGTTGCCGTTTTCAGCGCATTTTTCCAGGAAGAGCGCGTCAATCTGAATAACAGATCTGACACATTCTGAATAACAGATCTGAGGCAGCGTTGGTGACATTTTGTATTGTTAATTTAATTAAATGATCAATCAATCACATCGACTCATTTTACAATCCTACTAGCCCTTTATTTAGATTAAAAACCCTTCTCATTCATTTGGTGAGGAACATGGCGTTTTTTGTACACCCTGTCATGTTGGTGGCTATAAGCCACTGCTGTAGATGCATATTGCAGTATTAAGGTTAACGATTAATCAATTAATTAATTCGTTAATTTAAATGACGATCGATCATGGGAATTTCTGTAAATTTACTAAATTAATTTCAATGACACAAGAAATCAAAGCACATTTATGATGTTAACAAATAAACCAAGACCGGTTTTGAGTCAAAATATCAAGAAAAAATTGGATTTCTCAAGTAATTACCATTTTAACATGTTAGTGATGTCTCATTTATTGCATAAATCTGTTATTGAGTAAATCTGTTATGAAAACAAGTTATGACAGCCACCATTTAAATGTTTATATTTCATCAACAAATTGGAGTAGAAACGTAATTGTATTATTATAAAAATGTGCAATTTAAATCCACACCACTTTTTCATAACAGTTAAATACATGATTGGAAGAGATCCTTGACTTGTGAGACCACAAGAAGTTTGAGTAACAAGAAAACCTTCAACAGATACTGAATTGCATTGTATTTAACAAAAATATGCAATTTTCTGACCACCCTTACCTTTTAAGCATATCAGTAATGAAATGAATGTGCTTTCTATCTCTTTTCCTTCCAGCTGTCCCGTTTCCCCCAAGCCACCGACTGACTGTGAAGGAGGTGTTTGACAGTGAGGGCAAACCCAAAGTAGATGTCCTGAAGGCCCACCTCACCAAAGAGGGGCGCGTGGAGGAGAGTGTGGCACTGCGATTAATTGGTGATGGAGCTGCAATTCTCCGTTCTGAGAAGAACCTCCTGGACATAGAGGCCCCAGTGACAGGTGAGTGATTCTCCTTCAGATTCTGTGACATCAGTGAAGACTCTAAAAGAGATCCATTTCAACTCATTTGAGTTTTATTGAAAATGTTTAAATTTAAAGGATTTTAGGAAAAATATTTTTCCTATATATATATATATATATATATATATATATATATATATATATATATATATATATATATATATATATATATATATATATATATATATATATATATATATGTATATATATATATATATATATATATATATATATATATATATATATATATATATATATATATATATATATATGTATATATGTGTTGTAGTACAGTAGATAGTACACAGTATGACAATTTTAAATACAGAAAATGTGCACTAAATGTCATGACAACAGCACAGCATAGAGATGCAGTTAGATTCCTGTCTAAATATACCTATGCTCAGGTGACATCTGCTTTAGATTTCTGCAATTATTTTGTATTTGTTCACATGTGTATTTATTAGTGCTGTCAATTGATTATTTTTTCAAATATATATTTTAAATATTTTTATATTGTAATTATTTCACTGTTACTCTCCAAATTAAGGGGATAGTTCACCCAAAAATTAAAATTCTGTCATAATTTACTCACCCTCAAGTTGTTCCAAACCTTTATGAGTTTCTTTTTTCTGCTGAAAACAAAAGAAGATATTTTGAAGAATGATTGTAACGAAGCAGATAGAGCAACCATAGACTACCATATTATTTTTTTCCCCTACTATGGTAGTCAATGGTTGCTCTATCTGCTTGGTTACAAACATTCTTCAAAATATCTTCTTTTGTGTTCAGCAGAACAAAGAAACTCATACCGGTTCCGAACAACTTGAGGGTGAGTAAATGATGGCAGAATTTCCATTTGTGGGTGAACTGTACTTTAATGTAGAAACAACTTAAGGACAGTATTTTTAAAATATTTGTTGTAATGGCTTCTTTTTATTAATGAAGACCAGTATCACTGGTACTAAGACTACTGATGTCTCTATGAAATTGATTTCTTTAAACATTAATGATAGAAGACATTCAACATTACAGTATAATTGAAAACTTTATAAATGTCAACATTTATTAAGCCCCGTTCACACTGCCAGTGATTTTGTCGCTGCATGCCGCCAGCACCAGAGATTAATGTCGCTAGTGGGCGTTCCCACTATGGGTTGCCTATAAACGTCATTAGCAGATCACCCTCCTCCTTCCATGCATCATTTTTTTTTATCTGTCTCTGTATGTACACAGAGACATATCATGAAGAACAGGGAAATCACTGCTGTTTTAGCTAACAGCTAAAATCAACTTCTCCTCCATCTTGACACGACACCGCAGTAGCAGTACAGCAGACGGATCACGTGCACTCCACTGATTTCACTCCTATTGGTTGTCGCTCGCGAAAATCGCTTCTCATTTGCATAAAGTTGACAACGGTCACTGTCGCTCATTGAAATGAATGGGATCGTGACGCTTTGTCGCTGCGTGTCGCTGGCAGTGTGAACGGGGCTTAAGGCTTTAAAAAAAAAAAGTTGGCCCCACTTTATATTAGGTTGCCTTAACTACTATGTACTTACATCAAAAAATAAGTACAATGTACTTATTGTGTTCATATTGTATTGCAAAACACTTTTGCTGATATTGAGGTGGGATACGGGTAAAGTTAGGGACAGGTGAGGTGGTATGGGTAAGTTTAAGTGTAGGGTTAGGTGTAAGGGAAGTGTCAACAGTGTAATTACAAATGTAACTACAGAAATTAATTACAGATGTAATTACATGCAGGTATTTTTTAAAAATGTAAGTACAATGTAAAAACATGTATGTACACAATTGTGCATTGTAACAAATGATTAATTAAAATGTTAGTACATAGTAGTTAAGGCCACCTAATATAAAGTGGGTCCAAAACGTTTAATGTATGTAAACTTAAAACAATTTTTACATAAACCCATTATAATAAATGTCATATTTCAACCCTCTACAATGCGAGTAAATCGTCACTCTGGGCGATTCAATAATATCTATTATTAGCCATTGGCTAATAAATTCTCTGATTTTACTCGCCAGTGTGTGTTAAATGCTAAGAATAAGTTTAGCATAAATATATTTTTACTCACTGAACACTCTGAATGAGCGCTTGAGAGTTTCGCTTTCGTCAAGCGATCTGACATACCATAAACTCTAGTGTGAAGAACTCCATCGCTTTGCTGAGCGCGTTTCTCACACACACACACACAGTGCAAGAGTCTTACATACCACGCAAAATCGACGCGCTACATGTTAACAATATTCTTTGTTGTATTTTCTTGTCAAAATAACGGAGTTCATTTGTAATTTCGTTTTTTTCCGGTAGTGGGCGGAACTAATGCGCAAACAGCAATCTCATTGGCTGGCGCTCATCTTTTCCTGTCCCTGTTTTGATTTCAGCAAATCAGTTTGAGCGAATGTTGTCAACGTGATTAATATTCATGAACCCAGCAGCTCATCAATCCTTAGTGCGTTGTATATTGTTATTAGTAGTAGAATTAGTAGTATTATTATTATCTTTTAATAATATAATATAATTACTATTATCTATTTTTTTTACAGAAACACCAACAATATCTTCAGCAACACCACCAGTCCAAAGTTCAGTTAAATGACAATATATATATATATATATACATATACATATACAGGTCCTTCTCAAAAAATTAGCATATTGTGATAAAGTTCATTATTTTC
The DNA here is from genome assembly GCA_023566225.1 of Romanogobio albipinnatus. Classification (NCBI taxonomy): domain Eukaryota; kingdom Metazoa; phylum Chordata; class Actinopteri; order Cypriniformes; family Gobionidae; genus Romanogobio; species Romanogobio albipinnatus. The sequence goes on from CM042239.1 coordinate 54,007,378, forward strand.
CATAATGTAATGATAAAAATTTAACTTTCATATATTTTAGATTCATTGCACACCAACTGAAATATTTCAGGTCTTTTATTGTTTTAATACTGATGATTTTGGCATACAGCTCATGAAAACCCAAAATTCCTATCTCAATAAATTAGCATATCATGAAAAGGTTCTCTAAACGAGCTATTAACCTAATCATCTGAATCAACTAATTACACCTGGGATTCCTGAGGCTTTTAAAAACTCCCAGCCTGGTTCATTACTCAAAACCGCAATCATGGGTAAGACTGCCGACCTGACTGCTGTCCAGAAGGCCATCATTGACACCCTCAAGCAAGAGGGTAAGACACAGAAAGAAATTTCTGAACGAATAGGCTTTTCCCAGAGTGCTGTATCAAGGCACCTCAGTGGGAAGTCTGTGGGAAGGAAAAAGTGTGGCAAAAAACGCTGCACAACGAGAAGAGGTGACCGGACCCTGAGGAAGATTGTGGAGAAGGACCGATTCCAGACCTTGGGGGACCTGCGGAAGCAGTGGACTGAGTCTGGAGTAGAAACATCCAGAGCCACCGTGCACAGCCACATTCCCCAGGTCAAGCCACTTTTGACCCAGAAACAGCGGCAGAAGCGCCTGACCTGGGCTACAGAGAAGCAGCAGTGGACTGTTGCTCAGTGGTCCAAAGTACTTTTTTCGGATGAAAGCAAATTTTGCATGTCATTCAGAAATCAAGGTGTCAGAGTCTGGAGGAAGACTGGGGAGAAGGAAATGCCAAAATGCCTGAAGTCCAGTGTCAAGTACCCACAGTCAGTGATGGTCTGGGGTGTCATGTCAGCTGCTGGTGTTGGTCCACTGTGTTTTATCAAGGGCAGGGTCAATGCAGCTAGCTATCAGATTTTGGAGCACTTCATGCTTCCATCTGCTGAAAAGCTTTATGGAGATGAAGATTTCATTTTTCTGCAGGACCTAGCACCTGCTCACAGTGCCAAAACCACTGGTAAATGGTTTACTGACCATGGTATTACTGTGCTCAATTGGCCTGCCAACTCTCCTGACCTGAACCCCATAGAGAATCTGTGGGATATTGTGAAGAGAAAGTTGAGAGACGCAAGAGCCAACACTCTGGATGAGCTTAAGGCCGCTATCGAAGCATCCTGGGCCTCCATAACACCTCAGCAGTGACACAGGCTGATTGCCTCCATGCCACGCCGCATTGAAGCAGTCATTTCTGCAAAAGGATTCCCGACCAAGTATTAAGTGCATAACTGAACATAATTATTTGAAGGTTGACTTTTTTTGTATTAAAAACACTTTTCTTTTATTGGTCGGATGAAATATGCTAATTTATTGAGATAGGAATTTTGGGTTTTCATGAGCTGTATGCCAAAATCATTAGTATTAAAACAATAAAAGACCTGAAATATTTCAGTTGGTGTGCAATGAATCTAAAATATATGAAAGTTTAATTTTTATCATTACATTATGGAAAATAATGAACTTTATCACAATATGCTAATTTTTTGAGAAGGACCTATATATATATATATATATATATATATATATATATATATATATATATATATATATATATATATATATATATATATATATATATATATATAATAAAGTATATCAGTCTGGCGACTAAACTTAAAAATGTACTAGCCATTGGCGATTCTATTGCCAAGGTGTGCGTAGAGGGTTGTATTTACCTGTGGCCTTCTTACCTGTCTAACTGTCTATATTTCTAAGGAAATATACAGCAACTGTTTTTTTAGGCTGCTGTGACTTTAAGATATACCACTGCTGATCATTATGCGGATCTGACACGCTGTCACATGCATGCCACTCGTTTTCTCACAACTCTTTAAGTTAAGGCATTTAGGACGTTATTTAAGTCATTTAAGACTGGTCTTATGAGAATACTCGACAAAACGGGCATTTTGGCATAATTGTGTGTTATTGTTCGTTCAAGCGCAAAATAGAACTCAATTCTGGTGTGCATTCTTTTTTGATTTGTCATGCTTTAAAAGGTTTACAATGGTTTAAAAGCATTGGCATGAATAAGAGCGTGAACATATAATGTAACGCTAGCCCAAGGATGACAGAAAAAATGGATGCTGCGTTAATTGCGCTAAATATTTTAATGTGTTAAACTGAAAAAATTAATCACGTGTTAATGCACTAATTTTGACAACACTAGTATTTATATATTGTTCTAAATCATGACATATGTGTCAACATACCTACGTATTGTATCATGAAATAGACAGTGATACTTAGCCCTAATGTAACTGTTGTGTAGATATTAAGAATATGTTTTAGGACACCCAGGTGAAATGAGGAGCTTATTCCTGTGGTTTTTCTTTTCTTTTGCTGACTTCATATTGACAATGACTTCATATTGACATTTTGCTGACTTCATATTGACATTTAAATGACCAAGATGGCGGCGCGAGTAGATCGCGAGGCTCAGCGTCTCTCCAGATTCTGCAATTTTGCGGTATTTTTCTTGTTCATCTCGGGTCTGTTCGTACAGAACAGTTGTGCCTTTACATCGTACACCCGTTGTGAGCTTTTGGATATTGGTTTGCGAATTTCCGACAGTTTTATGGACAATCTTCGACTCCTTCCTGAGATCGCTAGGACGCCCGAGGCTATGCGCTCTTCCCGGCCGGGCGGAAATGCTAAAAGGCGGCGCCGTGATCGTAAACAAAGGCGAGGGAAGCGCCGAGGTCTGCGTGCTAAGCTAACGCTTACTCCTCATCGGCTCTCTTTACCCAGCATTTTCCTTGCTAATGTACGATCGCTAGTGAACAAAATGGAGGAGATTCGACTTAGCATCACACACAGTAAGAAACTTTTGAACTGTAACGTCCTAATCTTCACGGAAACCTGGTTAAACAGCGGAATACCGGACACCGCTATTGAGCTAGCGGGACGCCACACACTCCGGCAGATAGAACATTAGATGGCTCCGGGAAGAGTAGAGGGGGTGGATTGTGCATTTACATTAACAAAGTTTGGTGCACAAACTCTGCTATTGTTGGGAGTCATTGTTCAGCTAACCTTGAGTTTCTCATGGTTAAATGTAGACCGTTTTATCTACCGCGGGAGTTCACTTCCACCATTATCACTGCGGCCTATATTCCCCCGGATGCTGATGCTAAGCTTGCTATGAAAGAACTTCACGCAGCCATCAGTAAACAACAGACTGATCACCCGGAAGCTGCGTTTATTGTTGCAGGTGACTTTAATCACTCTAACTTAAAGTCAGTGCTACCCAAGTTTCACCAGCATGTTTCCTGCCACACCAGAGGAAACAAAACCTTAGACCATGTTTACACAAACATGGCTGAAGCTTACGTTGCAACACCCCTCCCCCACCTGGGACAGTCAGACCACCTCTCTTTGTTCCTCAGCCCCAAATATGCACCCCTCATCAACCGTGTGAAGCCATCAGTGAAGACCATCAAGGTGTGGCCTGTGGGGCCAGATTCCACACTCCAGGAAAGGTTTCTAAACACAGACTGGAGTATGTTTGCTTCTCAAGCCACCAGTGGCGCTCACATGGACATTGACTAATTCACCTCCTCTGTATTGGACCATATCAATACCACCATTGACAGTGTTACAACCCAGAAACAGATCACCACATACCCAAATCAGAAGCCTTGGATGAACAGGGAAGTGCGACTCCTGCTGAAGTCACCCAATACTGCCTTCAGATCAGGTGATGCACAAGCCTACAGCACATCCAGAGCAAACCTGAAGAGGGGCATCAAAAAGGCCAAGCACTGCTACAAGCTAAAGATAGAGGGACACTTTTCCAACTCTGACCCTCGACACATGTGGCAGGGCATTCAGGCAATCAGTGATTACAAACCCACCCGGTCCACCCCCGCAGCCACTGATGTCAACTTCCTGAACGAGCTAAATTACTTTTATGCTCGTTTTAAAGAGACAACAGAGTAACTGCCACCAAGCTCAAACCCTCAGATGACCACCCACCAATCACACTCTCCTCCACAGATGTCTGCAAGGCACTGAGCCGGATCAGCGCGCACAAGACTGCTGGACCAGACAACATCCCTGGACGTGTTCTCAGGGCATGTGCGGAGCAGCTCGCTGGAGTTTTTACAGACATTTTCAACCTGTCTCTTGCCCAAGCAGCTGTACCAACATGCTTTAAACGCACTTCCATTGTGCCAGTGCCGAAAAGCTCTTGCCCGAGGTGCCCTAATGACTACCGCCCTGTAGCACTCACACCCATCATTATGAAGTGCTTTGAGCGGCTGGTCCTGGAACACCTAAAAGACTCTCTACCATCCACATTGGACTCACACCAGTTTGCCTACCGCAGCAATAGGAGCACAGAGGATGCAGTTTCCATGGCACTGCACTCTGTGCTCACCCATCTGGACCATAAGAACACTTATGCACGCATGCTGTTTGTTGACTTCAGCTCAGCATTCAACACTGTCATCCCATCCAAGTTAATAGCCAAACTTGGAGACCTGGGCATCAACACTTCAATGTGTAACTGGATTTTGGACTTCCTAACTGACAGACCCCAGAATGTTCGATCAGGATCCACCTGCTCCACGTCCATCACACTCAACACTGGTGTGCCACAGGGCTGTGTGCTAAGTCCGTTTCTTTACTCCCTCTTTACCTCCGACTGCAAGCCTGTGTATGAATCTAATTCCATCGTCAAGTTTGCGGACGACACTACAGTGATTGGTCTCATCAGCAACAACGATGAGACTGCCTACAGTGAGGAGATCCAGCACCTGGCCACATGGTGCGCTGATAATAACCTGCTCCTCAACACCACCAAAACGAAGGAGCTCATCGTGGACTTCAGGAAAGAGTCAAGAGGCACACACGACACCATCCACATCAATGGAATGGACGTTGAGCGTGTCTCCAGTTTCAAGTTCCTGGGGATCCATATCTCGGCGGACATGTCGTGGACGACCAACACCTCCAGCCTGGTCAAGAAGGCTCACCAGCGCCTCTTCTTCCTGAGGACACTGAGGAAGAATCAGCTCTCCTCGGCTATCCTGGAGAACTTCTACCGCTGCGCAATAGAAAGCATCCTGACCAACTGTGTCGCAGTATGGTATGGGAGCTGCTCTGTTGCGGAGTGCAAGGCACTGCAGCGGGTGGTGAAAACTGCCCAGCGCATCACAGGGACTCCACTACCTGCCATCGAGCACATCCAGAGGAAACGCTGTCTGCATCGAGCTCGCAGCATCCTCAAGGACTCCTCTCACCCAGCCCACAGACTGTTTTCTCTCCTGCCCTCCGGCAGGCGTTTCAGGATCCTCCGGACCAGGACCAGCAGACTTAAGAACAGTTTTTTCCCCAGAGCTGTCTCTTTACTGAACTTAAACCCCCGTTGATCCACTCCCTCATAAACTGCTAACTCTCCTACCTCACATCTGCCTTCACTTTATTTGCACTACCGACTGTTTATTACAGTAACAACTGTTTACTTATGCATTTTGCACCACCATATCTTAACTGGATTATGCTCATTTGCACTGCTGACTGTATTTATAGTACCAATGTTTACATTTGCATTTTGCACCGTACTTCTAACTGTAATATGCAACCACTTTCCACTGCACTTCTACACTTTCTGTCCATAATTTATTGCACTACCCTAATCCACTGCTATATTCCTCATATTAGCCTAACATATTATTGTATACCCCTATCTGTAAAATTCTGTTTAAAGTAATAGCCATCTCTATATTATATTCATAGTACATATTCACCTGTAAATTCTGTTTAAAGTTATAGCCATCTGTATATTATATTCATAGTACATATTCACCTGTAAATTCTGTTTATAGTAATAGCCATCTGTATATTATATTCATAGTACATAATCACCTGTAAATTCTGTTTATAGTAATAGCCATCTGTATATTTATTCACTGTACATATTCACCTGTAAATTCAGTTCTGTTTATAGTAATAACCGTCTCTCTATTTATACATATTTATATATATTCAGTACATTTCCATGTCCTGCACTTACGCAACCACTGTATATCCTGCACTTGCTGCTATTGCACTTCTGGTTAGACCTAAACTGCATTTCGTTGCCTTGTACTTGTACTTGTGTAATGACAATAAAGTTGAATCTAATCTAATCTAATATTGCCCTTTCTATTCAAGACTTCATTAGACTTTCTGATTAGGCTTTTTGATGAATTCATTAGAACAGAAGGACAACCCTTTGCCTTACAATGGAAGCAATTATATTCATAAACCCACATGGCAGGCAGCTAGGAAAAATTGCTTCCAGATTCATTGTGTTAAGTTTTTTTTTAGTTTTTTTTTTTGTCTGTGTAAGCTACATGATTTTCCCTCACTGTCAGCACATTCTTCCTCTCTCATTATTGTAATTTCTTACATAGCATATGTGTACAGATGTTTAACCCTTAACCTCTGAATTGATGTGAATTATCTCCAGGGCTTCATAGAGCTGCAGGCATTTATTAGATCTGGAGGTTTGAATCACTTTAATCTTGATCAGAGCCATCAGGGCATCTCATGTGACATAAGCAATGAATTCAGATTGGTGACGTGTGTGTCATGCGCTAGGAAAAACATCCAGTTAGGAGTGTCGCAAAATACCAGTATTAGTGGTAGCTGTGATATTTTAAAAAAATAAAAATAAAATAAAATAAATAAAAATACAATATATACAATAATTGATTTTGTGTTAATACGACACATGCAGTATAATATTATTAATAAATAAACAAATAATCCAGCACCATATGGTTGACACTTTAACATAGTAGGTGGCAGTATTGCATCTTAATGTTGGTTCTCTTACGAGAGGTTCTCTCGTATTGCGTAAGTTCCTTACGCTACGGGAAAGTATTCTTTCTTCGAGATTTCTGAAAAACCCAAAATTATCCTTAATTTTGTAACATTGTCAACGCAGTGCGGCAGCCTGGCAGACCATAGCAGGCTATTCCAGCGTGACTATTGGCTGCTCTGCTGGCAACTGCAGCAGCCTATCGGTGAGCCCGCGTGACGTGGCGACCAATGAGGGCGCTCCGCGCCCAACTGGCTACATTTGCCTACAGGTGGGGCGTGGCCACGTGTATATAAGCAGCATATTCGATTTTCTTTTCTTCAGCGAAGCCCTTCGCATCACTGGATCTGGAACCCGCCGCCGTGATCGTGCAGACGAGCAAGCAGAGGACAGCGCCTGAGGAAGCCGGCAGCATCGCGCCACCTTCAGCCATCCGTGCCTGCTCTGCTATCCGGCAGCCCATATCCTTTTACGCTCAAGTGTTGTCGCCGCTGCGTCACACTTTCTCTAAAAGAGCCGAGCGTTTGATACAAAATGTCTCGTTCCACCTGCGGCTCGTGTCACGCGCAGCTCAGTTCCGGGGACCACCATGTGATCTGCGCTCTCTGCCTGGGCCGTGATCACGCCGCCGCCGCACTTCTCGCCGGCGGATGCCCGGAGTGCGAGGAACTGACGATGTCGACCCTGCGGGCTCGACTCATTCTGTGCGATGACGACATCCCTCCAGTCCCTGCTAAGCCGCGCAGAATGAAGCGCTGCTCGCAGCGGACTCCGGAGTTCGCCGAGAGAAGCTCGCCGGAACCCTTCCCGCCCGCTTCACTCTCGCCTTCCCCACCCCCACCCCAGGCCGCCATTTCTGTTGCCGCCTCCGGGGATGAGGCGGATGCGGCCGCGGAACGCGCCGACAGCTGCTCCATCATGGCTTCCGACAGCGAGGACTGGTCTTCCGTGACCTCTTCAGTCCGGGGCTCCGGACGCTCTCGAGCGAGTGAGGACGCCGAACTTTTGCGCCTTCTCACCCGGGCTGTCGAGCAGCTAGGCCTCGAATGGGCCCCGCCCAAGGTGGCAGCGCCGAATCAACTTGACGGATGCTTCCTAAACAGTCGCCGCCGCGCGCCCACCTCCAGGACTGCACCCTTTCTGCCAGAGCTTCACGAGGAGCTCGCGAAGTCCTGGAACGCGCCATTCTCCGCGAGGGTCTCGTCTCAGGCTTCTTCGACGCTCTCACAAGTTGACGGCGCGGCTGAGAAAGGCTACAACGCTATCCCTCCGGTGGAAGAGGCGGTCGCAGCGCACCTTTGCCCGCCTTCCGGTTGGCGCTCAAAGGCTGCCCTCCCGTCTAAGGCCTGCAGAGTGACGTCATCGCTGATCTGCCGCGCTTTCGCTGCCTCCGGTCAAGCTGCATCTGCTCTGCACTCTATGGCCGTGCTGCAAATCCTCCAAGCTAATCTCCTCCGCGACCTGGACGAGAAAAGCTGTGACGCTGAGTTGATCACGGATTTGCGAAGCGCGACGGATCTCTCCCTTCGCGCCACCAAGACCGCAGCACAGGCCCTCGGACGCTCTATGGCCTCCCTCACGGTAGCTGAGCGCCACCTCTGGCTCACGCTCGCAGACATGCGAGAAACAGAGCGCGCGGCCTTCCTAAACGCCCCGCTCTCTCCGTCTGGGCTTTTCGGACCAGCGGTCAAGGGGATCGTCGACCGTTTCTCTGAAGTGCAGAAAACGACGCAGGCCATGAACCTCTTCCTGCCTCGACGCCCCGGCGCTAGCAATAGCTCCGTTGCTCGCCGTCCTCGCGACCAGCCAGCACCGAGCTCCGCGCAGCGCCCAGCGCGGCCCCCTTCGTCTCAGCGAAGACCGAGCGGCTGCCCCAGATCGCGCTCTTCCAGCCGTGGTAAGCCGCCTCCACCTCGGGGCCCCCGGCCTAGGATCGCGCTGAAGCCCGAGCCTCCAAAGTCCTCCTAGCCAGAGGCAAGAAGCGACGGTTAAGTCCCGCCGCGGCCGGACCACCATCAAAACTCTCTTTCCTGTCAGCCCCCATTACTGTGGTTGCTGCAGATGGATTTCACGCAGCCAACGAGCCGGCAAAAATGCCTTCTTGCCTGTCAATAACCGCCGTTTTTACGGCGAACCAGAGAAATCACAAAGGTTGCATTATTTCTGGTTGCACGGCTCACGCCGTATGTGTTTCAAATGCAGTAAATGTGCCCACTTTTCTGTGTTCACCCCTGCACACAAGCACTATAAACCCCGTGTCCCCCACTCACATAAAGCGGCCGCTCGAGTGCTAGAGTTAGGTCACGTGTCCGCTTGTTTCCAGCCACTCTTAACCGGTCATGTTCCACGCGTAAGAGTTGTGCCCGCTCAAACGCGCTCACACATTTTTGCGAACATTATGCCTCAGACGCCACGCGCCGCGCCACACACCATTTGTTCTCCGCCCAGGGTGGCCGGAGCGATGAGTGTAGGGCCACACACAAGCCACTCCCCGCTCGAAGCGGCAGAGATGCAGTGTGTAGGGCGGCCAGCCATCGCGAGCGATCGGCTGGCCCACAGCACAGAGAGAGCGCGCGCACTGCGCCCGCCCCTCCTATACAGGCCGTCAGACCCGCGAAGCGCGGTGTTTCGAGCCCGGAGGCCGTTCTATCCCGTGTGGCACACGCGAGAGCGTGGGAAGCCATTCCAGGTGTATCAGAATGGGTGCTGAAAACAGTGAAGCACAGTTCGCTCGCCGCCCTCCACGCTTCTGTGCGCGTACAGAGACGAGAGTGAGCGAGGAAGTAGCACATCTACTTCGAGCAGAGATAGCCACGCTGCTGTGCAAAGGGGCTATAGAACCGGTTCCCCATGCTATGAGCGAGTCAGGCTTTTACAGCCGGTATTTTCTCGTGCCAAAAAGGGATGGGTCGCTCAGACCGATTCTGGATCTGAGGCGTCTGAACAAAGCTCTTATGAGAAGATCGTTCAAGATGCTCACGACCAAGCAGATCCTCGCGCATATTCGCCCGAGAGACTGGCTAATCTCCCTAGATTTGAAAGATGCATATTTTCAAATCAAGATAACGCCGCGTCACAGGCCATTCTTACGATTCGCCTTCGACGGCCAGGCTTATCAATACACCGTCCTTCCGTTCGGCCTGTCACTAGCACCCCGTACATTTACGAAGTGCATGGACGCGGCCCTCGCTCCTCTGAGAAATCGAGGGATGCGAGTGTTGAACTATCTGGACGATTGGCTCATCCTGGCGCAGTCAGAGGCCGAGCTCCTCGCCCACAGGGCAATGCTGCTCAGCCATCTGGACAGCCTGGGGCTCACGGTCAATTGGACCAAGAGCTCATTAGTGCCCACGCAATCAACCTCATTTCTGGGTTTGAATCTGGACACTGTGGCAATGTCAGCCCGCCTGTCACCCCAACGCGCGCGCCAAGTTCGGCGCATGGCTGCGTACTTCCGGCCGGGCCTCTCAAGCTTTTTCAGAGGAGCTCCAGCTGGACTTAATGCGCATGCGCCCGCTGCAATGCTGGTTAAACGCCCGAGTGCCTCACAGAGCCTGGGCGTCCGGAGGCTTCAGGATCAGAGTGACTCAGGGCTGCGTGTCAGCCCTAGAGCCCTGGTTAGTAGCCGACTGGTACCAGAGGGGAGTGACGATGGGAGCCATCTCACACCGCAAGGTCATCTCAACGGACGCCTCCACCACGGGTTGGGGCGCCGTTTTCGAGGGCAGATCAGCCTCGGGCCTCTGGTCGAGCGAGGAAAAACTCCTACACATAAACTGTTTGGAGATGATAGCGGTAGAGAACGCGCTCAGGCAGTTTCTCCCGCTTATACGAGGACACCACGTGTTAGTCCGGTCGGACAATACTACAGTGGTGTCCTACGTGAACCGGCAGGGCGGTGTCAGGTCCAGACGTCTGGGCAATCTGACAGAACGCCTGCTCGTGTGGACACACAGCTCGCTGCGCTCGCTGAGAGCTGCGCACGTACCGGGCCACCTCAATGTAGGCCCGGACAAGCTGTCCAGGGGCCTCATTCTCCCAGGAGAATGGTCCCTGCACCCCCAGACAGTCCAGCCTGTATGGCGCCTATTCGGCAGAGCGGAGCTCGACCTCTTTGCAACAAAAGAGAACGCCCGCTGCCCGACGTTTCTGTCCAAAAGCGAGGATGCGCTGTCCCAACCTTGGCCCAGCCTCCCGCTGTATGCTTTCCCGCCGATTTCCCTATTGCCCCAGGTCATAGCGAAAATCAGGGAGACGCGCTGCCCGGTGCTCCTTATAGCGCCGCGCTGGGAGAACCAGATTTGGTACCCAGAGCTGGTGAAGCTGTCGCACTCACCCCCCTGGCCAGTTCCGCTGAGAGCAGACCTCCTCTCTCAAGCAGGAGGGTCAGTTTGGCATCCCCATCCAGAGCGATGGTCTCTGCATGTATGGGTGACCAACGGATACCCGTTGACCTGCCCGAAGGGGTTATGAACACGATTTCACACTCTAGAGCCCCCTCGACGAGGCGGTTATATAGTTCTAAGTGGTCGGTGTTCACTGAGTGGTGTGTTTCCAAGGGATTGGACCCACAGCAATGTGGGGTCCAGCGGGTGCTCTCCTTCCTCCAAGAGCTTTTGGAACTGGGCAGGTCCCCTTCCACGCTCAAAGTGTATGTGGCGGCTATAGCAGCGTTCGCTCAGACGACGCTAGGTAGCACACTAGGAAGGAACGAGCTCATCATCCGTTTCCTCAGAGGAGCCAGACGGATGAATCCCCCGCGGCCCCCATCGGTTCCTATATGGGATCTGGCCTTGGTCCTAGAGGCCCTGAAGGCTCATCCCTTTGAACCGCTCGAGACTGTGGAACCAAGGTTCCTTTCGCTAAAAACCGCGTTCCTGATAGCTCTGGCTTCAGTGAAACGCGTGGGGGATCTACACGCGCTCTCAGTGAGCCCGACGTGTATGGAGTTCGGTCCTAATGACTCTAAGGTCATTCTCAGACCGAGGCATGGTTAGGTCCCCAAAGCGATCGGCACTCCCTTCAGGGCGCAGATTATCTCCCTCTCGGCTCTGCCATCATTCGACGAGGGGGACGGTGGCAATATCCTCTGCCCTGTCAGGGCATTGAGGGTTTATGTCACACGCTCCGCCGCCTTCAGGCGTTCTGAGCAGCTATTTGTTTCGTTTGGTGGGCGCACTAAATGTCTCGCCTCCTCGAAACAGACCCTGTCCAGGTGGATAGTGGACGCGATTGCAACTGCATACGCTTCCAAACACCTGCAGTGCCCGCTAGGTGTCAGAGCACACTCCACCAAGAGGCATGGCCTCTTCGTGGGCTTGGGCCAGAGGGATTTCCATCCACGATATCTGTATGGCGGCAGGCTGGGCCTCCCCGTCTACGTTCGTGAGATTTTACAATCTGGAAGTTCCTGCCTTACAGGCGAAAGTGTTATCAGTTCAATAGGGCTGTTGGTCCTGCCCAGTGATTCTGCGCAGACATAGCTCACATACTGGCAGTAAGTTCGGTACTAGGCTCATGTGAATTTGAAGGAAACCGGCGGTGCCTTTTCCTCATTCACGAGACGAGCTGTTGTGAGTTTGAAGGTGACCGGCGGTGCCGTTACCTCACTCATATAACAAAATATTGTGAATTTGAAGGCGACCGGCGTTGCCGTTCCCTCATTCATGAGACAAGGTGTGGTGAATTTGAAGGAGACCGGCAGGTGCCGTTCCCTCATTCATGGGACAGGGTGTAACCACCCGTTGTAACCACCCGTCAGTTCGAATGAAGTGTCTGTAGATGTGGTGGCCCGTTTTCCTTACTGGCCACCCTGCCCGAGCAGTGTTATGGTCCCCGGTTCCCTGGGATACATATGCTGTACGCGAGGCACGCACGGCGTTGACAATATGTTCCCGTAGCGTAAGGAACTTACGCAATACGAGAGAACCTCTCGTAAGAGAACGATACTCGGTTACTTAACGTAACCTCGGTTCTCTCTAGAAGAGGGAACGAGTATTGCGTTCCTTGCCGTGCGCCCCGCGGGCTTTTACGCTTCAGAACTACGAAAACCGAATATGCAGCCCGTGAGCCCTGCTTATATACACGTGGCCACGCCCCACCTGTAGGCAAATGTAGCCAGGTGGGCGCGAAGCGCCCTCATTGGTCGCCACGTCACGCGGGCTCACCGATAGGCTGCTGCAGTTGCCAGCAGAGCAGCCAATAGTCACGCTGGAATAGCCTGCTATGGTCTGCCAGGCTGCCGCACTGCGTTGACAATGTTACAAAATTAAGGATAATTTTGGGTTTTTCAGAAATCTCGAAGAAAGAATACTTTCCCGTAGCGTAAGGAACTTACGCAATACTCGTTCCCTCTTCTAGAGAGAACCGAGGTTACGTTAAGTAACCGAGTATCGTTACCACCCATCATAAAATTGAAAAGTGTATAGCTAGTACTGCCATAGCAAGGCACATACCCACATCTGAAAAAAGTTATCTCACCAGTATGGATGTTTTTTTTTTAGATTCCATAAATAAGACAGGGTGTTAAGACAGTGCCAATCAACAGTGAGTTGTTTTGTATGCTTTCGTACAGTTACAGTTATAGTTACAAACTCTCTCTCCTCCTCACCACACAGATTTCGGATTCATTGGCCAAAAATTAGACAACAGAAAAAAACTTAAATTAATTATTTATTTCTATAGATATTGTGAATTATTTTGATCATAATAATTGTGTGTAGTTAAATCTGGTTGACAGAAGTCGTATTAATTATAACCATAATATACCTGATACAGGCTATGCTCACAATAGAATGCTACATTACTACTCTTCTCTTACTATTGCTACAGTTTTTTTTTTTTTGCATGCATAGAATACCTTGATGTTCTACTGCACAGAATACCACAATTAATTAAAAGAGATTAAAAATAAACATTGTATATCCAATATTATAACTGGAAAACACAAACTGAAATAAGAATGCTGAAATTAGCATATACTACTGTATAATAATGTCTGCTGTTTCACTTACATTATTTAAAAAAAGAGTATGCTTTATAAAGTGTGTGCAGCATAACCATAGATGTTTTCTCCCCTTAAAAAGTATAATTTTTTCCCTTTAGTTCATCACACTGTTGTATAGTTCTCTACCACTACTTTCGAGTAATTCAAGTTTCAGATTTTACGATACCAAGGACAGTTTAATCAGAGACTTCAATTTCTAGGATTTTTAAAGCACATAGAAATTCCCTAAATTACTGCAAACACATCTGACCATGATAACATAAATCATAAAGAAATGTAATATGATTTATTTTTAATGAATACGTTTTTGTTTAATGAATGAATATTTAATTCAATCCATATTTATTTGTATAGTGCTTTTAACAATACATATAATTTCATAGCAGCTTTAAAGAAAATGCATGAAGGTCTACAGTACAATTTAGAGTGTTAGATCTGTTAGTTTAGATCTGTTATCAGAGGTGACTGTGTCCAAGTCAAGCACAGTGACATGCTAATCACATATGCAATTTAGAGCTGTCACTCGAAGGATTTAATAGCAGTTTTTGATCACCTTCATTCAAACAGTCTATTTGCACAATACTTGCTTTTAATGACTTCAGGTTCTATTAAACAATCAAAATATGAGGAGTAGCTATGTTATATGGGGCGGCAGTGGCTCAGTGGTTCATGTAGGTTGTCTACAAACCGGAAGGTTGGTGGTTCGATCCCCGGTTCCACCTGACCAAGTGTCGAGGTGTCCTTGAGCAAGACACCTAACCCCAGCTGCTCCCGACGAGCTGGATGGCGCCTTGCATGGCTGACACCGCCGTCGGTGTGTGAATGGGTGAATGTGAGGCAAGATGTAAAGCGCTTTGGATGGCCATTGGTCTGTTAAAAGCGCTATATAAATGCAGTCCATTTACCATTTACCATATTGGGAAGACGAATACACTAAACTTGGTTAAGGTACAAAAATGACAAAATGATTTGGCAAGAAAGGCAAACTTCAGCATATAATTAAATATGGGTTGTATTGTATTATGCACATAAAGGCGTAGAAAAAACTAAAAGTTCACATAGTAACACAGGCTGTTCCCTTGATTGTCTGGGCGAATTACAAAGGTGGACAGAACATATATAAAGACAGGTCGTCAGTTAGTCGCTAGGAGAAGCATGCCGACAGTGAAGGAGCGCATTGAAGCCATGTGTAAGTGTTTTTTCTGATTACTCAGTTTGCTGGATTTGCTCAGTGTATTACACGCTAACAAGTGGATACATTTAGATTCTGTAGTGATTTATCTATTTATAATTTTACTGGTTAAGATAATTGTATTTGAATTATAACCACAGCTGTTTTTGCCGCCCACCCGCACTCAATTGTTATTGCCATTGCTGGATATTCGCACTGCTAGTGAGTCATAGTTTCGCTTTTGAGCTGAGTCATTGACAGGCTGTTCCCTTGATTGTTTGGGCGAATTTTCAAAAGCGTCCTCACCTGTTCCGACTGAAGTAGTGATTAGCATCTATTTAATACGCTTGTTAAAGCTGGCGCGGAAGAGTCAGCGGGAGCGTTCAGCCTCCTCGTGTGAAGACCGAGTCGGCTAAAGATATCGACTCTCCCTGCGACTCCCCCGAAGAGGCCACTGGTAAGGCACCCTAGTTTTTCCTTTCTCTTTCCTCTCTCTTACCATGTGCTTTCAGTACATTCCCGTTGTCTCTCGACCACGCTCCTCTACTACACACAAAGGCAGCTCAACACTGCTAATCTGCGTCCTATTCCTTCCTCTGTTAATGCTCCTTCCTCTTTTTCTGTGGGTTTATGGAATTGTCAGTCAGCTGTCAACAAAGCTGACTTCATTCCAGCCTTTGCCACTCAATCCGCTCTTAATATCTTGGCCTTAACTGAGACTTGGATCCGTCCAGAAGACTCAGCAACCCCTGCTGCTCTCTCTAACAACTTATTTTTCTCTCACACCCCTCGCCACACTGGGCACAGGTCTTCTCATTTCTAACAATTGGAAATACTCAACACACACCTCTCTATGCAACAACAACTAATTTGAATACCATGCTATTATAGTTACATCTCCCATTACAACCCATATTATAGTCATTTACCGCCCTCCTGGCCAATTAGGCACCTTTGTTGACAAGTTGGATGCGCTGCTGTCCTCATTCCCAGAGGATGGCAGTCCACTTATAGTCCTCTGTGACTTTAACATTCACATCAACAAACCTTATTCTGCAGAATTACACTCACTCCTAGCCTCATTTGATCTCACCCACCTCAACACCACACATACCCACAAATCTGGCAACCAACTTGACCTCATCTACACACCAACTGCACTACAGATAACATTTTGGTCAAACCGCTTCACATCTCAGATCACTACTTCATCACATTTAATCTACAACTTATTACTCAGGCACCACCAGCCCCTTTACCAGTTACTTTCAGGCGAAACCTGCGCTCACTTTCTCCTTCTCATTTCTCCTCTGCTGTGTCATCTTCTCTTCCTTCATCCAATTCTCCACTATGGATATTAACACCGCTACAGACACTTTATGTTCCACTTTAACTTCTTGTCTAGATAGTATCTGTCCTCTGTCTTCTAGGCCAGCACGTGCTTCTCCCTCTAACCCTTGGCTATCTGATGTTCTTCGTGAACACTGGACCAAACTCAGGGCAGCAGAGAGGAAATGGCTTAAATCTACCGACCCGTCTGACCTGAGTAAGTATCAGTCTCTGTTCTCATCCTTTTCAGGTGAAGTCCATGCAGCTAAATCTTCATATTTCCACAACAAAATCAACAGCACCTCAAACTCACCCACACTCTTCAGAACTTTCAACTCTCTGCTCTGTCCTCCTCCACCTCCTCCCACCACCTCCTTATCTGCCGATGATTTTGCCCATTTCTTCACAAACAAAACAGCATCCATCAGCAGTCAGTTCTCATCCCCCCACACACAGGATTTTAGATCAGCCAAACCCACAGCCGATCATCATCTCTTCTCATTCGCTACACTCACTGAGGCAGAAGTAATCTAAGCTTGTCCTCTCCAGCCATCGTACCACCTGTCCTCTAGATCCCATTCCCTCACATCTCCTTCAAGCCATCTCTCCTACACTCCTACCAGCACTCACACACATCATCAAAACATCTCTCAGCACCGGCATCTTCCCTACCACATTCAAGCAGGCTCGGATAACTCCACTGCTTAAGAAACCCATATTAAACTCTTCACTCATAGATAACTTCAGACCTGTCTCTCTGCTACCATTCATAGCTAAAACACTTGAATGAGTTGTTTTCAATCAGGTTTCATCCTTCCTCTCACAGTATAATCAGTTGGACATCAACCAATCAGGTTTCAAAAGGGGCCACTCCACAGAGACTGCATTACTGTCGGTCACTGAAGCACTGCGGATAGCTAAAGCTGATTCCAAATCATCAGTCCTTGTCCTCCTCGATCTATCTGCTGCCTTTGACACGGTCAATCATCAGATTCTTCTGTCCACCCTTTCATCACTGGACATCACAGGGATTCCACTCCACTGGTTTGAGTCCTACATCACAGGTAGGTCTTTCAAGGTTGCCTGGAGAGGGGCGGTATCCAAAGCACATCAGCTGACCACAGGGGTTCCTCAGGGCTCAGTGCTTGGACCTCTCCTCTTCTCCAATTACACTACATCATTGGGACCCATCATACAGGCACATGGCCTCTCATACCACTGCTATGCAAATAACACTCAGCTCTACCGTTCATTCCAACCAGACGACCCCACAGTAGCTGCACGAATCTCCAGCTGTCTGGCGGACATCAAGGCATGGATGAAAAAACATCACCTGCAGCTCAACCTGGCAAAGACTGAACTGCTCGTCTTCCCGGCCAATCCGACAATACAACATGACTTCACCATCCAGCTAGGTTCATCTCGAATCACCCCTTCAGGGTCGGTCAGAAACTTTGGCGTAATCTTTGACGACCAGCTGTCCTT
Organism: Romanogobio albipinnatus; assembly: GCA_023566225.1. NCBI lineage: Eukaryota > Metazoa > Chordata > Actinopteri > Cypriniformes > Gobionidae > Romanogobio > Romanogobio albipinnatus. The sequence continues at coordinate 54,025,199 of CM042239.1, forward strand.
CAAAGACCACATTTCAAAGACAGCTTGCTCATGCAGGTTTCTGCTCCACAACATCAGGAAGATCAGACCTTTTCTAACAGAGCATGCAACACAACTTCTCGTCCAGGCCTTGGTCATTTCTAGGCTTGACTTAAAGGAATGCACTTCTGGCTGGACTTCCATCATGTGCATGTTCAAACGACAGCTGAAAACTCACCTCTTCCGCAAGCACTTAACCTTATCTTAAAAAAAAAAAAAACTTTCCTTTTCCTTATTTTCCTTCTATTTTCCTCTACTTCTTCCCTGCCCTAGTGTGTGATGCTCTGTGCAATGTCCAAAACTTAGTACTTCAGGCACTTTATGTGTTTCGCTGCCTCCTCATGATGAATCACTTCCTGTACTCCTCAGTTGTAAGTCGCTTTGGATAAAAGCATCTGCTAAATGCATAAATGTAAATGTAAAATGTAAATGTATCACTTTACAATAAGGTTGTATTAGTTAACATTAGTTAAATCATTAGTTAACATGAACTAACTATGAACAACATTAGTTGTTCAGCATTAGTTCATCTTTGTTAACGTTAGTTCGTAAAAATCCAGCTATTCATGGTTTGTTCATTTTAGTTCATAGTGCATTAATGTTAGCAAGATTTTAATAATGCATTAGTAAATGTTGAAATTAACAAAGATAAATAAATGGCTTACACTCCCCTAAAGGATTATTAGGAACACCATACTAATACTGTGTTTGACCCCCTTTCGCCTTCAGAACTGCCTTAATTCTACGTGGCATTGGTTCAACAAGGTGCTGAAAGCATTCTTTAGAAATGTTGGCCCATATTGATAGGATAACATCTTGCAGTTGATGGAGATTTGTGGGATGCACATCCAGGGCATGAAGCTCCCGTTCCACCACATCCCAAAGATGCTCTATTGGGTTGAGATCTGGTGACTGTGGGGGCCATTTTAGTACAGTGAACTCATTGTCATGTTCAAGAAACCAATTTGAAATGATTCGAGCTTTGTGACATGGTGCATTATCCTGCTGGATGTAGCCATCAGAGGATGGGTACATGGTGGTCATAAAGGGATGGACATGGTCAGAAACAATGCTCAGGTAGGCCGTGGCATTTAAACGATGCCCAATTGGCACTAAGGGGCCTAAAGTGTGCCAAGAAAACATCTCCCACCCCATTACACCACCACCACCAGCCTGAACAGTGGTAACAAGGCATGATGGATCCATGTTCTCATTCTGTTTACACCAAATTCTGACCCTACCATCTGAATGTCTCAACAGAAATCGAGACTCATCAGACCAGGCAACATTTTTCCAGTTGTCAACTGTCCAATTTTGGTGAGATTGTGAAAATTGTAGCCTCTTTTTCCTATTTGTAGTGGAGATGAGTGGTACCCGGTGGGGTCTTCTGCTGTTATAGCCCATCCGCCTCAAGTTTGTGCGTGTTGTTGCTTCACAAATGCTTTGCTGCATACCTCAGTTGTAACAAGTAGTTATTTCAGTCAAAGTTGCTCTTCTATCAGCTTGAATCAGTCGACCCATTCTCCTCTGACCTCTAGCATCAACAAGACATTTTCGCCCACAGTACTGCCGCATACTGGATGTTTTTTCCCTTTTCACACCATTCTTTGTAAACCCTAGAAATGGTTGTGCGTGAAAATCCTAGTAACTGAGCAGATTGTGAAATACTCAGACCGGCCCGTCTGGAACCAACAACCATGCCACGCTCAAAATTGCTTAAATCACCTTTCTTTCCCATTCCCACCTTATTGTAAATTGTTACCGTTCACAGGAAATAAAGCATTCTCCTGGGCAACTGACTCACTAAACTTTGTGCATGTAAATATTGTTATAACCCCTTGACTCGAGGAGAAGCAACATGAATGGAGAGGCCATACACAAAGTCAAATTAGCAAAGTAATAAGTATTTAATCAAGAAGACAGACATAACTACATGTAAGGATTAAAATGACAAAGTTACAAGACAACAACATCAAGCCTTGGACTGGAGAGGATGAGAGAGCCAACAGGATATCCAAGCTTCCAGGAACGCAGAAATCACGCTCCCAGCCTTTGGTCTCAACACATCATATCCCAACCTCTTGTCAACTCTCAGGCCGTTTCTCAATACCAAGAACGCAAACTTCTGACTTGCGTCCTTGGTAGTTCAGACTTGCCAAGTTCGACTCGGGAGAACGAACTCCAGAGGACGGGAGGAATCACCATCAATCGTCAATTGTGAAACGTCATCAGTCGATGCCCAAGTACTGTTCCAATTCAAAGTTCACATCTAGCCAAGTACAGTTCAAATCCCCAGATGTGTCCTTGATCCACCCCTTTTATCGAGGATGCATCTGGATGCATCGAGAGGAGACTTGTGTGGACTTCAGACAGACAGGTATCCCAGAATGCATCTCGCACCAACCAGCAAGCGTCAATAGCGGATGAGAAACCCTGCGTAATTTAAAAATACTACTGATAATGTTTCACAAAATATAGTTTTAAGTCCTTTTCAGGCGAGAATATAATTGTTTAAAGCTCAAATCTGTGGTTTATTTATAAAGAGAGCGCCTATTTGAAAATTTGATCTGCCGTTTTCGGAGTTGTAAGCTCAAGTGGATCAGCGGCGATCAGCGCTCATTAACCCCGGCGAGAGCAGCCTTAACTCGACTAGTCCTTCTGCCGTCTGCCGCCAGCTCTGATGTCTCTGTAGTGGTTTAACATAAGATATGATTCGTCTTGTGTAGATCTAACGGCTGATCTTTGCTCTCGTTAATCTATAATTTGTTCCCTGACAGATTGTTTTGTCTGAGGGCAAAGTGAAGTTTCATAACTTTATATTTATAAGCTATTAAACTTTACCGTTGTAGCCGACTAGCGCTGACTTTGTTTGACTGAATTGCTTTATTTATTGTATAGCTTCTTATACCTTTTACTTATACTTTTATAATGGCTATTATTGATCACACATAAACTGACATTTAACAAAAAGAGACTGGGTTGTGTTTTATGTCATATTTCAATTTATTACAGTGATAATCATATATATGCACACATATTATTGTTTGTTTTTTATTTTAAATGTAAACGAAAAGAGGCAGGCATTTCGTTTTGTTATATGCATTGAAGATAATATGCATTGCCTTGCACTATGTTTGGCTATAATATGTTTAATTTTTTTAATGAAAATGAAAAGAGGTAGAGTGGCGTTTTATTATATATTTAGTTTTATTGTAGCCTAAAATATACAAATATACACTGAGTAATACTGTCAAGAATGCTGCTTGTCCATTAGCAGAGTACCGGACTAGTCCTCCCGTCCTCGGGAGTTCGTTCTTTGGAGTCAATCTTGGCCAGTCACGGACGCAAGTCATTTGCGTACAAAATATGTCATAAAACACCACTGTCTCTTTTCATAAAAAAAAACATAATAATAATTAAACATAATAGCCACACGAATGTGGTTCAGGCAACGCGTAGCTAGGCCTACATTGATTATATATTTATAACAAAACACATTTTCACAAGTATAAATTACTATATAAATAACTTTTTTACTTCAAATGTTTTGTTTGTGCTTGAAAAAACTCTTACTATCCTTAATTGGTCTTGGTTTGCATTTTAGGCGTATTTTAAGCAGAAAGTATATGTATTCTGCACGTATTTGTTGCAAGCGTAATTGTTTTTGTTTTTTTTACAGTTCAGATGTAATCACTGCTTTGTGACTGCGGAACAAAACAATCCCACACCCTGTTGGGGCTCTGTTATAAAGTAGATGCAAACAGTATTACTTTAACATGAATAGTTGGTATGTTACTACCTTGAAAGCGATAACGGTGTTTCTTTGATATTTGACTATAATGGCGCTCTGCTCTCGGTTACGTTCTAGCGGCGTGTGCAACCAAGTAGCGTCAGTATCATGGGGGCGTGGGAGGGGGTTCTCCGTTTCTCCGTTGGTGCGAGATGCATTCTGGGATACAGGTCTGTCTGAAGTCTCTTGCATCCTTGATAAAAGGCGCGGATCAAGGACATCCAGGGATTTGAACTGTACTTTGCTAGATGTGAACTTTGAATTATAATAGTACTTGGGCAGCGACTGATGACATTTCACAAGTCCACGAGAACACAAGGACAGACAAGAACGCATATTGAGAAACGGCCTCAAACTCCCTATAAGCAGCATGGTTAATCACCGTCAATTCTCCACACCTGTGTCACAGTGCTCAACCTGAGAACACACACAACATTAGCCCAGAGACCCCTACTGGACAAAATAAAGTACTACACCCCGTAGATATACCGCAATAATGAACATGCACAATATTGTTATCATGGGCACTTCAAAATACCTTGAATAATGATTTATTACGAATTATTCAGATTTTTAGAATGCATTTTAAGAATACTTTACCCATCAACCGTTTAAAATGAACAACACGTCAAAGAGGAACATGCACAGATGTAAACCATGAGCCGAGCACATGGCGGAACGAGTGAAGGAGACACGCTGAAGTGCACATTCACTCTCTGGCAGCAGAGGGCGCTGACGGAACAGCAGAAATGCAGGCGTTTCCCTGGTAACCCTCGTAAACAAAACGATACAGTGCTCATCACATAACCTAATACTTAAAGACTTAAGGCTATTCATTTTCAAACTTAAACAATTTATATTTTAATCTGGACTAAATTACATGCCCTAGATATAGTTTGAATATTTTCTGACTGTTATTCAATCACACACTTTACAATAAGGCTCCATTATTTAACATTTGTTCATTCATTAACAAACTGACAATGAAAAATACTTGTAATACTTGCATGTATTAATCTTAGTTAAATGTACATTTCAGCATTTAATAACACATTATTAAAATCAAAAGTTGTAACTATTATTTAATGGACCGGAGCTAACACTAACAGTTGCTTTTTTTAACTAACATTATCAAAGGAGAATAACTTCTGTAAAAATGTAGCTATTCGCTCTTTGTTGATGTTAATGCATTAACTAGTGAGACTTTATTGTAAAGTGTTACCTATTGTTCTTTATAATAATAGTTTTAAATATTTGTTTACTTTATACTTTGTGTATTGCTTTATTGTATTTAAATGTTTGGTTCTTTTGTTATAAGAAAGTTATTAAACCTGTCATAGTATGACAACACTTTTTTTGCAACTTATTTCAATATCGTGATAATGCCATATACCGTGATAAAAGCTTCAGCAATTAATTGTAACATGAAAATTTGATACCGGCACATGCCTAACATCCCATGAGTCGTCACACTTCCTTCCCTAGAAAGAGGTACTCTGTTAACATAGTACACCAAACAATCATGCAAACTAACACATGATATGACCCAACTTGGAAATCAAATTATTGGTTACACTTACCCTCTCTCCTTCACCACCTACCCCTCATTCACCTCCACCTCTCTATGCCCTCAGGCACCTTGAGAACACACAGAGATGAGGCGAAAGAACTGGAGACAAGGACCAATAATAGATTACTTGTGCAATAGAGCTTGTGACAGGGTATCCGCCACCACATTATCTACCCCTCTAATGTGGCAAATATCCAAGCTATAGAACTGCAAAAATAAAGCCCAACGAATAAGTCATTGATTTGGGCTATGCAAAGACTGTAAGAAAGTAAGAGGATTGTGGTCTGTAAATACTACCACCGGCCCAAAACCTCCCCCCACATACACATCGAAATATTGTAAGGCCCAAATGAATGCAAACAACTCCTTTTCTATGGTTGAATAATTCCTTTGACACAAATTAAACTTCTTAGAAAAGAAGCTATTAGGTTGATCGATACCATTGTCATCCTTCTCAATAGCGCAGCTCCTACACCCAACCCACTCGCGTCCACCTTTAAATAAAAAGGACGGTCCCAACGAGGTGCAGTTAACACGGGAGCAGAACTCAGTAGGGCTGTAATCAACCAAAGAAAATTTTGGTCGACTGAAGTCCTGAAATTTTTGACTAAAAATCGACTAAAAATGAAAAAATGTTAAATTAAAAAAACCGCAATTAATTTTCTGCGCACTGTGCGCAGTACTTGGTGGCCTTGTTGTCTGCCTAAATGAATTATAAATAAAAATAAACTAGTAGGCTATTTGCAGTATATTAAATCGTTTTTGACCTGATTATTTTGGTCTGAAATGAGTCTGACTCACGAGTCTGTCGGCTCTGACAGCGTTGCATCACGTGCACCTGCGCAATATCATAGCCTATGATTTTCCGAAAATATAGTACTATGTTGTCAACTAGTGATATCATCACAAGAACTTTTGAGGAATATGCAACATAATTTAGACAATAGTTTTTGTCATATGTATTATAATAACTGACAGACATTATCATTATAGCCGCTCTGTGCAGCTCGAACATAGGATCAGCTCAGCTTCGAGGCTGAGACACGAATAGACTATTAACTTAAAGCTTTTACTCTTAAACACAAAAGGCACGTTCCACTTTAATAAAAAAGGAATATTTATTAAACAAGCCAGATCAAGAGCAGAAAAAATGCTCTCACAATTAAATTAATAATATACAGCAAACTAGCCTTCTTCAATCTGTCTCTCTTCTCCAGTGGGTTGGGCTAATCCAAAAGAAGTGGAAACAAGGGGGGTGTTCTGAAGACATACTGTTACCTGTGAAACAGGGGTGCTCTGAAAACACCCCCATTAGCAATTAGTGCTTTCCACCTGATGAAATGAACGCGGCGCGGCAAAACTGATGAAATGAGCGCGGCAAAAAAGACTAGATCGTTCTGCCAGTCCATTTTCCAAGAGATACTTGACCTCTAATTCCAAAAGATGTTGTTTTTCGGGAGACACTCGATAAAATCGTTGTCGAATAGGTTTTGAATCACCGACGTCAATATCATGCTGAATCATATCAGTGCAGGAAGGAATATCAGAAAAAAGCACCCAAAAATCTGTAATCAGCTGTTTTAACTCCTCACCCTTATCTGGAGGTAAATGCCCAAACAAACTAAATTTATTTAACTGCTCAGAATTTCCGAGTCTAGGTTGAATTAAATTCTCATCGAAAATATCCTTCCCAACCCCATCTAACAAAGAACCACTTCCACCCCCTGCAGCAGTCGCAACGGGCTTGAGTTCACCATCTCCGCTAGTGCCATGAGATCCGATTTCACGAACCGCATACGGCTTCAATAGATTTACATGGCACAGCTGAGCCTTCCTCTTTCTATCAGGAATAGAAATCATATAGCTTTGCTCTGACAGTTTCTCTAGCACAGTATAAGGTCCTGAAAATCTCGCTGAGAAAGAGGAACCAGTCATTGGAAGTAACACCAAGACCTGATCTCCTGAACGGAATTCCCTTCTTTCTGCCTTGTGATCATTCCAGGTTTTCATTTTCGAGTGTGTCCTACCTAGATTCTCATGAATTAAAGCACTGGCACAATACACCCTATATCGGATCCCATTTACATAATCCAAAAGATGTACAGGTGGTTCAGCTTCTAACAAACTTTCATCAATTCAGTACAATACGTTCTCAGCAATTGCTTCAACGTTTGATGAAAGCTCTCAAGGGCCCCCTGACTCTCCGGATGATAAGCCCTACTTTTCTGATGATCTACACGCAACTGTTTCAGAATTTGTGCAAACTAGGGATGTACCGAATCCAGATTTTTGGGGTTCGGCCGAATACCGAATCCATTGGTTAAGATTCGGCTGAAACCGAATACCGAATCCTACTCCCATCCTCAGTCCATTATCACAGTAAACACATTAATGAAGTAAACAATGTCCACAGCAGTGTAGGGATGCTATTGATCATTTAACCGTTAACGAAAGTAAGAACTTTGACCGATTAATACTATCAGTTAAACGTTTTTAACGCTTTTTTGTTTTTAATGCATGGTTAAGAAAAATATGCTGTATTATAGCGTTATTTGTTCACCCAAGAAGCGCGTCAACATGTGCAACCACAAACCAGATATATCTCGCAAAATGAAGCAATGGAAAAGCTTACTGTGTGGGACCATTTCAACAGAAAAATACAGCAGTAGTACAAGCTCTTGACTGGTGGAAAGCAAATGAAAGGCGCTTCCCGAGGCTGGCCACTCAGTTATTTCGGTTTTCCCCGGGGCACCAGTGCCATCTGAAGCCTTGTTTAAGTTTACCAAAGTAAACATTGTCGCGTATGTTCTTCTCGCTGCTGTTTCCTGATGGTTTATAGAAAAATTACCCTGAGTCGTCCTCTGTCGTTTCAAAGAACAGCACAACGGCTCGCGCAGGAGGCGCGCGCACTGTCAGCAGAGGCTCGCGCGCTGTGGAGACAGAAGGATTGAGAGGTTGTTTTCTGCCACGGGTTTAACTGTCAACAGGCTGCGCTCCAGACTAACCCACATCACTTAGACATGTTACTTAGAAAAAGAAAAAAAACATACAAGTTGTGGATTGAGGTAGCCTAGGCCTGCTATTTTTATTTGACAAAAAAAAAAAAGGATTCCGGTTCTTCAAAACTTCAAACGAATTCAGGGTATTTTCGTTTTGTCATCTTAATTTGGTAATTATTTAAGTTAAAAATATTTAGTGTAGGCCTATTTATTTTATTATTTTTATTTATATTTTATCTGATCTGTATGCGGTTGTTTGCACGGTAAACTAAAATACATTTTGGCTGCTGTCTGTAGATTCCTTCATGCACAACTCGTATTCTTTTAGATGATTTATATACGCAAATGTGTTAACAGCGGGTGTGGTTTAGGGTCCTTGCCACCACGAGATAAATCGTCATTGCAAATACATTGCGAACATGTAGCTCGACTTGGATTGTTTTCTTTTGACTTAAAATACTGCCACATTTTCTGTTTGTGAGTTCCATTTTCACTTTCAACGGCTCAGCCGTTACAAGGTTCAGCAGAAACCGAACCCCGAATTCGAACCTGAATCCTGGATTCGGTGCATCCCTAGTGCAAACATGCGAGACGTGAAGTTTGTCAGACTGAATAACACAAGGAATTCCAAATATGGAAATAAATTGCATCAAAGCCTTCACGACAGACTTTGTAGTAATATTTCGCAATGGATACGCAGCAGGATATCGAGTAATTTGGCACATCACAATCAATATGTAGATTGAACCAGTCTTAGAAGGCAGTAATGGCCCCACACGATCAATCGTGTGATGCTCAAAAGGATTTTTCACCACTGGAATAGGATACAACGGAGCAGGAGGTATCACTTAATTTGGCTTTCCAACCTATTGACAGACATAGCAAGTTTTTATAAAAGCAGCCACGTCTCGCTTTAATCGAAGCCAAAAGAAATAACGCATCACGCTGTGATAGGTTTTCTTCACTCCAAAGTGACTAGCTATGTCACCGTGAGCAGCTTTCAAAACTACCTCCCGCAATCCCTCCGGTATCACAATTTGAACCAGTGCGTCGCCCAGAATTGTATCATAACACGGCTTCCATTTACGAAGTAATAATCTATTCTGTATGAAATATCCACTAGCCAAACTTTGCATCTCAGATTCCGTTTTAACCGATTCAAAGAAGGGTTTTAATTGCAGATAATTATTTTGCTCTACAATCAAATCTCGCAGAGAAATCGACGGAGAAAGCCATGACAAATTCTTAGAAAGAGCAAAATGAACTTCCTCTTGGTCTTCGTCCTCCTCCCTACCTTTTTTCCTTCTCATCGCTCGGGTTATAGCACAGGAACTAAAAACGTCAGGCAGTTGTTGAACACATTGATCTGATTCGACCCCACAGACCGGCGCGGCATTAACCACAGGAAACACCTCCGTACCCCATACTTTACTCCCGGCCAAATTGTTTGCCAAAATCAAATCCACACCGTCAATAGGTAACCTTGACCTCAATGCAATTTCAACCTCTCCTTTCACCACTTCTATCTGAATGCGGTGCAGAGGAGCCGAAAATGTCTCCAATCCAATTCCTTGAATTAGAACACTTTTACTCGTATTCGATTTAGAAGAAAACGGCAGTTTCGAATCCAATAAGAAAGATTCAGATGACCCTGTGTCTCTTAATATCTTAACAGGTACTTTCGCCCAAAGACACAGTCCCTAGAGTTATGAACAGTTTGTAACCTGCTTGCAAAGAATCACGATCATCCCTTCCGTACGCATTTACATCGCCTACATCTGATTTTAAACTCAATGTAGTAGTCGACACCAAACCAACAGCTTTTGGAACACCGGCTTAGTACTTATTTCGTAATACAGGGCATTCATTTTTCCAATGACCCTTTTCCGAACAATACCTACAGGTCGAATCTGGACCGACTTTTCTAACATACTTTGATTTGTTCGAATTTTTCACTACATTCCCGCTACCATTTTGCTTTTTATAGAACGAATCACCAGCGTTTTTATGAATTAAAACATATTCGTCCGCAAGAACAGCAGCCTCCGCAGCTGTCATCACTTTATGTTCATTTGCAAACATTGCGACACGCTCGGGGATAATGTTTTTAAACTGTTCCAGTACTATCAGATTCGAAAGACCCTCAAAGGTACTAACACACAGTGATGTACACCACCTGTTAAAATGACTTGTCAATTCCCTAGCCACTTCAATGTGCGTTTTTCCTCATTTGGCAGATCATCTAAAGGTTCAGCATTATCACTACACAGCTTTCCTTGTCCTTTTAATCTTAACTGCTCCGCATCCTGTGCTAATTTCACTTCTTCCATTTCCTTTTGCATTCTAAATGTTTCAAATTCAAAATGTGTCGTTCCTGTTCTCGCTCTTGGATTTTTAATTTATGTAATTCGAGTTGTCCATCTAATTCACGTTCTGTTTTGTATACTAAGGAGTTCTAACTGTTGCTCGAATGTTAATCCAACAGGCGCTAACAACACATGAGGTGTCGAAGTACCTTCCGGTATTCCCTCTTCAGAATGGGTCTCTGAAGTTAAAATCAATCTCTCTTTTAATTTTTTATACCACGTCCCGAATAGATTTTATCTTGCAACTATTTGTTACAGTTAATTCAAAATCAAAATGTTCAGCTACTGTCTTGGTTGTAGAATTTTGTGGACTCTCCAGCCAGGTGGAATTTAATGATGTTGCCCTCAAGGGGATTTTTCTTAATGGACTTAGTGATGTTGTAAGCTACTTGATGCCCGAAAGCAACTCCCCGGGGACTCTAGCAGAATATATTGACTTTGCTCTTCTGCTGGCTGGGTCTTCTTTTACGGTGGGGACTGTGGAGGAGGGGCCCCACAACCCCACAGTACCCACCACAACCCAGCCAGAGTCATCTGCTCCAGCCCACGTCCATGCTCCAGCCCACATCCATGCTCCATCCCACGTCCATGCTCCAGCCCACGTCCATGCTCCAGCCCACGTCCAGGCTCCAGCCCACGTCCAGGCTCCAGCCCACGTCCGGGCTCCAGCCCACGTCCAGGCTCCAGCCCACGTCCAGGCTCCAGCCCAAGTCCAGGCTCCAGCCCAAGTCCAGGCTCCAGCCCACGGCCCCGTCCAGGCTCCAGCCCACGGCCCCGTCCAGGCTCCAGCCCACGGGCCCCGTCCAGGCTCCAGCCCACGGCCCCGTCCAGGCTCCAGCCCACGGCCCCATCCAGGCTCCAGCCCACGGCCCCGTCCAGGCTCCAGCCCACGGCCCCGCCGTCCCGCCCAAGAAAATTTTGGGGGGGGGGCAGGGGGTACATGGAGGCCATGAAGGCCACGCCTCTGTGGCCCCCTGAACCGCCATTACCGCCATGGCCTGTTGAACTGCCGTTACCGCCATGGCCTGTTGAACTGCCGTTACCGCCATGGCCTGTTGAACTGCCGTTACCGCCATGGCCTGTTGAACTGCCGTTGCCGCCATGGCCTGGTGAACTGCCGTTGCCGCCATGGCCGCCCACGCCTGAGGGTCCAGGTCCTCCCACGCCTGAGGGTCCAGGTCCTCCCACGCCTGAGGGTCCAGGTCCTCCCACGCCTGAGGGTCCAGGTCCGCCCACGCCACAGGGTCCAGGTCCGCCCACGCCACAGGGTCCAGGTCCGCCCACGCCACAGGGTCCAGGTCCGCCCACGCCACAGGGTCCAGGTTCGCCCACGCCACAGGGTCCAGGTCCGCCCACGCCACAGGGTCCAGGTCCGCCCACGCTCCCAGGCCCGTCCAGGTCATGTCTGGGTCCGGTGCCCCTGCACGGGCCTGGCCCACCATCCCTCCCCCAAGACCGCCCCCCAAGACTTTTTGTTAAGACTCTCTGTTAGGCCATTGGTGTTTTGGTATTGTTTGGGCATCAGGGGCCGCCCATAGAGGGGGGGATCTGTCACAGGGTGTTTTGGTGTTGGTTCATGTTCATTGTTCTTGGTTCTGTTTTCAGTTTATCATGTTCATGGTTATGTTTGAGTTTGTCATGTTCACAGTCTTGTCATGCACTTCCTGGTCTTGTCATGTGATTCCCATGCCCTCATGTGTTGTCATGTCATTGGTTCATTGTCTCATCACTGTTCACAGGTGTCACTTGTCTTGTCATTTGTCTGTGTGTATTTAAGCCCTCATGTTTGCCATGTGTCTTTGTCTGTTATTGACGTGGTAACCCGTTGGTGGTGAGTGTGTTCAGGTCAAGTCTGTTTTGTTTAGTCAAGTTTATTGTCAAGCCAAGTTTTGTTTGTTATTTTGCCAAGTGTTTGTTTTATGTTTTGGATTTTGTTAATAAATGCTGCACATGGGTTCAAAACACTTGCCTCCAGTGGATCTATATGTTACAATATATATATATATATATATATATATATATATATATATATATATATATATATATATATATATATATACATATACATATACATATACATATACATATATATATACATATATATATATATATACATATATATATATATATATATATATACATATATACATATATATATATATATATATATATACAGGTGCTGGTCATATAATTAGAATATCATCAAAAAGTTGATTTATTTCACTAATTTCATTCAAAAAGTGAAACTTGTATATTATATTCATTCATTACACAGACTGATATATTTCAAATGTTTATTTCTTTTAATTTTGATGATTATAACTGACAACTAAGGAAAATCCCAAATTCAGTATCTCAGAAAATAAAAATATTGTGAAAAGGTTAAATATTGAAGACACCTGGTGCCACAGGTCCACCGACTCTACACACGCTGTGATTTACCTGACCAGAGTTTGTTTTTTCCAGCTCTCAGGTCTACCGAGAGTTGCTAGACTACACTCGCGGCAAAATAAATTTTCTGCCGCTAGGGTGCGTCTAGATTTCTAGGTTAGCAGTTCAGTCCTTTTTGTCTTTAGCCCAGGCAAGACGCTTCTGACGCTGTCTGTTGTTCAAGAGTGGCTTGACACAAGGAATGCAACAGCTGAAACCCATGTCTTGCATACGTCTGTGCGTAGTAGTTCTTGAAGCACTGACTCCAGCTTCAGTCCACTCTATGAATCTCCCCAAAAAAATGTATGGGTTTTGTTTCACAATCCTCTCCAGGGTGCAGTTATCCCTATTGCTTGTACACTTTTTTCTACCACATCTTTTCCTTCCCTTGGAAAACAGCTCTGTCAACTCTCATGAAGATGGGCATCTCAGGAACTGCTCTCCAGTGGTTCAAGTCTTACCTCTCAGGTAGGTCCTTCAGGGTGTCATGGAGAAGTAAAGTGTCTAAGTCACATCATCTAGCTACTGGAGTTCCCCAGGGCTCAGTGCTTGGACCATTTCTCTTCTCCATCTACATGTCATCACTGGGATCTGTCATTCAGAAACATGGCTTTTCCTATCACTGCTATGCCGACGACACTCAACTCTACTTCTCATTTCAACCAGATGATCCTACAGTTGGTGTTCGTATTGCTTCCTGCCTAACAGACATTTCTGCCTGGATGAAGGAACATCACCTGCAACTCAACCTTGAAAAGACAGAACTGCTTGTGGTCTCAGCCAACCCAGCACTTCACCACAATCTCTCCATTCAGCTAGGATCATCAACCATAACTCCATCCAGGACAGCCAGGAACCTTGGAGTTGTGATTGATGATCAGCTAAAATTCACAGACCACATTACTGCAACAACCCGGTCCTGCAGATTTGCATTATTCAACATTAGGAAGATTAGACCCTTCCTATCAGAGCAGGCCACACAACTCCTGGTTCAAGCTCTTATTCTCTCCAGACTGGACTACTGTAATGCTCTTCTAGCGGGCCTTCCGGCATGCACTATCAAACCCTTGCAACTGATCCAGAATGCAGCAGCGAGGATGGTCTTTAATGAGCCGAAGAGAGCGAACGTCACCCCTCTCTTCATCAGTCTGCACTGGCTGCCAATAGACACTCTAATCAAATTCAAGGCAATGGTGCTCGCCTTCAAAGCAACCACTGGCTCTGCACCAATATACCTAAACTTGCTTGTTCAGACTTACACACCCTCCAGGAGCTTATGTTCTGCCAGTGAACGACGCCTTGTGGTGCCATACCAAAGAGGCATGAAATCACTCTCATGGACCTTTTCCTGGACCGCCCCCACCTGGTGGAATGACCTGCCCATCTCAATTCGAGCAGCCAAGTCTGTAGCCATTTTCAAAAAACATCTAAAGACACATCTTTTCCAGCAGCACCTGACCAATCAAGAATAGCACTTATCATTTTATTTATTTTCTGATTGTCTAATTTATTTATAAAAAAATAAAAAATAAAAAAGTGCTAGATTAACTGAGACTTGTTACAGCACTTGCATATTGTTGCCCTTGTCTGTTCTAGTTGCTTCTATTGCTCTCATTTGTAAGTCGCTTTGGATAAAAGTGTCTGCTAAATGACTAAATGTAATGTAAATGTGAACAGCCAGCCTCTCTTGCAATGACCTTTTGTGTCTTGCCCTCCTTGTGCAAGGTGTCAATTTTTTGAGATACTGAATTTGGGATTTTCCTTAGTTGTCAGTTATAATCATCAAAATTAACAGAAATAAACATTTGAAACATATCAGTCTGTGTGTAATTAATGAATATAATATACAAGTTTCACTTTTTGAATGGAATTAGTTAAATAAATCAACTTTTTGATGATATTTATATGACCAGCTGTATATGATAATCAGGTTTACAAACTTCCAGACTGTAAACACTACTAAAATTACCAGTTGTATTTATGTCAGGAAGACATATGTATGATATAAGGATGGGAAACTGCTCAGGAAACTACAACCACAGCAGCTCAGTCTAAATTTGTCAATGACATGTTCTTCCCAAAGCACTCCTCCAGATTAGAAACATTAGGAAAGTGTTCTCTATCTCTGCTAAACAGAAATTTCAGCTGCAATGCATCTGGACTTTCAAGTGCCTTTCACTGGACCTAACTATTGTATCTTAAAGGTCACGTTTTTCCTGTTTTTTGAAGCTTTGATTGTGTTTACAGTGTGCAATATAACATGTGTTCATGTTTCGTGTGTAAAAAAACACAGTATTTTTCACACAATTTACATATCTGTATACCGCTGTTTTCACTGTCCTAAAAACGGGCTGATGACTTCCTTGTTCTAAACGTAACGAGTTCTGATTGTGCCAGCGGTTCCTGTGTTGTGATCATAGGTTGTGATTCGACAGCAGCTTAGTGCACGTTGCCCGGTAAGGTCACGCCTCTTACCAGAGATGCATGCGCTCAGTGTTCGAGTGACGTTATTAAAGAAGGAAGTAGAGGGATGTAGTCCTAATCGGCCGTTCGCTGTAGGCTTTGAAAGGGGACCTCTGTTAAATAAAATATCTCGCTTGGCATTGAACTTTGAGCTTTATAATTTTACAGGTATTATTTATGCTCTAACAGCAACATTACACACTAACTAAAGTTTGAAAAATGGGATCACGAAGAACAGGACCTTTAAATGTTTTGGTTGCTATAATGGAATTATCGAATTAATATTTAGTCAACCTTCTCGTGCCATCTAGAGACACCAAATGGGACTTGTTAAATGATGTCTGCCATAATAATGGAGTGTTCTTAGTGGAAATGACAACTGATATGATGTTAGTACTGAAGCTGCTAAAGAGATTAGCCCTATAAGGCTGAAACTAAGGATTTTTCTTGGCTTTTAGGAGCCAGACCTTCATATTAACTTATACATTTTGATATACATACTGTATGATCTCAGTGAAAGCGCAAACTAAAAGAAAGAAAGAAAGAAAGAAAGAAAGAAAGAAAAAAAAACACTAAACGTGCCGCAGATGCAAAATACATCTGCCTGTTCATTTAGTTTAAAAAGTAATTCCAGTTATCCTGAGATTTGCTAAATGCTTTTTATAGTCCAAAATTCCATGAGCAGTACTGTTAGTACTGTATATACTAATGATTGATATATGAAGGCAATAATATAATACACCCATATGTTTTATGACGCCTGACTGGGATAATCTTCCATCATAACATCTGAGACTACAATAGATGTTCCTCCTTTAAATGTAAGTTTTAAAGTTTGCATTGACCTGCAAAGCCCTTGTAAAATATAATGTAAAATGACCTGGAATTGACTATGCTTTTCTTATCTTTGTTTGTTGTATAAAAATAGAGTAAGTGACAAACAAACTAAGATATGGATTAAGTGACCACACTGGAGGAAAGGTGTAATATACAATTAGGCAAAAGTACAAAAACACCAAACAGATTTTAGAGGAGGTTATTGTTGAGTATGTGGATGTCTCACAAAAGTTTCAGCTGTATGTGCCTCCCTGAAGTGGATAGATTATCAATATTTTGTGCCTACAGTAATCAAGTGTACACCTGTACCACAACCATACATAGGCAATTAGGATAACCCTATCTAGAGTTGCTGTTGTAAAAACAACCACAACACTATCTACATTTATTGTAGATTACTGTTTAAAGGCACAGTATGGGCGTGCTGGTCTGAAAATGTGTGTTTAGGTGCATTGTTGGCACGTTGCTATTTTGAGGCAACTGAAAACGACTGCTGCAGTATTACATTTACATTTATGCATTTAGCAGATGCTTTTATCCAAAGCTACTTACAACTTGGGAGTACACGAAGCGATTTGTCATGAAGAGTCGAGTAAGCGCAACAAGTGGCTGAAACCTTAAACTTGATGCGAGTAGCTAGTGGTAGCCAGTGCAGAGAGATGAAGAGAGGAGTGACGTGGGTCCTTTTGGGCTCATTGAAGACAAGACGTGCTGCTGCATTCTGTATCATTCGTAGTGTTTGGATCGCACAAGAGGGGAGTCCAGCCAGAAGCGCATTGCAGTAGTCAAGTCTAGAAATAACCAGGGCCTGTACAAGAAGCTGTGTTGCATGCTTGGTTAGGAACGGTCTAATCTTCCTGATGTTGTGGAGTGCAAACGTGCACAAGCGAGCTGTCTTAGAAATGTGTTCTCTGAAGGACAACTGGTCATCAAATGTAACTCCAAGATGCACCTAACTGGATGGTGAAGTCATGTTGTATAGTGGGACTGGCGGGGAAGACGAGAAACTCAGTCTTTGCCAGGTTGAGCTGCAGGTGGTGTTTTCTCATCCATGCAGTGATGTCAGCCAGACAGCTGGAGATTCTTGAAGCTACTGTGGGGTCGTCTGGTTGAAATGAAAGGTAGAGCTGAGTGTCATCAGCATAGCAGTGGTATGAGAAGCCATGTGCCTGAATGATGGGTCCAAATGAAGTAGTGTAGATGGAGAAGAGGATAGGTCCAAGCACTGAGCCCTGAGGAACCCCCGTGGTCAGTTGATGTGCTTCGGATTCCTCTCCTCTCCAGGCTACCTTGAAAGACCTACCTGTGAGATAGGACTCAAACCAATGGAGCGGAGTGATGAGAGGGTGAATAGAAGAATCTGATGATTGACCGTGTCAAAGGCAGCAGATAGATCGAGCAGGACGAGGACTGATGATTTGGAATCAGCTTTAGCTATCTGCAGGGCTTCAGTGACCGACAGTAGTGCAGTCTCTGTGGAGTAGTAGAGACCTGATTGGTTGATGTCCAGCTGATTATTCTGTGAGAGGAAGGAGGAAACCTGGTTGAAAATAACTTGTTCAAGAGTTTTCGCAATGAATGGTTGGAGAGAAACAGGTCTCTATGAGTGAGGTGTTTAATGTGGGTTTCTTAAGCAGTGGAACCTGCTTGAATGTGGTAGGGAAAATGCCGGTGCAGAGAGATGTGTTGATGATGTGTGTGAGTGCTGGTAGGAGTGTAGGAGAGATGGCTTGAAGGAGGTGTGAGGGAATGGGATCAAGAGGACAGGTGGGAGGATGGCTGGAGAGGAGAAGTTTAAATACTTCTGTCTCAGTGAGTGTAGAAAATGAAGAGAGAGGAT
Source organism: Romanogobio albipinnatus (assembly GCA_023566225.1). Classification (NCBI taxonomy): domain Eukaryota; kingdom Metazoa; phylum Chordata; class Actinopteri; order Cypriniformes; family Gobionidae; genus Romanogobio; species Romanogobio albipinnatus. The sequence goes on from CM042239.1 coordinate 54,043,512, forward strand.
GTTTGGTTGTGGATGTGGCTGATCTAAAATCCACAGTGTTCTAGCAAGAATCAACTCTGTTCTAGCAAGTACTACTTTAAGCCGTGCAACAGAACTGCAGAATAAGTTAAAACACTTACATGCGCTCTCCCGAACTGCTTCACGTGCTGTTCGCTTCCCGAAAGAAAAAAGATCTGCCTTCTATTTATATAATGTTTTTCATTCGCCCAGCAGGCTCTGAGAATTATACTTAAACGCGCAGATAAGATAGCCTGTGAATGGCTTCAAATCAATACCAATCTCTGCCTGAATAGGGCAACTTACTTAAGTGCAAAAGGCTCGCTCAGTAATAACAAACTCAAATATTATTCAAATGCAATTTACTATGACAGGATAAATTACAGACAGACAGAATAAAATGCAATACCAGTAGGAGATTTATGTTTGTGAGGATGTTTGTGTTATTTAAAGGGCACGTTAGTAATATGTGCCTATAGGCGGGTGCACAACGCGCTTACGCTCTGCTTACTACACATACAAACATTTTTAAATATTGAAAATAAAAGTTTAAAAATGTTATAATTAATATTAAAGATAAAAGCATTCCTTTCTGGAGAAGCATGCAGTCTTTCCACTCCTAAAGGGAATTGGAGATGAGACACTGAGAATATGTATTGCATGTTACACCCAAATCACACCCTTGACTCATTAAGAGACTAGATTAAGGGTACAACCCTTTTGGACAATGCGCCTGGCGCGCCAACCTTTTTTCCATCATTAAACTTCGGACATGCCCTAAGTGCACCTGTGCCATGCGCTTCAGACCATGCACTTAGATTGTTAAAATAGGGCCCAATAAGCCTAACTGTGTTGTTACATAACAATGATTCGTTCTCGATAAAGGTATCCAAACAGTTGCTTATCTGTCTAATAAAACACATAATATATTAAAGCGTACTGTTTTTTCATGGTTTCGTTGGTTTTACGGTTGAAGTAAAAAATTTCAACCGTATAACGCGCCTATGGCGTCATTGACAGGCGACACAATGATACGGGCTGTTACACTGTAAAGCTGTGCAAAGATGCAGATGCACTGAAGCTTTCTTAGCTTAAATTAGCTCAAAATTACTGTTAGGTGTGAGTAATTACCTTCTTACAAACTATACATCATTAAAAAGATCTAAGACTCAAATTTAATTTTTTTACCTAAAAAAATGTATTCTCAAAATCTTATAGTGACCGCAATTTGTTAATATGTGTCAGGTGTTATGAATATGAAAATCGGCGTCGGTACGTTTTGATTGAAATATGAGCGTCCTGCTCCCATTCAGAAAAATCTCCTCTATGCTTGTCATGAAGACTCGCAACAAATCAACATCCCTCAGGGCTTTTAGTTCAAAAGTGTGCAGATGTGGAGAAATATTGATAGATTATCATATGTTTGTGTCAAATTTCTACACAGAGAAGTATTATTTATTCAATCTTTACCCAAAATGCGCAAATGTAATCATTATGAACGCTGGATACTCTTTCAGTTCATACAGGCAGCCTGAGAGCGCTCTGTGCACATTTAGTCCACATAACGTACTCACGAAGAACAGGCATACCATGTGACATTCCAGGAACTCCCTGACATAAACAAAGCTTCCAAAGATCGCTATAATATGCAGATAGACTCTTTTGATGTTAATAAACACACAATCGTGACAATTTGTGGTTTATCTGTGTTCTTCATGCCATGTCGGGTGTTTTCATAATAGATTATATTTATAATGCAATGCTATTCGACATAGCTTTTATCATTGTGCAGAATACTGTATAATTATATTTTCTGTCTGATATTTTTGACCCAAAGCCACATGATATCACAGAAGGTTATTTAAAACACTCCACTTGTGATATAAAGTAAGTTTGGAGTAAAAACATGGTTTTAATCTCATAAATTGTTGTGTTTTGATGGTGTGCTAAGCTAACATGTTAGCTTGCCCTAAGATGCACCTGCCACCTGAGCAAATACGTAATAATTTTGAATAGTAAAACTGGGCATTTGATACAGTTTAGAAGGTGAAGTGAGAAGTTTGATCAAAGAAATGAGTTTTGAATAGAACAGTTTGAATAGAGAGTCGTCAGTAATTACAATGAAGACAAAAGATTTAAATAGAGCCATAATAAGGTCAGAGCGGTGTGAATGTGTTTTAGACTTGTCAATTCACTATTTGAATTATAACATGGTCAGACTTGTGGCTTTAGCTATAGTGCATTTCTAGATTGCAACAAGGCCAACTTCAATTTTATTAAAAATACATTTCTAATAACTTTATAAAATCTTTTGAAGCTTATTATAGCTATTTTTTTCATTATGAAAATAATTATAACCATATACCATACTTATGCTTTTAGTGCAAAGGATTCATGAACTGTATCTGATTTAGTCTGGGTATGCCATTTCTTGGGATTTTTTCAAAAGTAAGGGGTGCTGGTTTACAGGTTAAAATAGCTGATTTCTCTGGATTTAAAAATTGTTGGAAAGATTTGGGATAATGCAAATACACAAGTCAACAAAACATATAACATTGTTTAAGTGTTTTTTGAATATTTTAATCTAAAAATCTTACATATTGTGCCTTTAATGCTCAAACAACATTGTGTTCATGAAATACTCTTTAGATGATAAGTTGTAAAGTGTTTGTTTGTTTTTTGCAGCTTTTATTATGTCATTATAATAACACTTCCCATGTCCTTGTAAACAAAATGGCTTCAATAAGACAGTAAAGTGTGTGTGTGTGTGTGTGTGTGTGTGTGTGTGTGTGTGTGTGTGTGTGTGTGTGTGTGTGTGTGTGTGTGTGTGTGTGTGTGTGATTACGCCTATGGAGAGTCACTGTAAACCATGTGTGTGCGCGATGGCCTCATGTAGGCTAAAGCAAGTGGGTCTGTGTTGTGTAATGTGTTTCACCCACATTCTGGCCTGCTGATAGGTGTGCAGTCAGAACAATCTCCCCGCTTCCCTCTCATGTACTCCCACTCCCTCATCGCATGTAGGATCTGGTCGTGACTCCTGCTTTGTATGTTAGTATGAGTGTGTGGTCTTAATTCTGCCTTGACAATGTGTATTACACAAACTGCAGCGCTCTGAGAAGATGTGCACTTCAGTACATCTTTTTGAGTAGTTTTCTCAATTATAATATGTTATACTGGTTGCGCTTTTATGCTATGCCCTAACATTACACTTTTACCAGACTAAATAATACAATGATGCAAATCTATCATCGTTTGACTTTTCTTTTTTTCTGATGCGGGGGTATAAATATCACTTTTTGTCTTTTCAGAACAGCTCATTTACAGCTGGAGTCCAGACATTGCAGTCTTATAGACAAGTTTATTGACAAACTCCAGTTTATAGACAAGCTCTTATATGAAGCATTATAAAAACTCCACTGCAGCCTTTCTAAACATCAGTATGGAGATAATGTGAATGTATGAATACAAAAAGTTGCACTGCTCGGGACTTCATTGGTTAGCTGTTTCCATGCCAATAAGCAATGTTTCCATGGTGATGGTAACCACTGGTTTGACTGCTATTGGCTAAGAGATCAAACATTGTGAGTGAGGTAATGTATGTTTTGGCCTTGCGGTGTTTTAATGACAGATAGTAATAATTTTAAGATGTTGGTTTGGAAAAAACTTACATCACTAATTCTCAGCACTGATTATGTTAATGGATTTGTCAATAACTATTTACACAATAAATATTTAAATCAAATGTTTTCCTCTACAATTGTTCCCTATATAATAACTGTTTTGAACAAAAATATTTAATCTGTTTTATTTTTTTTAACAAAAACAGTAGTCATATTTACATTTCAGACACTGTCCCTTTACGTATGTTCAAACAATGCTATACTTTTTGTTGCATCTGAAATAGGCATTATCCTGTAAATGATTGCACCTTATTGCACCTTCACAGAATTTTCTTCAGATGTGTGAGTCACAATTGTGAGTCTTTTTGTTAAAGGGCATGTTTATAGTCAGCTAGTCTGAAGAAGGCAGATTCACTACATATAGTGTAGTCTCTGGAGTCTAATAAGTATGCCTAATTGCTTCCTGCCACAGTCTCTTCAACAGATGCTAATTGGACGATTCCACAAGACATTTGACTGTTCTACTTTCTTGGTCACAGGGGAAAGCAACACACATACACACAGACATTAGCTTATGTGCGGATAAATACATTTGTGGATTAAAGTTTAAAAATCTTCAACAAGTAACCAATTTGTATTCAAACGACAGCATTTGTCATGGAACTGATGGCTGAGGTCTCTTGTGCCCTATTTTCATCCATTTCTTTTTTCATCTCTCGTTATTCAGACATGAAAACATATATAAAAAACATTGAGCTTAGAAGTCTAACCATGGAGGAAAGCAATATCGATGACAGTATGTGTTGGAAATTAACTTTTTTCTTAAGAAGTAGTATGGGCTGTACGATTAATCGTATTGGTAAAACTCAGAGATAAGGTGCAGTTTGCCTTGAGGTGTCAGTGCTTATATACTTTAAATTTGTTTCTGTAAGCTACAAAATTTGTGGAAGACTGGATCGATGCAGTACTAATAGGTGTGAAATATTCTTAATTTTCAATAGCGACAGTAAATGTGTTAATGCATGTTCTCGCTTCAAAAAGTCAAAGGAATAATCGGACATCATGACATTGCAATATAATTATTACAGTGAAAGAAAGTAAAGTTTTATTGTAAATAATAGCCTAATAGTTATTTTTATTTAGGGGTTAGTTTTTTCGAATGAAACACACAGTGGTGCCCCCTCAAAAATACTAAATGCATGACACCCCTGTAACTTGGATTTATGGTATTGTTCCATTTACTCTTATCTATACAATTGGAATAAAATAAAATAAAGTATTGGGACACCCCAGGAGCTCAGTGACTTCAAGCGTGGTACCGTGATAGGTTACCACCTGTGCAATAAATCCATTCATAAAATTTCCTCTAGGGGTGTGAACCTACACTTGTCACGGTTTGGTTCGATTACGATTATCATGCATTCAATTCGATATCACGATGCACTGCATCCTCATACAATTTTGTCAGTCAGTTATATGAACTGAACCTTTAATTTTACCTGCTCAAAGAAAACATGCTTCTTGAATGTATCAAACATCAAACAAAACTCAAGTTTGGGCACAGAAGACAACAGGAGCATTTAGAACAAATAGAAAATACTAAAAGCCACTTCAGGAGGTGGTCTGCGCTCAATACAGTCAAAACTAAAGTCTAAATGCATCTGGTTGTTGAAACCACATATGTAAATTTTACTCCTTGCAACAATGCAAAAAATCTTTTATGAGTGAGCATGTCTATATGACACTGAAGCACGCATCGCCGCAGACGAGCATCTGTGTATCTCTTCATTAAGCAAACGCACAAACTACCGAAAGTAAAGTTGCAGGTGCTCAACATACAGTCATATTCATTAAAAGTAAAGAAACTGAATGATCTTACCAGTGCTGTTGCTGCGCGCTCTCCTATTGCAGTCTTTGATTTCTAATTTCAAAATCAAAGACCGCAATAGGAGAGCAAGCGGCTCAATGATGATCAATAAAATGCAGCTCATATCTGTTGTTTTTGGTGACGTGAACTCCAATAAATCTGCATATAGTGCGGAGATGCATTTATGTGCCCAAGTGTAAATGAAATCGCTTAGATAAATCAGATAGCTTTGATTGCGCTTGTCTTTATAGTTCTCCGAAAGCCCAAATAATAAATGTCTCCAGAATAACACAAATTTGTTATCAATGTTCTTTGTGATAAAATCACAGTCTTACATATGGGCAGTGCCAAAATAAATGAACCACAGTTTCAGGGCTACTGTCACAAAAAGTGCAATTAAAATCAATATCACCTTTAAATTTTACAAAGTAATGTTTCACTGGGTAAATCATATGTATAATTTTAAATGATACCTCTTTGACTTTGTTTGTAATTAAATATTGATTAAGTATAAGCCAGACCTTTTTCCATACAATATAGTCTATAAAGCGATTCCAATGTGAGTAAATATAAGGCAAAGACACAATGTTTCTTTGAAATAACTCTCTTATGGATCTGTTTTGTGAGTTAAAGGAAAAACAAATATTACCTACATAAGAACTCACTATAGTAAGTGGGGATCATTGTTGAATGTTAAGTCTTTCTTTATGTCTAAACAACATACATATTTTAGGGGATATAGCACCAAAAACTTTTGCATAGTCCCCTGGTGTTACAGGAATCTTATAATGTGCCAAAAACTCATTGTAAGTGAAAAGAAAGCCATTTGAATTAAATAACTGATCCACCAATATAATGCCATTATCAAACCAATGTTTCAAAAATAATGATTTGCGTTTATATAATATATCACTATTGTTCCATATATAATACTTATGTGGTGAAAAATTGTGTTTGTAGCTCAAGGACCATGATAAAAAAGGCCTGACGATGAAATTCAGATAGTTTCATAGATATTTTGTCAATACTATAATTACAACCAAGAAGAAAATCGATATTACCAAAGTATGAACAAATATGGGAGGGGATAAAATTCCAAATAGAATTAGGAATTTGACTAAGCCAATTAACTTTAAATGTATTATTCAACGTTTCAAAATCCAAAACATTTAGGCCGCCATTTTCATATGAATTCATAATAAGTTTTTTTTATGTAATGAATTTAGTTTTTCCATATAAAGTCAAACAGTATTTTATCAATCTCTTTACATATTTTTTTTATTAAGATGTAAAGCCATTGCTGCATAAGTTAGTCTAGAGATACCCTCAGCCTTTGTAATTAAAATTCTGCCCCTTAAAGAAAGATCTCTCATTAGCCATTGATGTAATTTCCTTTTAGTTTTTTCAACAATAGGATTAAAATTTAGTAAACATCTTGTGTGCTGATCTTTACTAATGATTATTCCCAAATACTGAACCTCATTTTTTTATGTAATGCCGTAGTAAGATGAAACGGAACATTCCTTGATGGCCATAAGATCACATTTAGCCAAATTTAGATATACACCAGATGCCTTTGAAAATTCACTGATTAATTCAATAGCCACAGAAATTTGATTTTCATTTTGTATGAAGAGGGTTGTGTCATCAGCTAACTGGGTTATTTTTACCTCTCTATCAACAATAGTGATTCCTTTCATTGGACTTGATTTGATATGAGAAGAAAGAAGCTGACTCACTAATAAAAAGAGGTATGGAGAGACAGGACACCTCTGCCTAATTCCTCTAGTAATATTGAATCTAGGGGAAGTTCCATTTAATAACTTAATAGAACAGTTGCCATTTTTATAGAGTGTTTTAATTGCTGCAGAAAAATAAAACCCAAAAATCAAATTTCTTAAGTGTGTCAAAGATGAACTGATGCTCTACCGAATCGAATGCTTTATAAAAGTCTAAAAACAGTATGAACCCATTATCCCTAATCAATTCTGAGTAATCCAGGACATCTAAAACTAATCTTATATTATTTGTTATATGCCGATTTTTCATGAATCCGGATTGTGATTCATCAATTATGTCATCCAGTACGGTTTTCAATCTTCTAGCTAAAATTAGGGCCAGCAATTTATAATCATTGTGTAATAAACAGATAGGGCGCCAATTAGCAATATACAACTTATCTTTTTTTGGTTTGGGAAGCAATGTAATTAAACCTTGTGTTAAAGTGGGTGGAAGATACTGTCTCTCAATGCTTTCAGCAAATACCTCTACAAGAAAAGGAGCCAATTATTTAGAAAATAATTTGTAGAATTCTGATGTCAAACCATCAGTACCTGGTGACTTCAGATTTTTAAGATGGTTAATTGCATCCGTCAATTCAGAAATGAATAGCTTTATCACAAGTGTCCTTTTCAGGTTTATCAATGGGTTTAATTTTCAACGAATTCAAAAAGGCATCAGCTGTCACCTGAGAGTAACTAGAGGTATACCATTTTTTATCAAATTCACTACAATACTGAGAAATTATTGTATGCTCATCTGTCATAACCCCATCAATGTTTAACTTATTAATGGTGTTACTAACAAAATTACGCCTTTCTTAATTGAAAAAAATAATGTGAGTTTTGTTCCCCTTCCTCAAGCCACTTCCTTTTTGAACGAATAAAAGCACCTTCAACTTTTTTCTTATAGGCTACATATCATCTAATTTACTCATTAACTCAATCATTTCCAATTTTTCATCCTCTAGGAGAGATTCTGGATTTTTCTGAGACAAATTTGTTATTCTTATTATTATTCTTGTTTCTTCAGCTCTTTTACGTTTGGCCATAGAGGAACCGTATTTTCTCATATATTTGCCAATTTCAAACTTTAGTAGTTCCCAATTTGTACTAAATGCATTTTCTATCTTGGCTTTAATCCAATAACTAGAAATCAAATCTTTAACTTTCTTTTGGACCTCATTATGCAGCAGAAGGGAATTGTTGAGTTTCCAATATGAAGATTTTTTTATTTTGTTTTTTTGTGGAACAGCTTCACATTTATATAAATAGCTCTGTGATCTGTTAAAGGGGTGGTAAAGCACACTCTTTCGAAGGCTTGATTGTGTTTGTGGGGTGCACTGTAACATGTGTTCATGCTTCGTTTTTAAAAAAATTGCATTATTTTTCATATATTTTACCTTTATTCTACACTGCTCTGTCCCTCCTTGTAAAAACGGTCTGATGGTTTCCGGATTCTATGAAGCCGTGTTGCTTCACAGAACCGTGAAACTTGTGTTGAGTCAAGATGGCGCCGAGGATGGCCGCTACGTCGCGAGCTCTGCTGAAACATTGTAGTTTTTTGTTTGTTCTGTTTATAGTTTTTGTGTTTTTTGTTTTGGATGTTGTCTGCCTTACTACGTACGACAGACAGACACTTTTGGACATTGGTTCGGCAATCGCACACCGAAAACCGGACTTTAAATTCTTCAGTGACGAACCGCCGTTTACAAACACAGCAGCGGATCCCTTTGTCTGGACGGCCCGACCGCGCAAACGCGGCCGGAGAAGAGGGAAGAGAGCCGGCGTACTCATCAGAGTAAGACGCCGCGCAAACCGACCCCCGCTTCCCAGTATTTTACTGGCAAATGTTCAGTCTCTGGACAATAAACTCTGCGAGCTGAGAGCGCGGATCTCTTTCCAGCGAGACACGAGGGACTGCTGCATTATCTGCCTCACAGAAACTTGGATGTCCGCTGAGATTCCAGATTCGGCCATCGAAACTGGACAGAGAAAAAGATCTCTCCAGAAAAAGCAAAGGCGGGGGGTGTGTGTTTTATGATTAACCGATCCTGGTGTGATCAGAGGAACGTACATTCTATCAAGTCTTTCTGTTCTCCTGATCTGGAATTTCTCATGCTTCTGTGCCGACCATTCTGGCTACCGAGGGAATTCACCGCGGTCATCATCACAGCGGTGTAAATTCCCCCACAAGCCGACACAGACCGGGCACTAAAGGAACTGTATAGGACAGTGAGTGAGCAGGAAACCGCGCATCCTGAGGCTGCGTTTATTGCGACCGGAGACTTTAACAAAGCCAACTTCAAGCGCATCGCACCTAAATACCACCAACATGTTAGCTTCAACACGCGAGGGAACCGCGTCTTAGATCACTGCTACTCCCCCTTCAAGGATTGTTACAAGTCCCTCCCGCGCCCACCATTTGGCAAATCGGATCACGCTTCCATCCTACTTTTGCCCGCATATAGGCAAAGACTCAAACAGGAAGCACCCGCCCTCAGAACCATCCAGTGCTGGTCGGACCAATCAGATTCTATGCTACAGGACTGTTTTGATCACGCAGACTGGGAGATGTTCCGGTCGGCCTCTGATGACGACATCGAGGTTTACGCTGATAGCGTAACGTGTTTCATCAGTAAGTGCGTAGAAGACGTTGTTCCGACCAAAACAATTCGGCTGTACCCTAACCAGAAGCCGTGGCTAAATGGGGATGTTCGCGCGGCACTCAATGCGCGGACCTCCACTTTTAACTCCGGTAATGCGGAGGAGCATAAACAAGCAAGTTATGCCCTCCGGAAAACCATCAGAGCAGCAAAACGCCAGTACAGGGACAAGATTGAAGGACAGTTCAACACCACCGACTCCAGAAGCATGTGGAGGGGAATTAACACCATCACGGACTATAAAGGGAACACAAACTCCACCGTGAACACCGCTGCCTCTCTCCCGGACGAGCTAAACACCTTCTATGCTCGCTTTGAGGGAACTAACACCGCCCTCGCGGAGAGAGAGCTCACGGCTGAAGATACAGAGGTTAGTGCACTCTCCGTATCTGTCGCGGATGTAACCCGATCCTTCCGGCTGGTGAACGTCCGTAAAGCAGCGGGTCCAGACGGCATTCCCGGCCGTGTGATCAGAGCGTGCGCGCACCAACTGGCTGGAGTCTTCACGGACATCTTTAACCTGTCCCTCTCCCTGTCTGTGGTCCCCACATGCTTTAAAACGTCCACTATTGTTCCTGTACCTAAGCAGTCAAAAACCACCTGCTTAAACGACTGGCGTCCTGTTGCTCTGACCCCCATCATCAGTAAATGCTTTGAGAGACTAGTCAGAAACCACATCTGCTCTGTTCTCCCCCCCTCACTGGACCCACTGCAGTTTGCATACCGCACAAACCGCTCCACTGATGATGCCATTTCATCCACTATACACACTGCTCTCTCCCACCTGGAAAAGAGGAACACATATGTGAGAATGCTGTTTGTGGACTACAGCTCAGCATTCAACACCATTGTGCCCTCCATACTTGACATTAAGCTCCGGGCTCTAGGCTTAAACAGCTTGTTATGCAGCTGGATCCTGGACTTCCTGTCAAACAGATGCCAGGTGGTCAGAATGGGCAGTAACATCTCCTCACCACTGACTCTCAACACTGGAGCCCCTCAGGGCTGCGTTCTCAGCCCACTCCTGTACTCCCTGTACACACATGACTGTGTGGCAACCCACAGCTCCAACACCATCATCAAGTTTGCTGACGATACGACGGTGGTAGGTCTTATCACCGACAATGATGAAACGGCCTACAGAGAGTAGGTGCACACTCTGACATGGTGGTGTCAGGAGCACAACCTCTCCCTCAACGTCAGCAAGACCAAGGAGCTGGTGGTCGACTTCAGGAGGAATGAGAGAGAACACCGCCCCATCACCATCGATGGAGCACCGGTGGAGAGAGTCAGCAGCTTCAAGTTCCTCGGTGTCCACATCACAGAGGAACTCTCATGGTCCGTCCACTCCGAGGCCGTTGTGAAGAAGGCTCATCAGCGCCTTTTCTTCCTGCGATGGCTGAGGAGGTTTGGAATGAACCGCCACATCCTCACACGCTTCTACACCAGCACTATAGAGAGCTTGCTGACTGGCTGCATCACCACCTGGTACGGCAACAGTACCGCCCGCAGCCGCAAGGCCCTGCATAGGGTAGTGCGCACGGCCAGCTGCATCATCGGAGGTGAGCTTCCCTCCCTCCAGGACATTTACGCCAGGCGGTGTGTGAAGAGAGCTCAGAGGATTATCAGAGACTCTAGCCACCCGAACCATGGGCTGCTCTCACTGCTGCCGTTAGGCAGACGGTACCGCAGCATTAGAACACGCAGCAGCCGACTCCAGAACAGCTTCTTCCCACAAGCAATTAGACTACTTAACTCTTGATCCATCAGGATCATAACACACACTGGACAGAATATCACTCAGCACAACCCACTGTAGATACACACACATTATATACACATTTATTTATCATACAGCATCTATTGCACTTTGGATTTCAATTTTTCAATCTGTGAATAATATTTATACTATACATTGTATATTATTATTATTATTATAGCGTAATGTATATTGTTTAGTGTATGTTTAGTGTATATTGTTTAAAGTATATGTATATTGTAAGTATGTGTATATTGTTTAAAGCTGTGAGAACTACACTCACATTGTGTAAATGATTTATTGTTTATTGTAGTGTATACTGTGCTGTGAGTAATTGTGTGCGCATCAGATGTGTAATCTGTTGTTGCTTAAATGTTGTACATGTCATGTCATGACTACTATGTTGCTCGGAACTGCACCTAAGAATTTCACCTGCTGTTGCACTTGTGCATATGGTAGAGTGACAAATAAAGTGATTTGATTTGATTTGATTTGATTTTGAGCCAGTCCCTCAAAAATACGCAATGGGCTCTGATTGGTCAGCTGGCCCAGTGTGTTGTGATTGGCTAACCGCCTAGAGTTTATCAGAACGTCACGCCCCTTACCTTCGCCGGTAGCCTCAGCTGTGCTTCGGGTACAATAGCGTCAATAAAACCATACCAATTTGAGCCCGAATCAGACCCAGGCAATTTTAGTGAAGATGATCGAGCAGAACCTGTTCAGTCCTCAAGAGTAAAGACTGCGGGTCTATAGTGATCGCTCCTGAATGGCACTGTTACTTTTGTATTTTTAGAACGATTATAGCCAAATATCTGTTGCAAGAACGGACACTAAACATTGGCTTTATTATAGTATCCAAATCAAACACAGAAGCATGTTTAGCATGCCTGTAGATCAACAATATATAAAAGCTCTAATCAAAGTATAATTTACACTAATGCCAAGTTCGCTGTTGAGATTTTAAAAAGTTTGTAACGTTAGGTGTTTGTCGGATAACGTTAATATGAATGAGCATTTAACAAACTGGTTTGCAGAGCCAAATGAGCGTTGCCATCTGTTTACATCCTTGTTACAACATAGACTACAATTAACAACACAAACTATTACAGGAAAACACATCGACGAAAAATAAATCCTACTTACAGTTTGTGGCCCGTAAACAGCTTCTGTTTTTAATCCATCTTTCAGGACAAGCCGTTGTGCGAATCCCGCTTTCATAGCGCTCGTGAAGATTGTGGAAGCTTTGCTCCGTGAGATGAGCCGCGGTCATCCGCGCGCGCCCGTCTCCTGCGGCGTTCACACCAGACGCGAATAAATCGCGCTATTCGCGCGAAGGTGGAAGCTTGAACATTTTGAGTTTACTCGCTTCATTTGCGCGTGACATTCACTGCACAACAGACGCGAATTCGCGTCATAGGAGGGACTTCTGCCAGCGGCTCGTCTGGTGAGAAATGACTGACATGGGCTGTGTTTACGTCTTTTTTTGTTAAAATGTGCTGTTAATGTGTGACAAAACGGAGTTAAGACTTTTTCAGTCGATAATGTAGTTGTTTAAAGCTCCGATCTGTGGTTTATTTATATAAAGAGTGCCTAATAGTACATTTTATCTGGAGTTTTCGGAGTTGTGAGCTCCAGCGGATCAGCGGCGCTTACACTGGCTGGTTTATCTCATGCATCTGAACCGCGGCTCCTGTATAGCAAATACAGATGAATATTGTCCATTATGTCACATTTTCCGATCTTCTCCTCTGACCCCTGTCTGTCTCCTGCTTTGATTTCGTCGGCATTGGCAACAACACTCTCCAGCCTACTAACTAGCCTACCACAACAACTATTCCCCGCAGCGATACAAAATGGCCTCGCCTCGCCCCCCACTTATTTAATATTCTCGGAGGAGGGGTTTATGTAAATATTGGGGCTGGTGATGTCAGCACACCCTGGAGGAATGTCTGTAGTCCCTAGCGGCCGTTTGCTGTAGTCCTTAGAAATTGATTTCTTTAAAAGCAAATATCACCCTTTGCTTTAAACTTTGAACGTTGTAACTTTGCAGATGTTGTTTATGCTCAAACAGCAACATTACACACTAGCTAAAGTTAGAAAAGTGAAATCGTGGTTTACCACCCCTTTAAGGGAGTGGGTAAAATATCTACCTCAATCCCATCCTTGTCAAGACTTTCCGAAATTAACCAATAGTCTATTCTAGACATATTTGAGCCTGATTTGTTACTCCATGTAAAGACTGTACTATTTGGACATTTAGTTCTCCATATATCTATAAGATTAAATTTATCCATAACATTTTTGAGATTAGCGTTTGTCGAGTTTAATCTACCTGGTGGCCATTTATCTACAGCATAGTCCTGAACCATATTAAAATCCCCTCCCATTATAATATAAGCATTTGGATATTTGTCTAACCAACCTTTAAATGCATTTTCTATGATCCCCAAAAGATTGTAATTTTCTGATTTCCTATTGTACCCATAAACATTAGCTGTAATAATAAACATATCATTATAATTTAGTAGTAAACAAACAAAGTGACCTTCTGTATCACATAAAGATTGCACAACTTCACCACTAAACCTATTCTTAAGTGTCATTACCCCCACTGAATGTTCAGAACCATGGGGAAACCATATTGAAGTCCCCCATTGAGAATTCCAGAATTTGGCATCATCATTAACTGAATGTGCTTCTTGTATATAACAGAAATCAGCCCTGTCTTGCAAATAGAAATAATGCTTTTCTTTTAATATTATTACGCAACCCCCTAGCGTTAAAAGATATGAGATAAATCCAGCAGGTTTAACAGAACAAATTGAACATACAATGTATTTAAAGAAAACCTTTAGATGAATATAATGAATTAAGAATCAAGACCAGCACCCATTATAAACAAATAAAACTAGGACAATTGCCCATTATCCATTCTGTTAGGCCAATTCTTTACTTTAATAAAAGCATAACTAGTGGCCATTTTCTCTAAGATGCAGACCAACCTTAAGTCTCAAATTGCAATACAAGTCCATTGCTTATGTGATTTCCACGCCATCGACAAAGCCTCGACCGCCCACAAAGTATGCCGATTTTCCCTCTTCTCTTGCCTTTTTAATCACTGGCCACAATTTCTGCCTTGATTCCCTGTCCTCCTTTGTTAAATCTTCAGTGAAGTGCAAGCCATGATCTCAAGCCATGGGTTGTTTTTTGCAGTTTTCCACACTGTTTCCCTGTATCGCCTCACAACGAAGCGAATGATGACAGCTCGAGGCCTCGACTCGTTCGGACGCTTGGTTCCCACGCGGTGCGCGACATCTATCACAGCTGGCAGCTGATCTCTTTCTTGCGGTAACACTTCTTGACAGATGCGAATCACCTCTTCACAAACATTTTCCTTCGCTGCTTCTGGGATACCGTGGCTCAGGTTCCATCTTCTGCCATAACTCTCCAGATCAGTCACACGATTCTTGCAAGTCAGAGTAGATTGTTCACTTTTGTCTACACGTCGTTCAATACAGCTCATCTTTTCTTTCAGATCCTTGATTTCTGCGCGTGTAGCTTTGACCATCTCTTCTAGGGCGTCACTTCTGTTGTTAATGAGATTAGCCAGTTTGGCAACAATCTCGTCAGACTTCAAGTTTTTGGTACTGGTTTGGGAGAGCGTACATTTTTTGGCTATTGGAGGCTTACTGGGTGTTATGGGAAGTGGGGGAAATTCTTCTTCGTTCCCCAGGTCGTGAATTCCGTCTTCATACTCATGGTCAATGTTAACCGGCATGCCATCACTGTTCACTGTTTTGCTAACAGAATTTGGACGTTTCTGCGCAGATTTAGGCATTTTACATCGATTTTATAATGCAAATAATTGCGCCAAAATGCTATAACTTTTGCTAAAATCGATAGATCTTTCAAAATTCTGTTTTATCCTACTTAACTGAGTTTGGTGCTGAGAGCTCGAAAATTCTGTCCGTTCACACCGCCATCTTGGTCGGCTCCCCGCATTTGAATTACTTGCACTCGCGTCTCGCCTCCCTCTGCCATTGTATGCTACCACAACAAAGCATGTACGTGACAAATTACGTCAAAAAAGAATCAGTACATTAGAATTGGTTGTGGTCTATTACTGAACCGCTACCAAATCGTCCTCATCTGCATCGCGATGCATCGAAGAAACTATTAATTTCGACACCCCTAATTTCCTCACTACCAAATATTCCATGGTCAACTGCTTGTGGTATTATAACAAAGTGCAAGTCAAGTCAAGTCAACTTTATTTATATAGCGCTTTTAACAATGCAGATTGTTTCAAAGCAGCTTTACAGTGTTAAACAGGAAAATAATGCAGCATAATTTTATTCAGCCATATAGCCATTCTGAAGAAAATGGTGATGTCATCAGTTCATTTCAATTATCATACAGTGGCAGTGTGTGCTTTAGATCAGTAATTAGATCAGTAATTTAGTTTATATGGTTAATTTAGTTTAATAATTTGATTTATTTGGATATTTAGTTGAAAAATTTAGAAAAATGTAGTGTCCCCAACTGAGCAAGCCAAGCCAGAGGCAACAGTGACAAGGAAACCAAAACCCTAGGTGACCTAATGGAGAAAAATAAGCAATTGGGAACAACAGCAACTCAGCCACGAAGTGGTAGGCCACGTAAAATCACAGAGCGGGGTTAGCGCAGAGTGCGCAGAAGTCGCCAACTTTCTGCAGAGTCAATAGCTACAGATCCCCAAACTTCATGAGTCCTTCAGATTAGCTCAAAAACAGTCCGTAGCGAGCTTCATGGAATGAGTTTTCTTGGCTGAGCTGCTGCATCCAAGATCAATGCAAACGTTGGATGCCTGACTGCATTGTGCCAAGTGTAAAGTTTGGTGGAGAGGATTATGGTAGGGTGTTGTTTTTCAGGGATTGGGCTTGGCCCCTTAGTTCCAGTAAAAGGAATTATTAATGCTTCAGCATACCAAGACATTTTGGACAATTTCATGTTCCCAACTTTGCGGTTTGAATAAATGATTCAATGATTCACTCATCACTTGTTTAACTACTGGATGAGTCAGTGATTTTGACCAAATCTCTTGTATTAATTATTCAATGACAAATAAATTTTTAACAGTAACTTTTCACCAGCTGGTGATTTACTCTATTTTGATCGATACCGTAGTAGGCCTGATGTATAAACCTTGCGTACGCACAAAATGGGCATAGAAATGACCGTATGCAGTTTTCCACACACTTCAGGATTTATAACAAATAAAGGCGTACTGACAGATAAAGTAAACAATCATTTAAATAATGATTTAAACTCTGTTTTACATCTGATATACACATTTAGCCACTCTCATGAATGGAGTTGAGCATTGCATTTTCTTGAAATCATTACACATAAGTTAATTTTTTTTTAATTAATTTAAATATAAATATTTGTACACTGTAAAAAATGTTGGTTTAACTTTTTAAAAAAAAGTTACTTTCGAATTGAGTAAAATTTTTTAGTAAATACAATGGAGACTGTGGCGAGCAGCGAGGTCGAGGGACCGTGAGGGCGGGACGAGGCGGCGCTCATCAGAGAGGATGAGCGCCGCCTCATCCCGCCCTCACGGTCCCTCGACCTCGCTGCTCGCCACAGAGACCAGTTCAATGAAAATTATATTATGTTAAATATTATGTTATCTAAGCCACATTAATTATCAAAGTTGATTTGACAATAGCAAAAAAGTTGTAAAAAAATAATAAAAATTAAAATATTTTTTTTACATTGTGGTGAATATGCTGCTTTTGAACACTTTGCCAGTGGCATGCTGTGTTTTAATGTTTTAACTACAGCAAGGATTGCTTGGCGCATTATAATTAGCAGACTGTAGACTAATGATAACCGTTTTCGTTGTAAAAAATACCACTGTTTTTGAAGGATAGAATTTGAAAACAGAAATGGTACCGTTAGGTATTCACTTTTTATTTTTTAAATGTTTTGTCAGTGAAACTATGAGTCAGACAATTTTTTACACTGCAAGGAAAAAGGCCTGTTTCCATAAAAAAATAAACAAAATAAAAATACATGTTTAACTTATAGGCAAAATTGCATACATGTTATATGTTTAAAGCAATTAAAAATTATATTTAGCCAGTGGAAATTGTGTGATATGACGACATAATCCGTATCTCATATTTCCCTAGTGTCTTGCTCTGTTAATCATGGAATCACGTGGATGGGGTTATGCATGGAAATGACATGCAGATGACAGTATGCATAGTAAAACTGGCCGTTGTAAGCTCCATATATGGTTATTTCGGGGAGGAGATGGTGTGGAGATGCATGTACGCACAATCTTCCACTGACTGGGTTTTATAAAGAGAATTTTATAATTTAGAATTTTGCGCAGGTTCTGGCATTATCTAGCTTTCTAGAATTTGATCTTGGTGGACATAATAACATTATTGATAACTCCGTTTGTATGAGTTGCCAAAAAGCCTGTATAAGCTTTCAGTAGATTGCAATGAAATAGTTTAATTGCAAGAGCCCTGGTGAATGAGTCATGAATTTACATGCTCAAGCTAATTATATTAGGCATAATTGAGAAAAACTCTTTATAGAATTCATTAAATTCCTATGAATAAGAAATAAAGAAGGAATGACTGATATAGCTGTTAAATTGACATGCAAACAAAGCAACTTCCGCACTGGCCCTAGTGTAATCAGAAGAGAACATGGTGTCGATGAATGCTGTATCTGTAGACTGGGATCTAGTAATTTGATATGGTCATTTTGACAAGAAGAGTGAATATACTGATTAGTTGTATGACCGGGAAAGACAGTTTTCTAAATAACATTTGCATTCCTAATTGATACAGTAACAGAACCCAGCGTTCTGCTCTGTTACCATGGAGAAATTATATCTCAGTGTCTCTCCGTGATAGTATGTTACATCAGTCATAGTGATGTGCTGCTGTTGCACGCTACTGTCTTGAGGCTGATTTTACGTGTAATTTTATAGGCATAAATGATTGCCAATAAAAAATACCAACACATCAGACTGAATATTATCTTAAAGGGCACCTATTATGCCCCTTTTTACAAGATGTAATGTAAGTCTCAGGTGTCCCCAGAGTGTGTCTGTGAAGTTTCAGATCAAAGTTAAGATGAGATGGTGGTCCAGTGGGTTAATGATATGCAGAAGGTTGCTGGTTCGATCCCAGCTGTCACCACCAGTGTGTCCTTCAGCAAGGCACTTTACACCATGTTGCTCCAGGGGGATTGTCCCTGTAATAATGGCACTGTAAGTCGCTTTGGATAAAAGCGTCTGCCAAATGCATAGATGTAAAATGTAAATGTAAGTTCCTAACAGATCATTTAATATACCATTTTGAAAATGCCAATTTTGGGTTTGAGAAAAATTTGCTGTTTTGTGTCTCCTTTAAATGTAAATGAGCATGTGCTCCCCACCCCAGAGCTTGTGAACACCAGTGAACACGAGAGTGAAAACTGAAATATGATTAGGGGTGTTCGATTCCAGTTTTTTTAGAGTCGACTCTGATTCCCGACTCCCACTGTAGGAGTCTATAGAATCGACTTAATTTACTTTACATCAAAAAGTGTCAGAAATAAGACAAAATTGCAGGTGTTACACACTAAATTTATTTTCCCACAACAAGTCAAGTCAACTTTATTTAGATAATGTACACTTATCTATGTTCAATAATGTACACTTATTGATGTGGTTATTCTTTATGTTTTTATGATTTATGGTTAGTTTAATTATTATGAACACAAGGTTAACCATGGAAAACCAAATCTATATTTATTGCATTAATATACCATCAATTAAACTAAAGCTAGCACAGAGGATGCCTATATATAATTACAAAATAAAGTCGCTGTTATCTATTTCTAAAGTAAGCTACATGTAGGATATATTTGTGTGACAAAGTTTCTGCGACAGCTCTCTACATAGCCTATGTCAGAGTCTGAATTCTTCGCTTCAAGTAAATCCTGAGTGCCAGTGCACTGCCTGGGCAGTAGTTTGAGTGCAAAAATGGAGAAAGAGCAAGCGCAAAATGCGGCACTGGCATCTCGAAGCGGCAATTCCGGCGGCATCTCCAGCGGCCATTGACTTTTACCGGCAGCACATTTACAGGGACTTTTACAGGCAGCACATGCCGCTGGACATATATTTTGATTGAATAGCCTAATTTTTCATTTTGTAAACTGCATTTCAACAAAATAACATTATATAGCTATAGGCTACTATCATGTGTAAGCATGGGCGCCGGAACCATTGTTTGTGGGGGGGCCAAGACCCACCCACTTTTTACTCACTTTTATCGTCTCTAACATTCAGCACATGTCTGTTTACCTACCCCTAATCGATAAACACTTATTATTAAACACATGTTAGACGCTTTATTTCCACTTTTCTAATATTTTCGTCATTTTTATTGAAAATAAATGCCTTTCGGATCTGATATGTGATAGAAGATTGAACTCGGCGAAAGGCGGACTCGAACCACGGGTTGACTTGTGTCAAAACTAGATGCCGTATGTCTTACCCCTACACTACTGCCACTCTCGATGACATGGCGATTCCCGTAATTTTGTCTTTCCGAACTATTCGCTTAGCAAGCAAAGTGGTATATTTGTACTTATGGGCATCTACTCCAGTAAAAAAAATTCTGAGGACCCTCCCACATTTTTTTGCTTCCGACGCCCATGTGTGTAAGCAATTTATCATAAACTGTGTTAAAGTTGTGAGTTTCTGATTTTGCATTACACTAAATCAGAGAAAGCTGAAATTGTTCCGTGTAGGCCATATCCAACAAGTGTCAATATCACCTTCATGTTTCAGTGCCGCCAAAATTAATGTCTCACCTCACACCTTCATAAAAAAATGCTGTTTATTAAATATTAATTTGAAATGTTATTAAATATGAATATAAACTGTTATTCAGTAATACAGAACGAGTTTCGGATGTGCTGCACAATTTTGATATTAAATCATATAAGCTGTCCAAAGCTGAAATTGTGGCATCTCGTAGCGGCATCTCCAACAGCCAGCTATTGCTGTAGTGGCATCTCCAACAGCCAGCTATTGCTGTAGTGGCATCTCCAACAGCCAGCTATTGCTGTAGCGGCATCTCCAACAGCCAGCTATTGCTGTAGCGGCATCTCCAACAGCCAGCTATTGCTGTAGCGGCATCTCGTAGCGGCATCTCCAACAGCCAGCTATTGCTGTAGCGGCATCTCCAACAGCCAGCTATTGCTGTAGCGGCATCTCCAACAGCCAGCTATTGCTGTAGCGGCATCTCGTAGCGGCATCTCCAACAGCCAGCTATTGCTGTAGCGGCATCTCCAACAGCCAGCTATTGCTGTAGCGGCATCTCGTAGCGGCATCTCCAACAGCCAGCTATTGCTGTAGTGGCATCCGTAGTGGCATCTCGTAGCGGCATCTCCAACAGCCAGCTATTGCTGTAGTGGCATCCGTAGCGGCATCTCCAACAGCCAGCTCGCGGTGGCCAGCTGGCTGTTGGAGATGCCGCTACGAGATGCCGCAATTTCAGCTTTGGACAGCTTACCTGAGTTAATATCAAAATTGTGCAGCACATCAGAAACTCGTTCTGTATAACTGCCCACATGAAAAAATACTATAGTAGCCTAGCCTATATTATAGTATGTTATAGTAAAATTACTCTAGTAAATACTATAGTGTTTTTGAACCATACTATAGTAGCCTAAATATACTACAGTATATTGTAGTATATTATAGTATTTACTACACTTTGTCAATATTCTTTAGTATATTTTCTATAGTATGGTTCAAAAACACTATAGTATTTACTAGAGTAATTTTACTATAATATAGCCTACTATAGTATTTTTTCATGTGGGTGAATAACAGTAAATATTCATATTTAATAACATTTCAAATTAATCTTTAATAAGCAGCATTTTTTATGAAAGCGTGAGATGAGACATTAATTTTAACACTGAAACATGAAGGTGATATTGACACTTCTTGCTGGATATGTATACACATACACAGTACAATTTCAGCTTTCTCTGATGTGTAGCCTAATGCAGAATCAGAAACTCACAACTTTAACACAATGTATGATAAATTGCTTACACATGATATTAGCCTATAGCTATATAATGTTATTTTGTTGAAATGCAGTTTATAAAATGAAAAATTAGGCTATTAAATCAAAATATATGTCCAGCGGCATGTGCTGCCGGTAAAAGTCCCTGGCCGCTGGAGATGCCGCTGTACCGGCATCTGCCGGTAAAAGTCAATGGCCGCTGGAGATGCCGCTGTACCGGCATCTGCCTGTAAAAGTCAATGGCCGCTGGAGATGCCGCTGTACCGGGATCTGCCGGTAAAAGTCAATGGCCTCACCACAATCATGACAAAGAAGAGGAACTTCACAAACACATCATACAGTAACGCAACAACGTTTAACAACAACAAATTTGCATCACAAACGATTTGCACATTTTAACAGAATGAAACACTTTTCTATTTACATCATTAAATTTGTTGGTTGATGGTGCTTTTCTGGCGATGCGGGTGCAGTCTATGGCTCCAATAATGTTTGGGAATCTGGCGATAGCTTAAAAGCCCCATTTTACTGCGGCTTGTTGAGGATTTTGGTAAGGGAATGGGATATAGGAAATAATTGTTTTATTAAATTTTGTATGTGTAGTATCGCTATTCTATCACTAGTAAGCATGCTCAGAGGTGTGCTTATATTTACACACATTTCTACGTATAAGTACAAGTTGGTAAATCCCACGTGAAACTGTTCTTACAGTAAGTAAGTTCTTAAGTGTTCTTGCACTAAGCACAGATCTGTGCATACGCACCATTGATAAATGAGGCCCCTGGAAATTTACTTAAACACCAGTTGCAAGTAAAAGTATCTCATTTTCAATGCTGTTTTGATCTCAGAATATAAACCATATCCTTTTAGTTCACTTGGCATGGGTTTGGGTTAAACTTTTGTGGCTTATTAGTCTGAAAATTTTTATGCAAAGTGGATGTGGTCCAAATATTCTTAAATGTTCATCCTTAAATTGTCATACTCTATTGGATTTTGAAACCAGATGATATCATCATTTTATGTTTACTTTTCATTATCATGTATTATATTGCTAGAGATGACATGCCTTTTAATAAAATATCACATAAACTGTTATTGTTTTGATCTATATCTGTTTGCCTATTTGACAGGAAAATACATAACTCAAATACATAAAATACATAAAATGTTAATAATAATAATAATAATAATTGTTTAATATTTGTATATATTAACATGTTTTTTTTTAGAGATGCATCGATCAATCGGCCAGGGATCGGAATCGGCCGATTTGCCGCATGTTCGGCCCAGAATGGTGACCGGTTATGAACCGTTTTTTGTTGCCAGCGGTGCGTTCTTGCTCTTATCTCTGTCGGCGAAGTGACACACACACACACATCCACGTCCTCTCACTCACTCGTCTCATTCACTCCAGTTAAATAGTGCTTGTATTGCACATCATTTTACTAATTCCCGCAGGTTTCTACTAGCTCTCACCAAAATTCAATTCAATTCAATTCAATTCAATTCACTTTATTGTCACACAGCTATATACACAAGTGCAACAGTAGGTGAAATTCTTGGTGCAGTTCCGAGCAACATAGCAGTCACGACATGACATGTACAACATTTAAGCAACAACAGATTACACATCTGATGCGCCCACAATTACTCACAGCACAGTAAACTCTACAATAAACAATAAATAATTTACACAATGTGAGTGTAGTTCTCACAGCTCTAAACAATATACACATACTTACAATATACATATACTTTAAACAATATACACTAAACATACATTAAACAGTATACATTAAGCTATAATAATAATAATAATATACAATGTACAGTATACATTATTATTCACAGTAGAGATCCAATTATGTACAATAGGTGCTATATGATAATGATAAATAATAAATGATACATAAATGTGTATATAATGTGTGTGTATCTACAGTGGGTTGTGCGGAGTGATATTCTGTCCAGTGTGTGTTATGATCCTGATGGATCAGGAGTTAAGTAGTCTGATTGCTTGTGGGAAGAAGCTGTTCTGAAGTCGGCTGGTGCGTGTTCTGATGCTGCGGTACCGTCTGCCTGATGGCAGCAGTGAGAGCAGCCCATGGTTCGGGTGGCTAGAGTCTCTGATGATCCTCTGAGCTCTCTTCACACACCGCCTGGCGTAAATGTCCTGGAGGGAGGGAAGCTCACCTCCGATGATGCAGCTGGCCGTGCGCACTACCCTTTGCAGGGCTTTGCGGCTGCGGGCGGTACTGTTGCCGTACCAGGTGGTGATGCAGCCAGTCAGCAGGCTCTCGATGGTGCTGCTGTAGAAGCGTGTGAGGATGTGGCGGTTCATTCCAAACCTCCTCAGCCGTCGCAGGAAGAAAAGGCGCTGATGAGCCTTCTTCACAACGGCCTCGGAGTGGACGGACCATGAGAGTTCCTCTGTGATGTGGACACCGAGGAACTTGAAGCTGCTGACTCTCTCCACCGGTGCTCCATCGATGGTGATGGGGCGGTGTTCTCTCTCATTCCTCCTGAAGTCGACCACCAGCTCCTTGGTCTTGCTGACGTTGAGGGAGAGGTTGTGCTCCTGACACCACCGTGTCAGAGTGTGCACCTCCTCTCTGTAGGCCGTTTCATCATTGTCGGTGATAAGACCTACCACCGTCGTATCGTCAGCAAACTTGATGATGGTGTTGGAGCTGTGGGTAGCCACACAGTCATGTGTGTACAGGGAGTACAGGAGTGGGCTGAGAACACAACCCTGAGGGGCTCCAGTGTTGAGAGTCAGTGATGAGGAGATGTTACTGCCCATTCTGACCACCTGGCGTCTGTTTGACAGGAAGTCCAGGATCCAGCTGCATAACAGGCTGTTTAAGCCTAGAGCCCGGAGTTTAATGTCAAGTATGGAGGGCACAATGGTGTTGAATGCTGAGCTGTAGTCCACAAACAGCATTCTCACATACGTGTTCCTCTTTTCCAGGTGGGAGAGAGCAGTGTGTATTGTAGATGAAATGGCATCGTCAGTGGAGCGGTTTGTGCGGTATGCAAACTGCAGTGGGTCCAGTGAGGGGGGGAGAACAGAGCAGATGTGGTTTCTGACTATTCTTTCAAAGCATTTGCTGATGATGGGGGTCAGAGCAACAGGACGCCAGTCGTTTAAGCAGGTGGTTTTTGACTGCTTAGGTACAGGCACAATGGTGGACGTTTTGAAGCATGTGGGGACCACAGATAGGGAGAGGGACAGGTTAAAAATGTCCGTGAAAACTCCAGCCAGTTGGTGCGCGCACGCTCTGATCACACGGCCGGGAATGCCGTCTGGACCCGCTGCTTTACGGACATTCACCCGCCGGAAGGATCGGGTTACATCCGCTAAAGATACGGAGAGTGCACCAACCTCTGTATCTTCAGCCGCGAGCTCTCTCTCCGCGAGGGCGGTGTTAGTTCCCTCAAAGCGAGCATAGAAGGTGTTGAGCTCGTCCGGGAGAGAGGCAGCGGTGTTCACGGTGGAGTTTGTGTTCCCTTTATAGTCCGTGATGGTGTTAATTCCCCTCCACATGCTTCTGGAGTCGGTGGTGTTGAACTGTCCTTCAATCTTGTCCCTGTACTGCCGTTTTGCTGCTCTGATGGTTTTCCGGAGGGCATAACTTGCTTGTTTATGCTCCTCCGCATTACCGGAGTTAAAGGTGAAGGTTCGCGCATTGAGTGCCGCGCGAACATCCCCGTTTAGCCACGGCTTCTGGTTAGGGTACAGCCGAATTGTTTTGGTCGGAACAACGTCATCTACGCACTTCCTGATGAAACACGTTACGCTATCAGCGTAGACCTCGATGTCGTCATCAGAGGCCGACCGGAACATCTCCCAGTCCGCGTGATCAAAACAGTCCTGTAGCATAGAATCTGATTGGTCCGACCAGCACTGGATGGTTCTGAGGGCGGGTGCTTCCTGTTTGAGTCTTTGCCTATAAGCGGGCAAAAGGAGGATGGACGCGTGATCTGATTTGCCGAATGGTGGGCGTGGGAGTGATTTGTATCCATCCTTGAAGGGGGAGTAACAGTGGTCTAAAACACGGTTCCCTCGCGTGTTGAAGCTAACATGTTGGTGGTATTTGGGTGCGATGCGCTTGAAGTTGGCTTTGTTAAAGTCTCCGGTCACAATAAACGCAGCGTCAGGATGCGCGGTTTCCTGCTCACTCACTGTCCTATACAGTTCCTTTAGTGCCCGGTCTGTGTCGGCTTGTGGGGGAATATACACAGCTGTGATGATGACCGCGGTGAATTCCCTCGGTAGCCAGAATGGTCGGCACAGAACCATGAGAAATTCCAGATCAGGAGAACAGAAAGACTTGATAGAATGTACGTTCCTCTGATCACACCAGGATCGGTTGATCATAAAACATACACCCCCGCCTTTGCTTTTCCCTGAGAGATCTTTTTCTCTGTCCATTCGATGCACGGAGAACCCCGTGGTTTCGATGGCCGAATCTGGAATCTCAGCGGACATCCAAGTTTCTGTAAGGCAGATAATGCAGCAGTCCCTCGTGTCTCGCTGGAAAGAGATCCGCGCTCTCAGCTCGCAGAGTTTATTGTCCAGAGACTGAACATTAGCCAGTAAAATACTGGGAAGCGGGGGTCGGTTTGCGCGGCGTCTAACTCTGATAAGTACACCGGCTCTCTTCCCTCTTCTCCGGCGTTTGCGTGGTCGGGCCGTCCAGACAAAGGGTTCCGCTGCTGTGTTTGTAAGCAGCGTGTCGTCACTGAAGAATTTAAAGTCCGGTTTTCGGTGTGCGATTGCCGAACCAATGTCCAAAAGTGTCTGTCTGTCGTACTTAGTAAGGCAGACAACATCCAAGACGAAAAACATAAGAACTATAAACAGAACAAACAAAAAACTACAATGTTCCAGCGGAGCTCGCAACGTAGCAGCCATCCTCGGCGCCATTCCAGTCCGTTAAAGCGCGTGCACCACTGATCTATATAAGTGGAGTGCACGTAAGCCAGGGCTCCATGATTTTCCCATGCAGAATCCAGTCATAAAAACGGAATTTACTGTATAAGGAATGTCACGGAAGTAAGTCAGTACACTTAAATCACATCTTACGACTTGTGTCTGTGAATATTAAACCATAATAAGACTATTTGAATATGAATCCTACATGTTCTGCTTGTCTCTGTGTAAATGAATGGCACAGACACGCGGTTTAATTTACCTCACACACACACGTACACTGAAGCATGCGTGACGCTTGCAGTGTTATATGACGACATGAACAGATTAACCCTTAACTGTCACCCCCCTTTTTGAGAATACACATAAAAATGCACTATCCAAACTTAAAGGGCTGTAATTCAAGAATGCCTTGGAATATTGACCTAAGTTTGGTCTTGTTTTAAAGCAGATACTCGGCAGATTATTTCTAAAGTGAACGCAATTAAAAATATGAAAGTATGAAAAAGTTATGGAAGTTTAATTTACTGTAAATAAAAAATACTGTACTAAATATTTTTTATTTTATATAAAATATATATTTTACAAAAATGTTTTAATCTACAATTACGATAAAATCAAAGCCATATGTCTAACCAAGTGGTGTCACAAAAAGTTCCCATGAGATTTTGTTTAGGCTCTATACCAAAAATTGCCACCGGGTGTCGTTGAAATTCTATTGATTGTTTTTTTTTATACATTTTCCTGTAATTTTCTGTCCAAATGTCACTTCCATCACAAAACGGTCACCAAATATGGAACCTTGAGACTCAGACCTTTCAGACGATATGTGTTTTGTCAAAATTAGAAAAGATTGATTATAAAGTAGTTAAAATAAATGTTGAAATATGAAACATGACACCGCCCACTAGGGGAGGAGCCTGCTAAAATAATTTAAAGTACCATTTCCATGGTAATGCAACGTCCAATTTCAAAACGGTTTTCACAGGATGAATTTGGAGTTCGTAAGCTTTCGAATGATACCTAATTTATGATAATTACTAAAATATATGATACGAAAAAAAGGTGATCAAAAAAACAGTGCCAGGTGTCCCCCTAGCGGGACTGTGACAGTTAAGAGGTTTACGTCATCTCCAAAGCCTCTCTGAGAGTCACTTCATGAGCATTTTACTGTTTGATTTGAGAAAAACTATTGTCATATATCATATATACACACAGAAACTTCAAGATCTTCACGGCAACCCGTCAAAATAAATGTTTCATAAAACTTGTGACAGAAATATATAATTATTGTATGGTACGATGTGCTATTATATTACTATTATGCAGTATAATGTATGTCTTAATGTAATACTACTACTACTACTAATAATAATAATAATAATAAAAATACAATAATTATTAAAACTTTATTTTTAAAGGAATAATCACAAATTTTCTTCCATGTTTTAATTATAACAATAAAACCCCCGTTGTGCAAAAATGGAAGGGTTTATTTAGATTAAAAATACATTTAATGTTTTATGTCTTCATTTCATTACCAGAAAAACACACAACACAGAATTTGTGTTAAAAAAAAAACATTTCATAGTGCCCTATTATTGTTAACAAATTAATAATTTGTTTGTTTCATATCTCTCTTTATTCTATTGCATTTATGTGTGCTGTTGTTTAAATTAGTTTATTTGTTCTTATTTTATTAGTATTTTTAATTTTTTTTATGAAAATAAAATTTTGCATCGCAGTAAAGTATTTTTTTTTATTTTTATATATGCTGTCAATTATTGTTCTTTGAAAGAAAATCTGAATCAGCAAAAATTAGTATCAGCAGGTCACACTTAAAAAAATCGGAAATAGGAATTTGCCAAGAAAATTGCAATCGGTGCATCTCTAGTTTTTATACTTTTAAATATTTAGATAAAACATTTTAAAAACAAACACTGTAAAATAAATCCTCTTTTCAGTGCTGTGGACAGGTGCATAGCAGATCTGTTTTTTCCCCAGCATGAGTTTACAGTTACCCCTTTTCCACCAAGGCAGTGCTAGAGCTAGTTCAGAGCCAGAGCTAGTCCCAGTTCATAATTTGTTCGACTGAGGAGCCTTCTAAGAACCATTTGCTTTTCCACATGCTCAGAGCCACAACAGAGCCATGTCTTACGTCACTGTATACGTCTCATCTTCCTCAGCAACGCTAGCGAGGCAATGTTGCCAAGTCCTGTTGCCGCGTGCTGTTTTTCATGTCCGCGGGTTGAAGCGACCCCAATTATGTGATATTTAGCCCCGTGAATGCGAATTTTAGTAGGCAACCATACCAAAAAAACACATATTTTACCCCCAAATGTGATTTTTACCGGGGAAGCCCCCCTGAAACGCGATTGGGCTTGTTTTGAGTAGCAATTGGGCGGATTTTGTTGTGAAAACCTGGGCAGCGGGAAACACAAACACACCAGGGCTGCGTTTCCCAAAACCATCGTAAGCCTAAATTGATCGTAGAGACCATTGGTGGCAATTGTTCTACGATCAACTTAAGCTTACGATGGTTTTGGGAAACGCAGCCCAGGCTTGTTCGAGATGCATCGGCGTTGCACAGACCGATCCACTTATGATATAAAAAAAAATGAATCAAAAGCAGGAGTCGTGTGCTCTCGCTGGACTCGTTATCATACGGCGATCGGTCTCTGCACAGCACCGCTGCCAACAAGCCTTCCATCAACAATGCAAACGTTGCGTTACTATTCATTCAAATGGCTTTACGATCCTACATCGGCATCACAACACAACAAATCCAACACATTCATGCAGTTCGCCGTAATTTGTATAGAATTTGTAGAATTTGTATAGCTCCATTAGCTGCTATTTCAACAATGGCAGATCTCAAATGTGTGTTGGTCTTGTTGACCCCGCCTCCAATGCCTGACGTAATCGGTTCTTACTTCTAGCCCTGTTCTAGCCCAGCAATGTTTTGGTGCTACTTAAGAACCACTTTTCCTGGCTCGGACCTGGGGATTTGGGTGTGTAAACACAAAGAACCGATTTGAAACTAGGCTCTGGCTCCGATCTAGCTCTAGCACTGCCTTGGTGGAAAAGGGGTAAGTGAGAGGGGTCTGAATCGAGCGGCACACAAACACAGTCACTGCTGGATATGATGAAGTGTTATTGCCTTGCTTTAGGGCAAAGCAGCAGTGGTCAAAGCGAGGTCCCCAGGAGGGATTTGAACTCTCTTTTTCCTGTTTCCAGAGCTCACACCAGCAAGCCTTTCTCCTCTCTCCACCTGCTCTATTAGGATGTCAAAAACTATGTTACAGGATATATTACCAGAGGCCAGCACACATGTTTTTACACAAAGCTGTCTTTCAGCCCACACAGTACATATTTATTTATTTATTATTCATACAACAGGAGGCCAGGTGACACATTTTATTTCAAAAGCCTGCAGCAGTGTTGTTCAGAAAAAGGATGAATTTAAAAACCTGACACGGGATAAAAATGTTAGTAATGTTCACAGTCCTGTAAGTGTTGGTGGAATTGTACACAAATTGGTATTATGCTTTATCAACTAATGTTTTATTCATGTTTTGTCAACTAATGTTATAGACTAACGTACAGTCCCTTCACAATTTGTACATAATTGTCAGCACAGAACTAATAATGCTTAAATAATGCTAATAATAATAGAAATGTACAGAGAATAACTGCTTTTGTATGTTTCCTCTAGTTTGTGGAGACATTCACGGGCAGTTCTTTGACTTGATGAAGCTCTTTGAAGTAGGAGGATCTCCAGCCAGCACACGATACCTTTTTCTGGGTGATTATGTGGACAGAGGATATTTCAGTATTGAAGTAAGTCACTGTTATTATCTGAACACTAAATAAATACACTTCATTTGTTCTATCAATTTCTAATAGATTAAAAAACATTGACTCATGTACTGTATGTCCAATTGTTTTCAGATTTTAATCTGCTTCAGTTGTGTATTTACTATTAAATCTAATCAATTGGTTTTACTCTTGTTTTGTTTTTTTGTTCACAGTGTGTGCTGTACCTATGGGCCTTAAAAATACTTTACCCTAAAACACTGTTTTTGCTGCGTGGGAACCACGAATGTCGACATTTAACTGAGTATTTCACTTTTAAACAGGAATGTAAGTATGTCTGCCACATCACCATTAACCATAGCACATTAAACTTTGCATGTTGCATTTCGCCAGATATAAAACTTAAGTAAACAAAAAAAATGAATGGGAGCTGATCAAGTCAAATCACCTTTATTTATATAGCGCTTTTTACAATGCAGATTGTTTCAAAGCAGCTTCACCGTGTTAAAAGGAAAATAATGTAACAGAATTTGATTCGGCTGTACAGCCGCTCTGAAGAAAACAGTAATGTCATCATACAGCTCAGTTCAGTTCTCAAATAGTGTCAATGCGGGCGGATCAGCAATATAGTTGAATATTTAGTGTCCCTGACTAAGCAAGCCAAAAGCCAAAGGCAAAAGAGGCAACGTGGCGAGGAACCAAAACTACATCAGGTGACAGAATGGAGAAAAAAAACCTTTGGAGAAACCAGGCT
The DNA here is from genome assembly GCA_023566225.1 of Romanogobio albipinnatus. Lineage (NCBI taxonomy): Eukaryota > Metazoa > Chordata > Actinopteri > Cypriniformes > Gobionidae > Romanogobio > Romanogobio albipinnatus. The sequence continues at coordinate 54,074,802 of CM042239.1, forward strand.
CAGTTGGGGTGCCAGTTCTCCTCTGGACAATAAACAAACAGTGTATGATTATGATTCAGGAAAACATTACAGGTCAGAAGTCAGATTAGATCGGAACATTCAGAATAGTTGTCCAGTTCCATCTACATTTACATTTATGCATTTAGCAGACGCTTTTATCCAAAGCGACTTACAACTTGGGGGTACATGAAGAGTCGAGAAGCGCAATAAGAGCCTGAAATCCTGAGACCGTGTACATTGCTCAGTGTAGCACAGGCTAGAGTAGGGAGGAAAGAGAAAGAGGAAAGGACTTTTTTTTTTTTTAAATGAGTTAAGTGCTCACGGAAGAGCTGAGTTTTTAGTTGACTTTTGAATGATGTCAATGATTCTGCGTTTCGGATGGTGTTGGGAAGATCGTTCCACCAGCTGGGAACGTAGAATGAAAATGTTCTGGAAAGGGATTTTTTCCCCTTCTGTGATGGTACCACAAGCCGTCGTTCCTTTGCTGAACGAAGGCTTCTGGTGGGGGTGTGGATTTGTAGAATGGGGTCAAAGTAAGCAGGAGCTGAGCGCGTCTGGTTGAATATGGGAGTCATCACGCAGTAGACCGGTTTGTTGAGGATCAGAACCACTGAATGTCGTGTCGATGAGGCCTTCACAGGGGAGAGTCTAGTTGACACAGTCTCTGCAGACACTTCAGGGTTGCTTTGGTCGTGTCTAGGCACAGGTCCACCATCTGATCTGGATATGGCCCGGATCGTGCTGACTACAGTAAACCTCGGGATAAACGGAGAGGGTATATATAAACAGAGATGTATAAACAGGTATATATAAACAGAGAGAGACTAACATTAGCGTAGATGCCATTCTTTTTATGATGTAACGAGTACATCAGGTGTTATGGGAAGTGTTCCTGGTTCCGGCAGACCTAGGTAATGCAAACTAAAAAAATGATTTAACTGATTTGAATAATATAAATTGAAAATGTTCTATGTGTATGCCGCAGTAAAGAGATGTGTTTTAGTCTTGATTTAAACTGACAGAGTGTCTGTGTCTGCTTCCCGAACAATGCTAGGAAGACTGTTTCAAAGTTTAGGTGCTAAATAGGAAAAGGATCGACCGCCTGCAGTAGACGTGATGGAGTATAATGCGTTAAGAGCTCGCTCATGTACTGGGGAGCTAAACCATTTAGTGCTTTGTAAGTAATTAGCAAGATTTTAAAATGTATACAATGTTTAGGGAGCCAATGCAGTGTTGACAGAACCGGACTAATATGGTCAAAGTTCTAGAAAGAACACGAGCTGCTGCGTTTTGGAACAGCTGGAGTTTATTTATTAAACGAGCAGGGCAACCACACAGTAGAGCATTACAATAGTCTAGCCTTGAGGTCATGAACGCGTGAACTAACTGTTCAGTAGGGCTGAACGATTAATTGCATTTGCGATAATATCGCGATATGATAAAACATAATTTCCTAACCGCAAAGGCTGCGATTACAGTCTGGTCACGTGACACGCGAGAGTAAAGTCTGCAGAAGAAGAAGCAACTGTGGGTCGTGGTGGTGAGGAGAAGTGAAGTGGTAAGTAGATCCAAATCCAGACCACGAACGAAGACAACCAACGGGAACTGAAGACGAATACACGGGAACTCCGGACAGGAACAGAAGAACAACCACACACACAGGACCTCACAAAACGATCTGACAAGGGAGATGAGAACAAGGTGAGTATATAAATGGTGAGTGAATAAGCAGCAGGTGGTGAGATGATGATTGGCAGCTGGATCCACTGATGAGTCACATAGCCTGAACACAGACACACACACACAACCACACCCACACCGCTGTCACAACACAGAACACACGACAAGGAAACAATGCATCTGTGAACCGTGACAGTACCCCTCCTCCTAGGAACGCCTCCTGGCGTTCCCTGACTCCCTTACCTGTCGATTGTAATCATCGATAAGGGTGTGATCCAGAATGTCTCTGGCCGGAACCCAACTCCTCTCCTCCGGACCGTAACCTTCCCAGTCCACCAAGTACTGGAATCCGCGTCCCCTCCGCCTAGAGTCCAGAATACGGTTGACCGAATAAGATGGTTCCCCGTCTACGAGTCACGGCGGTGGGGGAACCGGAACTGGCGGATTAATATCGGAGTGAAAAACGGGCTTGATTTTGGATACATGGAAGGCGGGATGAATTCTCCTGTACGCTGGAGGAAGTTTGAGGCGGACTGCCACCGGACTAATGATCTTGGTGACAGTAAACGGACCAATAAATTTGGGTGCAAGCTTATTAGAGACGGATCGGAGAGGAATATTCTTGGTTGAAAGCCACACTTTTTGACCAACGACGTATACGGGCGGCCTTGACCGGTGGCGATCGGCCTTGGCCTTGGTGCGCTCCCTCATTTGGAGAAGAGTCTCTCGGTCTCTCGTCCAAGTGCGGTGACACCTCTGGACAAAGGCGTGAGCAGAGGGAACCGCGACTTCAGATTCCAGGCTAGGAAAAATAGGTGGCTGGTAACCTACGCTACACTCAAACGGAGATAGGCCCGTGGACGACACTGGTAATGTATTGTGCGCGTACTCCACCATCGAAAGTTGCTGACTCCAGGAGGAAGGATTCTTAGAGACTAAACATCGCAACGTTCGCTCCAAATCCTGATTGGCTCTCTCAGTCTGACCATTGCTCTGGGGGTGGAACCCTGAGGATAAACTAACAGTCGCCCCCAGCAATCTACAAAACTCCTGCCAAATTCTGGACACGAACTGGGGACCTCTGTCAGAAACCATGTCTATCGGGAGGCCATGAAGTCGAAAGACGTGGTCAATGACTGCAACCGCTGTCTCCTTGGCTGAAGGTAATTTGGGCAAGGGGATGAAATGAGCCGCCTTCGAGAACCGGTCCACTACGGTCAAAACGACCGTGTACCCTTGGGAGGGTGGGAGGGCGGTGATAAAATCTAGCGAAATGTGGGACCAGGGTCTCGAAGGGACTGACAGCGGTTGAAGCAACCCATCCGGGGAACGATTGGAAGTTTTACCAACGGCACATACTGAGCAAGCCAACACAAAATCGCGGACGTCCCGAGCCATGAGAGGCCACCAAAATCGTTGCTTGACTAAAAATTTAGTTCGACTGACTCCTGGATGACACGCTACATTGGAACTATGACCCCACTGGATGACCATGGACCGTAATCCCTCCGGCACAAATAAGCGGTTCGGTGGACACTCGGGCGGAGGCGTTACCCCTTCTAGAGCCGACCTGACTCTCGATTCGACCTCCCATGTGAGTGTGGAGATCACTAATGTCTCCGGTAAAATGCACTCGAGAGTAGACGGGCGTTCGGAACGATCAAAAATACGTGACAAAGAATCGGGTTTGATGTTCTTTGAACCCGGGCGGTACGAGAGGGTAAAATCAAAACGTCCGGAAAAAAGTGCCCACCGAGCCTGCCTGGAGTTCAATCTTTTAGCAGTCCTGATATATTCTAAATTCTTATGGTCGGTCCATACAATAAAAGGCACCCCTGAACCCTCCAACCAATGGCGCCATTCCTCCAAGGCCATCTTGACTGCCAGCAACTCCCTATTACCAATGTCGTAGTTACATTCGGCGGGAGATAATCGATGGGACAAAAACGCGCACGGATGCATCTTATCGTCCGTGGAAGAACGCTGGGATAACACTGCCCCTACCCCCACCTCTGATGTGTCGACCTCCACCACAAACTGCCGTGATGGGTCAGGGGCAACGAGAATCGGGGCTGAAACGAAGCAGGCCTTCAGTTTGGCAAACGCAGCCTCGGCTGCGTCTGACCACCTGAACGTAGTTTTGGGGGAGGTCAAGGTAATCAGAGGCGAGGCTAGTTGGCTGAAATTGCGGATGAACCGCCGGTAAAAATTGGCGAATCCCAGAAACCTCTGTAGGGCCTTACGGGAGTCTGGACTTGGCCAATTCACCACAGCCTTAACCTTTTCAGGATCCATGCGTACTCCCTCAGTCGACACGATGTACCCTAGGAAAGAAACAGACTGTGCATGAAAAACGCATTTCTCCGCCTTGACAAAAAGCCCATTCGCTAGCAGCCTCTGAAGCACTCGCCGAACGTGCTGTACATGTTCCTGGAGAGACGATGAAAAAATCAATATGTCGTCTAGGTAGACATATATGAACTGATCGACCATGTCTCTCAGCACGTCATTGACAAGTGCCTGGAAGACCGCTGGGGAGTTGGAAAGCCCGAACGGCATGACCAAGTATTCAAAGTGCCCCCTAGGGGTGTTAAAAGCGGTCTTCCATTCATCCCCCTTCCTGATGCGAACCAAATGATAGGCATTTCTTAAATCCAATTTTGTGAAAACGGATGCTCCCTGCAACCTCTCGAAGGCTGAAGACATTAACGGCAAAGGATAGGTATTCTTTACCGTTATGTTGTTCAGCCCCCGGTAGTCAATACAAGGTCGCAGAGAACCATCCTTCTTCCCCACAAAAAAGAACCCCGCCCCCGCTGGAGAAGAGGAAGGGCGAATGAAGCCGGCTGCTAATGAATCAGAAATATATTTCTCCATAGCCTCCCTTTCTGTAACCGAAAGTGAATACAACTTGCCTTTAGGCGGAGATCTCCCTGGCAATAGATCTATGGCACAGTCATAGGGACGATGCGGAGGAAGAGAAGCAGCCCTAGACTTACTGAACACCTCCTTCAGGTCATGGTACTCGACGGCCACATCAGACAGATCCACTGCTTCCTCCTGTAAAACAGAAACAGAGACTGACGAACAGGCAGAGACAAGACAAGTATTATGACACTCCTCGCTCCAGGCCACGATGGAGTTCTGGATCCAGTCTACCCGGGGATTGTGTCTGGTGAGCCAGGGGTGACCAAGGATGATGGGTGTGTGTGGGGAATCAAAAATGAGAAATGAAGTCTGTTCAATGTGGTTTCCGGCGGTGATAAGGGTGACGTCGTCAGTGCTGTAAGATAGGGAAGGAAGGCTCTGTCCATTGAGTGCGTGCACGGCGATTCTGTTGGAGAGTGGTTTGAAGGGAATCTGAAGTCTTATGGCTAGCGATCTGTCCAGAAAATTACCTTCGGCACCGGAATCCAGAAGTGCACTGCAGTCGTGAAGGTGATTTGACCATCTCAGTCTTACCGGGAGGAGGGTGGATGTAGTTGAGGACTTTCCAGCGGAGATCCCACCCGACAGTAGCCTCAAACTTACTGCCGGGCTTGCCCTTTTACCGGACAGTTGTAAGCAAAATGGCCGCCTCCTCCACAGTACAAACACAGTCCTTGGGATCTCCGTCTCTCTCGCTTCTCCCGGGAAAGCCGAGCTCGACCCACCTGCATGGGCTCATGATCTGGAATGGGGCTGACCGTGTCCCCTCTGCTGGACCGTATAACCTCCCCGCTCCTTTGGGCTGAACTCCTACGCTCCACCCTGGATAGGTGAGCATCCACCCTGAGCGCGAGGTCGATGAGTCCATTAAATGTCTCCGGGAGGTCCAGCGCGTAGATCTCCTTCTGAACACGGTCAGCCAGCCCATGTAGGAACATGTCCCACTGCACCTCCTCGTTCCAGTGACACTCTGCCGCTAACGTACGAAATTCGATGGAATAATCAGACACCGACCTCTCGCCCTGGCGTAGTTCCGCCAGCTGCCTGGCGGCCTCCTTCCCAGCGACTGACCGGTCGAATACCCTCTTCATCTCCGCGGAGAGTGACTGGAACGAGGCGCAGCACGGGTCTTGGTTCTCCCACACCGCCGTCCCCCAGAGAGAAGCCTTCCCCGTAAGGAGAGTGAGCACAAATGCCACCTTACTCTGTTCCGTATTGAAAGTACGGGGCTGTAGAGCAAAATGCATAGAACACCGAGTCAGGAATGCTCTACAAAAATTAGGTTCACCTGAGTAGGCCTCGGGCACCGGAAGACGAGGTTCGTGACTGGTGGCATTCTCTGGTGTGGGTAGGAGGACGGCCGGTGCGGGCGGCGCAGCGGGACCACGAAGAAGCTGGAACTGCTGGTTGAGCTCGGACACCTGCGCCACTAATACTTGCACGGCTAGCCCTGTTTCATTCAGGTTCGCCTCTTGAGAATCCATACGCTGAATGCTTCTGTGGATGAACTCCTCTAAGGCGGTCTGCTGGGTGCTTGCTGCTTCCGCTCCTTGGTCAGATCGTTCTGTCATGATTGATCACAGGAAGCAAGTGCAAGTTAAATATTTAATGAAGACGAACAGACAATACAAGTGCAGGTATCAAAGACGCAGGGACTGAGATGATCGGCTGTGGGTCGTGGTGGTGAGGAGAAGTGAAGTGGTAAGTAGATCCAAATCCAGACCACGAACGAAGACAACCAACGGGAACTGAAGACGAATACACGGGAATTCCGGACAGGAACAGAAGAACAACCACACACACAGGACCTCACAAAACGATCTGACAAGGGAGATGAGAACAAGGTGAGTATATAAAGGGTGAGTGAATAAGCAGCAGGTGGTGAGATGATGATTGGCAGCTGGATCCACTGATGAGTCACATGGCCTGAACACAGACACACACACACACACCGCTGTCACAATACAGAACACACGACAAGGAAACAATGCATCTGTGAACCGTGACACTATCTCTCTCTCTCACACACACACACACACACACACACACACACACACACGAACCATAAAATAATATTTCATAACGTTCCGAAAGGTTGACGGCGCGAATTGCAATGACATTCGCAGCTAGGCTTCTTTGCACAGGATATGCGCTGAGAAACTTTACTTTATGTCATGCTTACAGTGTGTGTTCTCGCCCGCCGGTATTTTCCTTACAAATGCTCAATGAAGGCTTAATTCATGTCGTTAGGAATGCAGTGTGCTTGTATATTAAAAATAAGCAACTCACTGACAGAAGGCTTTCCATTTCAAATGCTCACGCGGCGCTTTGTGAAGAGTGCTCGCGAGCACGCGTCTGTGTGCGTCTCAAAATGCTTTTATGACACAACATTAATGTAAACACCATCAATAATGTCTTAATGAATTAAACAGACAGGGCAAAAACATCTTATATTTCAAAAGAGATCTGTGCATTAGTGTGAATGCAGGTCTCCCGCTGTCTATGATGATGTCATCATTAATAATCAAACAACAGTAAAGCTGAGAGAGAAAAATCAATCAAACTCTTTGTTCATTGCTTATAATATGTTTTTTTTTTGTTCCTCTTTATGATTTGCTAGCTTATGTTTTGCAGCTATATTAGTTTATATATTTTAAATTATTAACATGCAATTGTTTTAATTAAAATGTTATAATGTGTAGTTATTTTAGAAAACGTCTCGGGTTATGTATATAACCCTTGTTCCCCGAGAAGGGAACGAGACACTGCGTCATCGTGTGATGACACTTTGGGAACGCCCTCAGCGTTACGCATCTGAAGTATGAATGAAATCAAGCCAATCTGATTGGTGGTGCGTCATGACGTAGTAGATGACGGCATACCCAGAAGATACAAAGGGACGCTGATGCAAACACACGGCAGCTTTACCGCGATGAAGCGAGCGCTCTGACCGTGATGGGTGTGGCGACGAGACGCAGTGTCTCGTTCCCTTCTCGGGGAACAAGGGTTATATACATAACCCGAGACGTTCCCCTTCGAGGGAACTCGCACTGCGTCATCGTGTGATGACACTTTGGGAACGTTAATACCCACTATGCCACACCGACATCACCCACGTCCCAGTGTGAAGCTGGAGACCAGGCACACTTAGGACGCAAGCACTCTGGCACCAGGTGTCACCGGGAGGTGCAGACTATAGAACCGAATGAAGGTGTGCGGGGTGGCCCACCCGGCCGCCTCGCAAACCTCTTGAAGCGAGGCACCAGAGAGGAGGGCCACCGAGGAGGCCATGCTCCTGGTGGAATGAGCCCTCACAGCCATGGGTGAAGGCAGATTGCGCACCCTATAAGCTGTGGCTATAGCCTGGACGATCCAGTTGCTGATCGTCTGAGTAGACGCAGGCAGCCCTCTCTTGGGTGAGCCAAAGCACACCAACAGTTGGTCTGACCTTCTCCATTGGGAAGACTTCTGCAGGTAGATTTTCAGAGCTCTGACAGGACAGAGCAGGTGAAGTCTCCCCTCTTCCGCCGTCAGGTGGGGAGGAGGATGGAAAGCCTGAAGAACCAAAGACCGAGCCACCTGAGATGGCACCTTGGGTATATACCCCGGTCTAGGGTGCAAGATGGCCTTAACTCCGCCAGGGGCAAACTCCAGGCAAGTTGGCGTAACCGCCAAGGCCTGGAGATCTCCCACCCTCTTGAGAGAGGTAATGGCAAGTAGAAAGGCCACCTTGAGGGTCAGGTTCTTCGGCTCAGCCTGCTCCAGTGGCTCGAAGGGGGCCTCGGCCAGCCCTTCAAGTACCACCGCCAGGTCCCAGGTTGGGTCTCTGGAATGAGCCGCCGGCCTCATCCTCCGGGCCCCACGGAGGAACTGTACAACCAGAGGGTGCTTCCCCAAGGGTCCCTCACCTAAAGGTGCGTGGAAAGCCCCAAGGGCAGCCACGTACACCTTCAGGGTGGACGGGGTAAGACCATAAGAGAAGCGATCTTGGAGGAACTCCAGCACTGAAGCCACTGGGCAGTTAACTGGGTCCATCTCACGCCCTCTACACCAAGTGGAAAAGACGTTCCACTTGAGGCTGTACACTCTCCTGGTTGAGGGAGCTCTAGAACTGAGCAAGGTCTCGACTACCTATGCTGACAGGCCCGCCTCTAGGTACTGAGCCCCCTCAGGGGCCAGACCCAGAGGCTCCATAACTCCGGCCGGGGGTGAAATATTGTGCCCCCTGCCTGCGAGAGCAGATCCCTCCTCAGAGGCCCAGATCCCTCCTCAGAGGCCCATGAAGGATTCCTTCAAGGATTGAAGGATCCTCAGAGGGATCTGCCATGGAGGGCCGTCTAGCAGAGCTATAATGTCTGAGAACCATGCTCGAGTGGGCCACCGGGGTGCTACTAAGAGCAGGCTGATGCCCTCCCGGCGGACCCGCTCCAGAACTCCCGGGAGCAGAGCGATCGGGGGAAAAGCGTACAGACGTAGCCTCAGCCACGTCTGCACCATGGCGTCCAGCCGTAACGGGGCTGGATCCTTGAGAGAGAACCACAGTGGACAGTGGGACGTCTCTCGAGACGCGAACAGGTCCACTTCCACTGGGCCAAATCTCTTGCACATGGTCTCCACCACCTCCGGGTGGAGCCGCCATTCCCCGGGCCTCAGCCCCTGCCTCGACAGGACGTCTGCTCCCTGATTCTGGTCCCCGGGGATATACATCGCTCTGAGAGACGATAATTTCCCCTGGGACCACAGGAGGATTTGATGCGCCAGTCTGCAAAGAGGGCGCGACCTCAAACCCCCCTGGTGGTTGAGATACGCGACAACTGAAGTGTTGTCTGAGCGTATCAGGACATGGTGGCCGCGGAGGTCCGGGTAAAAGCTCCTGAGAGCTTTGTAGACCGCCAGCATCTCCAGGCATCTCCCAAGGTTTCCGCCATATGACGAGGGAACGAAGGCATTTGCGCGTTACCCTGATCATACGAAACGGATTTCCCCTCGGGGAAAACCCCTTGGCCCTCAGCCACCACTGTAGGGGTCTCATGTGCAGCAGGCCAAAAGGTATCACGTTGGCTGCTGCTGCCATGAGTCCCAGCAGTCTCTGAAACTGCTTCACAGTGAGGCTGCGGCCTGGCTTCACTCTTGAGACCATCGCCAGTATGGACTCCACACGCGTGGGGGACAACTGAGCCCACATCGACGTGGAGTCCCATACGACTCCCAGGAACGTAGTCCGCTGGGAGGGCGTCAACACGCTCTTCTTCGTGTTGAGTCTCAGCCCGAAGCACCTTATATGGGCCAGAACGACATCTCGATGCCGAACTGCCATCTCGCGCGACCTGGCCAAAATGAGCCAGTCGTCGATGTAATTGAGTATACGGATGCCCTGGAGTCTCAGAGGAGCCAGTGCTGCATCCATACACTTCGTAAAGGTGCGAGGGGAGAGTGCCAGGCCGAAGGGAAGAACCCGATATTGGTACGCTTCGCCCCCGAAAGCGAACCTCAGGAACTTCCTGTGACATTGAAGGATGGAAATATGGAAGTATGCGTCCTTTAGATCTATCGTGACGAACCAATCCTCGGACTGGATCTGACTCACAATGGCTGGAATTGTGAGCATCTTGAACCTGAATCTCCTCAGAGACCGATTCAAGAGCCTGAGATCTATTATCGGACGCAACCCCCCATCCTTCTTGGGAACAATGAAGTACCGGCTGTAGAACCCGGACTCCCTGTCTGCCAGAGGAACCCGCTCTATGGCCTCCTTGGCTAACAGGGCTTGTACTTCCTGTTCCATAACCCGAACCTGCTCGGGGCCGACCACAGTCTGGACCACTCCCTGAAACTTCGGGGGAGGGGAACCGAACTGAAGCCTGTACCCCCGTTCTACAGTCTGCAGGACCCAAGTAGACACACTCGGAAGGCGAGACCACGCGCCGAGATAATCTACTAAGGGAACCAGGCTGGTCAACAACTCTCTAGGCTGGTCTCGGGTGTTAAATGAGACTCGTTCTCGACCCCCTGAAGCGGCTGACCGGCAGGGAGAAGCCGAGAACGGAGCCCTATGGGTGCACACGCTCGCTGGCCGGTCGCAAGTCCTTCCGGAGGCGACGAAGGCAGTGAGCGTGCGCGGGAAACCAGTGAGGCCTGAAGCGTCATGGACGGCAAGATCCCAGCACTGATTTCCCAAGAGCTCCGGGGGGAAAACGACCTCGGTCGCTCCACCCCGGGGGGGACAGCTCTCAGCGATCCAGCCGCAGCTAGGACCGCTTTGTGGTAGCCTTCTTCGCCTGAAGGACGGTCCTCAGATCAACCCTAGGCTCCGAAGGCTTACCACGAGAGCGCCGCCTCTTTTGCATTCCCAAATTCGAGTGCTTGAGGGGAGGAAAGTCTGGCCGAGTAGGGTTTTTCCCAGGATCTACACAACTCATTGTGCAGATCCTGAAAAAATGGTAGGCCCCGGCGTGGAGGTTGAGACCCACGCTTGAAGAACCTTTCATCCAGCTTACTGGGTGGCTGAATCTCAGGCTCTTCATGTGGCCATTCAATGCTTAATTTGGCCACAGCGCGGGTCAAAACCTCCACTAGCTCCTCCTGAGCGGGTGCGTGACGCGATGGCTGAGCTTCCACGTCACCCGCCTCGATGCTCCACCCATCCGACTCCTCGGAGCCGGACAGCTGAAGCATCGGGTTCTCCGCCTCGCGGGAAGAAGCCGCATCGCGGGCTTCCAAACGGGGCGGGAGAACATCGGAATCCTCGGACGAGGATAGGGAAAGTGCCTCTGCAGTCCCATATCCCGTCGCGAGGTCCCGTTGCGATCCCCATGATCTGCGGCGCCGCCGTGCCTCGGCAGCGGCGGGCCCAGATCCCTGGGGATCGCGGGCTTGGCCGGTCTCATCGAACACGGCCAGCCGTGAGCGCAACACCCTGAGCGGCAGCTGATCACACTCGCTACAAGCGGCTCCCTCGAGAGCCGCTCTAGCGTGCTGCACGCCCAGGCATTGCACACACAATAGATGTGTGTCCGTGCCCGAAATGAAACGTGGACACGGATGCACACATCTCTTAAACTGAGCCATCTCACTTGCTTTGTGTAACGTTGGTAGACAAACAACACCAAATAGACAGAGACAAAAACACAGAGCGCTTCAGCTGAAGAGCGAAAAGCTGCCGTGTGTTTGCATCAGCGTCCCTTTGTATCTTCCGGGTATGCCGTCATCTACTACGTCATGACGCACCACCAATCAGATTGGCTTGATTTCATTCATACTTCAGATGCGTAACGCTGAGGGCGTTCCCAAAATGTCATCACACGATGACGCAGTGCGAGTTCCCTCGAAGGGGAACTTATAATTACATATATCATAATAAAAAACATTTAAAGTTTTTAATAAATTTATAAGATTAATATTAATAATTAATAAGGAAAAAGTTCAAGAATTGTTTTGGGATCGTGACTCCCAAAATCGGAATCGGATCGTGAGGTACCAATTAAAGATTTCCACCATTACTATACAATTATGTATTGTTGAATAATACAGAAGATAAAGAGTTAAATTAATTAAATCGCAATCGCAATATTGGTTAAAAAAATCGCAATTAGATTTTTTTCCAAAATCGTTCAGCCCTACTGTTCAGCATTTTGAATGGAAAGCATGTGCCATAATTTAGATACATTTATAAGATGAAAGTATTACTGATGCTAGAAACATCTTTCAAATGAAAGATTGGTATCAAAGAGCACACCCAGGTTCCTAACCGATGACGAGGACTTGACAGAGCAGCCATTAACCCTTTAGGCGCCAGAGGTTTTTTCCTAAAACGTTTGATTTTGACATCTTAATTTGAAAAGGCTATATCTTAAAAGTGATAAAAGATAGAGACTTTCTGTAAATTAGAGAAATATTAAGGATGACCCAAAGTTTATGTAGGGATTACAATGTCCCATCTAATTTGCATATTATGACGTCATATGGTGGTGGTCACCTTGGATTATAGAATTTTCATGAAAAGTCACATGTTTAAATGATAAAATGCAGCACTTCTTTCCCCCAAAAATGTCCCTCACCTTCTGTATGCTATATTGCACAATACTCAATGCTCAGGTAAATAGTAAATAGTAAACAAACTGTGTAAATCGTTACTAATAAATGGTAGAAACAAACCGAATGCATGTAACGGTTGGCCTTTTGCTGTAGAGACTTTCCATTTACTACATACATAGTTCTGATTCCATGTATGGGGCACATATATTATTCATATGACACACAAACACAAGTAGACAAGACCTGTTTAGTTCAAAAGATCACTCGCCACGGTAAGGCAGTGATCATGAGTGAGATGAGACAAGATGAGAGAGACGCACGCACGCGCGCACGCACGCCCGCCGAGTGCACAGTTCGGACTACTGTTTTTGTCATTGTGACTCCACACCCTGCCTCCACGTTGCCCACTAACTGTATTTGCAATACACGAGCCGCGGTTCAGCTGCGTGAGACAACCGCTGCCAGTGTGGATGCACAACGGCCGTGAGCGTCTCCCTCTCTCCATGCGCACCAGCTCTGCGTTTGTTCGCACAGACTCAATGCGCTCTTGCTCGAAGATTTTGTATAGAAGCATGATGTTTTTTTGAGTCAGGGATGAAGTATGACATGTCTGACATCTAGTGGAGGGGAGGTCAAACGAAATTTGACACCCTATTTGACAAAATCGGCCGTTTTATTCAGTGCCGCATCTTGTCGAGTAAACTCGACCGTGGCGCCTAGAGGGTTAAGTGTTAGACAGTATTCTAGGTTACTACGAGCAGAGGTTTTTTGTCCAATAATTAAAAATTCTGTTATTTCAGAATTAAGTTGTAGGAAATTACTAGTCATCCAATTCTTAATATCAGCTATGCCTTCCGTTAATCTTGTGAATTGGTAAGTTTCGTCAGGGCACTAAGAAATATAGAGCTGAGTATCATCAGCATAACAATGAAAACTAACGCCATGCTTCCTAATGATATCTCCCAATGGTAGCATCTACATGGTGAAAAGCAACGGTCCTAGCACTGAGCCTTGCGGTACTCCATACTGAACTTGTGATTGGTATGATATCTCTTAATTTACTGCTACAAACTGATAGCGGTCAGATAAGATGACTTAAACCATGCCAATGCAATTCCACTAATGCCAACATAATTTGAGAGTCTATTCAAAAGAATGTTGTGGTCGATAGTATCAAATGCAGCACTAAGATCCAATAACACTAATAGAAAGCTACAACCACAATCGGATGATAAGAGCAAATCATTTGTAACTCTAATGAGAGCAGTCTCAGTACTGTGATACGGTCTAAATCCTGACTGGGAATCCTCACAGATACCATTTCTTTCTAAAAAGGAGTATAGTTGTGAGGACACTGCCTTCTCTAGTATTTTTGACAGAAAGGGTAGATTTGAGATTGGCCTGTAATTGACTAATTCTGTAGGATCAAGCTACATTTTTTTTAATAAGAGGTTTAATAATAGCCAGTTTAAAGGTTTTCGTTACATATCCTAATGACAAAGATGAATTAATGATATTAAGAAGAGGATCTATGACCTCTGGAAGCATCACTTTCAGTAGCTTAGTCGGTATAGGGTGAAGCATAGATGATTTAGATGATTTAACAAGTTTAGCCAATTCTTCTTCTCCTATAGCAGTGAATGAGTGGATTTTTATTCTCAGTGACACTACAATGCACTGTCTGATGCGATACTGTAGTAGATGGTTGCATAGTTATAATTTTCTCCCTAATATTATCAATCTTGCATGTAAAGAAATCCATAAAGTCATTACTGCTGTGCTGTTTGCAAACATCAGAAGTTATTTATTGTTAATTTAGCCACTGTATCAAATAAATACCTAAGGTTGTGTTTGTTTTCTTCTTAGAGAGTCGAGAAATAAGCAGATCTAGCAGTTTTTTATGGCCTTTCTGTATGCAATCATGCTCTCTTTTAGGGCTGTGCGATATTGAAGAAAGATGTGATATCTTTGTTAAATAATGTGATATTCGATATACGATACGATATTGCTTTAAGTGTGTAAAATCTATTTAAATTATATTTTAACAAATATTTAAAAACTGAGAATGATACCATTTATGTGTTTCACATTCTTTCTAGAAAAAGAAAGCATCGGTTCTGGGAAAAGAAAGCATTGACAGTTCGAGTGTGTAACAAGACACGAAAAAAAGAACGGCTTGTGCGCACGTTTTGATGTGCGTGGCAGACAGCACGAGACTGCAAGGAGTTGTTTTTCGCAAGTTATTGTGTTTAATAACTCTTTTTAACGTCAAGCAAGTCACATAAGTAACAGTCGTGTGCCCAGTCTATTCTCTGCTATATGCATTGTAAGGGATTTTCGGATCAAATAACTCTTTCGGGGAATTGATTCACAATTAAAAGAACCGAATCACCTATATGAATAATTCAGAATTAATATTTAACACCTCAACTATTCGTTCAGCGATACGTCGAAATTGGAGTTATCTTATCAATTCTGGTCAGAATATTACTCCCTGGCCATCAGAAATAATATCATTCATTTTATGTTCATTGATATGAGTCATATCAATGAACATATGAGCACGGTAATATATGATCGACAGTTTAATGCAACAACTTATGAGCATGAAGCACAAGACACATGTTTAGATGAAAAATGAATACAAGACTTTATTGAGCTATTCTAAGACATACAATCTAAACTAATGAAAACACACATACTCATTCATACAGTTTACAGGAAAAGGGTGATATTTGTTAGAGGAGTTGAGTCCCAACCTTCTAGCTTCAGCAGCTATTTCTTAAACTGCGACCTGAGAGAATCAAGAGTAACTCAAACTTAGTGTGTCTGCTCGACACAGTTTCCAACCGCCCGGCTAGAGATGGAAAGTTGTACCTGCGTTGTCTGACTGCTCTTTGAAGCGCGGGCTCTTTTCGTGAGGAAGAGCTGCGGCGCTGATTGGCTGGCGGGCGGTCGTTGCGTTGGCGGCTGGGCGCTATGGTTGTCGAGGGTGGCTCCGCCGGGAGGAGCTTGTCTCCAGTTCCTGGTTGCGCTGAGTAAGGCTTCGTCGTTGCTGTGCAACAGGCTTTCTCTGCGTCTCGTGGCTGTTGTATGCGCTCACTGAAGTTTGTCAGCGAGGTTTAGACGGAGTTGTTGAGTTCGGAAAGAGCTTTGGTGGCTCTTAGTGCTGGTGAAACGTGCAGGCAAGAAGATGATGAAGCCAGCACGAGTCAGCTGCAGCGTTGTCACTGCAAACAGTGGCTAGACGCACGAAACAAAGCAAAGTATGAACTGTTGATCCCAGTCTTAAAGGCCCGGGTATACTTCACTTACCGCGCCCGGACGCGTCACGCGCGCAGCCCTGTCCGCGCGTCTTTCAAAGTATACTACACAACGGATGCGCGCGGATGATCGCGTTCGACGCATGCGCAGTACATTTTTTCCCTATGCTCTACCAGACATTGGGGGGCAGCACTGAGTCCTGTTATCAACGGGACATTCGCTGGGCATGATCGGAGAAGAACTGTAGTGCATCCACCATTGCAAGAAGTTTGGAAGAAATACTGAAGAATCATAAACGATGGAGAAGGATATCCTCTCTTTTTTAAAGCGTGTTGTTTTTAAACCGGTCTTTGCACACTCTTCTTCGACGGCTGAACACTGTGCTCAATACTGTGCGTATTGCCACCTAGTGGACTCTTCTGTACTGCTGGCGCATGCGCTGTTGCACGCGGACCATCCGCGCGGTCTCGAAATTTGGGCTGCGCGCGGACGGGGTGTGCGGCCGGCCGCACGCCCTCCGAATGACGAAAATTACGTCATGCGGGCGGTGCACGAACGCGGACGGCCGAAGTATACCCGGGCCTTAACAGATCCATTTGGTCCGCCCCTGGAGGTGTTCCAGCCAATCAGATATTGTTGTGGGCGGGTCTCCCGCCCAGTTCTCCCGTTCTCGCATATCATTAGCGTTTTGCCTAAAGTAATAAGTGATAGCAGATTCCGCTGGCTTCTGATGAGCATCATTTTCATATTGCAAATATGGTACATTATACAGATCTGTGCTCTGGACAGAAATATGGGTCATCATTTAACTATTTCATACATACCAAACAGCACGTATTTCCCATATATGGAGGGCATGATGATAGTGATTATGATGGGGTAACTGTCTAGTTATATAACACTCCACAGATCCTATGAGACATGCATAATACATTGATACACGTTGTCAGGAGATTTCTTAGTGATTTCCCCAGTACTAAAACATATATTTGAAAAGGAGAATCATGCAAAAATCGGTGGCACTGAAATTGTTTGACCCTGGATAAAGTCATGGCGCGTGATTCATATAGTTCAGTTCCTAGTCGGTTACATAGAAGTCTTTGTATTTGGATTACAAAGAGGGTCTTTGAGAAGTGGTCATTGTCAAAGGAGGGGGAGGGTGTTTTAACCCATGTTTTTGGGATCTCCTGAATGCTTGCTAATGGCCCATTCAGGAAGCGTTTAGCACTCTATTGGGTCCAGGTAATTTCGTTACTTTACGCCGGGATGATAAATTGTGTCTGGTCCTTCCCGGGACATCCACAAGTAGTCATTGTTCGTGGAACAAAGGAATGTCTGTCTGTTGTTTAACGTGTCCTTGTGAATTGGGTTTGAGATGGGCCGGACATCTGGACACCCGATAGTCCTACCATATTTGTAATGAGGGGACTGGTTTGCAGCCTTGGCTAAATTAAGTATACATTATACTAGATAATGATCTGAGATGTCATCGCTCTGCTGCAGAATTTCAACAGCATCAACATTTATTCCTTGTGACAATATTAGATTTAAAGTATGATTACGAAAATGAGTGGGTACTGACACGTGTTGCCTAACTCCAATAAAGTTTAGAATGTCTCTAAATGTTAATACCAATGTGTCTTTTTCATTGTCTACATGGATATTAAAATCACCAACAATTAGGACTTTATCTGTAGCCAGTATAGAAAATCAGCAAATTCTTTGATAAGTCTGTATGGTGCCCTGGTGGCCTGTATAAAGTAGCCAGCACAAATGTCAAACAGGATTTATCATTTACACTACATAACGTTATGTAAAGCACCAAAACTTCTAAATAATTATATTTGAAACTAGACTTCTGAGTAATACTAAAGATATTGCTATAAATGACAATTTTCAGGACAAAATTAGGCTATATAAAAATACAATATACATAATTGTATTTTTATATAGCCTAATTTTGTCCTGAAAATTGTATGTAGTGTGTAAACTGTATTGTAATGTGTAGACTATTGTGTAGACTACATATCTTTTTATTGTAACTATTTGCTTTTTGGGGGGAGATACTGTATTCATTTCAATACATTTTAAAACCTGGAAATCACACTTCCTCTATATTTAAAGGTATTTACACAATGTACTAATTTTAGCAGTGCTGACTGAAGTTCATTGACACACATTATGTGAGATGGTGTCCTTGAGCAAGGCACTTTACTCCATGTTGCTCCAGGGGGATTGTCCCTGTAACAAGGGCACTGTAAGTCGCTTTGGATAAAAGCGTCTGCCAAATGCATAAATGTAAATGTAAGGTAGGTGGGACAAATTAACCAATAATCAGATAACAAGAGGGGTGGGGTCAAGACAATGGACAGGAGAGCACATGACACAAGGAACACGTGACGAGCCATGTGCTCACACCAAACAAGACAAAACACAAGCACATGCACAGAAGTGACAAAAACCCAACATGTGCTAAACAAGACAAGACAGACATGTGACATTACACGCCTGCACCCCCGCTAAGAAATGGCATACTCAACCGATACAGTTCATGAATCCTTTGCACTAAAAGCATAAGTATGGTCTCATTTGAAAGCAGACACTTGGCAGTTTAACCCTCTCGAGACGGCCGGCAGGATCGACTCACTTTTTTTCTTATCAGTGCCAAAGAGACTCAAATAACTTTTTGTGTACAGTCACAATAAAAAAAAAAATATATATATTTTAGCAAAATAAAGAAAACAAACATGATGCGCGATCTGCAGCCTCTCCGTCAAAGACGTTCATTCAGAAGGAACTCTAGCTTAGTGAATACTTGTCTCACAAACATGAGACATATGTCTAAAGAAACTTAGAAATTTCAGTTTTTAATCAATGCAAACCAAATCGAAAACAAATATTCTGTGTTGATGTAATCTGTTTGAAAAGAGGTAGATGTCAGTCACCCGCGAGCCACTTCATTATGCGCTAATGCGACCACGCCCATAGAGCGCGCGCTCTTTCAGATTCAAATACTGACGATCCACACATCAACGCCCACACATCAACTCATACAAACATCTAGTGAAGCGCTGTAATGTTACTTCAGCTACATCGTTTTGAGACGCATTGAGCAATAATCCTGGAATAATAAACCTCATAAAAAGCTGTTCATTTCTTAAAGCAACAGATTCAGGGCTGTATTCTGTTAAGTTTATTCTGTTAACATCTGTGAATATTAAACGCACAAAGACTGTTTAAATATGAATCCTGCTGCAACATAAAATATCATACACGCAACACTGTTCAGACAAGATTTATTTGGCCTGTTTTGGACAGATTATAATGTGTTTATTGTAAAAAAGCCTAGTTTCACATCAATAAATCTTTTGTTCGCAAATGTCTGCTCAGATGCTATAAATATAGTACCAGTCAAACGGATTTTGCTACATATTGATGTTTAAATATTATAGCCTAATGTTATTTTTTTTATTTAATATCAAAGTTTTTTATCGAGTTAATATCGAGTTTTGTTTTGTAGAAAGTTTTGTTTTTGTAGAATTTTTTTTTTTATCATAAGACTACTTTCAAAAACATAAAAAATAGTACAAAAAATGTAGAAAAAAATGTGCTTCTTAGTAATTTTTGTAAATATTTAATCATTCTTAAATACAGATGAATTTACTAGATAAGTACAATTTTCAACTAAATAAGAAGAACATTTTTTTTGCAGTGAAGTTAAATCTTTTGATAATTTAAAATATAATAGGCCTTTGTTGACTACATTCTAAATAAATGATTCTGGAGTTTTGTGTTGTAGAAAGGTGAAATGCTTTCTTTACAGTGAATTTCGTTTTGTATAAATTGTATCTTTAATTTTAATTATTTATTATTTAAAATTTTAGCATGAGACTACTTTCAAAAACAAAAAATAGTACAAAAAAAGTTGAAAAAATGCTCTTAGTAAATTGTCTTGTTTCTAGTCTAAATATTTAAACATTCTTAAATCAAGATGCATTTACTATATATATATATATATATATATATATATATATATATATATATATATATATATATATATATATATATATATATATATATATTTATATATATATATTTATAAATAAATGTCCTTTGTCCTGTTGCTCTCAGTCACATACCTGAAACTCATTCATTATGCAGGATATAATGTTATTTTGTCCTCTCTGGTGATACCCATCATTATTCATTAGCTATCACGCCTCCTCGCATACTGGCCTTTTGAAGAAAAACCTTGTGGCCTTGTGTCTTACAAATGTTAAATCCGTGTATTGTTTTATGTGAATGAGTAGGCTCAATGATTCTCACATCAGTTTGAAGCAAAAACTCTTGGCAACAACACCCATTATTCAAAAGTCTTTTGGACACATATCTATTGTGTGTTTTGAGGCCTTCATTTTTAAACACATTTGTTTGTTTTTTCAAAATTCATGCATAAATATTTTTAAAAATACAAGCATGTATATACATGTTGCTCACATATTATGGTAGCCCAGTTTATGCTGAATACAGTGTAATTACACTTTTGCCATTAATGTGTTTATAAGCAACTGAAAAAAGCACAAATGTCAGAGCATGTCAAAACTTCTAAAGGGCCCCAAAAGAGCTCAGACTCCTAGGGGTTAATGTAATTATAATTATTTTCATAATCAAAAATAGCTATAATAAGCTTCAAAGTTTTGTAGAGTTTATGTGTATGAAATATCTTTATGAAAATAAAATTGAAGTTGGCATTGTAGCAATCCTGACAGACTGGCAACAGCTCATGAGACTGGGGAAACTCACATCCAGGACTCTCACTACCAGCACTGGCGCCCCCCAGGGGTGTGTTCTCTCCCCGCTGCTCTTCTCCCTGTACACCAATGACTGCACTTCTAAAGACCCCTCTGTGAAGCTTCTGAAATTTGCAGACGACACCACTGTCATCGGCCTCATCCAAAACGGTGACGAGTCTGCTTACAGACTGGAGGTTGAACAGCTGGCTGTCTGGTGCAGTTATAACAACCTTGAGCTCAACACGCTCAAAACGGTAGAAATGATAGTGGACTTCAGGAGGAACAGCCCAGCTCTCCCCCCACTCACCATCATGAACAGCACTGTGGAAGCAATGGAGTCATTCGGGTTCCTGGGCACTACTATCTCTCAGGACCTGAAGTGGGACAATCACATTGACTCCATTGTGAGGCCCAGCAGAGACTGTACTTCCTTTGTCAGCTGAGGAAGTTCAACCTCCCACAGGAGCTGCTGATTCAGTTCTACTCGGCTGTCATTGAGTCTGTCTTATGCACTTCCATCACTGTCTGGTTTGGTTCAGCTACCAAATCTGACATCAAGAGACTGCAACGCACAATTCGGACTGCGGAGAGGATTATTGGTGCTCCCCTGCCAAGCCTCCAGGACCTGTACTCTTCCAGAGTGAGGAAGAGAGCTGGGAAAATCATCACAGACTTCACTCACCCTGGACACCACCTGTTTGAACTGTTACCATCAGGACGGCGACTCTGATCACTGGCCACTAGAACATCTAGGCACAGGAACAGTTTCTTCCCACAGGCCTGTTCAAGAACAAGCACAGAGCAAGACGCCTGGGCGGCATGGGCAGGGCAAGACCCCTGGGCGGCGCCTCGGGCTGACAGCAGGCTCAGAAACAGTCTCCAGACTAGGGATCACTGCCTTCCGGTCCTCCTGGACCACAGAACTCGAGACCACCAAAGTCGTGACTTGAGACCACCGGACTTGGGATCACCATACTTGGGACCACCGGATTTGGGACCACTGGACTTGAGACCACCACAGTTGAGTTCTCTTGGACCAACGAACCTGGGTGTGTTACCGAAGCTCTCCTTCTCCTGCATCTGCAAGGTTTAGGTGGCGTGGAGACCCCCGCTGCAGCATCTCCAGGCCGCCTCTGGAGATGCTGCCATATCTCTGGCTACCTCTGGGGGTTCTGCAGCGGCCTTTCTCGTCTTAGACGGAGCTGCAGCATCTCTGGCAGCCATCTTCACCTGCCGAGCGAAAAACTCCTCCGCCGCCTCAACTGTGGAGTTAACCAGCCCTCTCAACACCACCCAATTGAACGGCTTATCAAGGGCATAATCAAAAAGGTCTTTACGAGACATGTTGTTAAGCCCCAGACCCTCCACCGCACTGCTGAACTTCAGGGCAAAACTCTCTGATATCCGTGTTGATGGAGAAAGATGGGCACCTTGAATTGGAGCATGCGCTCAAAGAGCGGACAGGCGATCGTTTGCGCTGAGCCCTTCCTCAACTGAGTCCTCATAATGGTTGGACCGTTATGTCAGGAACAGGTACAAATGAAAAGGAGCGAGGACTCAATTGCAGGAGGGAAACAAAAAGATTTATTAAATGAAATACAAATGATTCATATGAATCACGACAGGGAACAGGAGACATCAGACAATGATCCAACACAGGACTGCAGACACAAGGAGATTAAATAGGGGAGAAACAAGGTAGGAAATAAGGCAAGTCAAGTCAAGTCAACTTTATTTATATAGCGCTTTTAACAATGTAGATTGTTTCAAAGCAGCTTTACAGTGTTAAACAGGAAAATAATGCAGCATAATTTTATTAAGCTGTATAGCCATTTGATGTCATCAGTTCATTTCAATTTCCATACGGTGACAGTGTGGGCTTTAGAACCCTAATTAGATCAGTAATTTGGTTTATATGGTTAATTTAGTTTATTATTTAGATTTATTACGATGTTAGTTGAAAAATATAGTGTCCCCAACTGAGCACGCCAAGCCAGAGGCAACAGTGGCAAGGAAACCAAAACCCAAAGACAGGTGGGACAAATTAACCAATAATTAGATAACGAGGGGTGGGGTCAAGACAATGAACAGGAGAGCACATGACACAAGGAACACGTGACGAGCCATGTGCTCACATGAAGTGACAAAAACCCAACATGTGCTATACAAGACAAGACAGACATATGACAACAATAAGCACTTTTGAAGGAAGGGATCGAATATTCAGCAACCCAAGCTTTATCATTTGTTCATCTGTATTATATCTGTTTTTTTATTTGTTGAACATCAATAAAATGTTTACCCTTAAGGCGAGACACTACAGGTGAATAGGGAATTTTTTTTTTAAATGACAAGATATCACTGTGAAACTTCTCCAGTTTATTATTGGCATAAACATAAGAACTTTTTTTTTTTTTTTTTTTTTTTTTACAAGTTTTGTGTAAATTAATGGTTTAATATGCAAATGAGGCCTTATATACTTAAAAAATATACGTTCATTTGCATACATTTCCAAAAATTGGAAAGGACCATGTTTAAAATTCTTGTTTCTATTTGTTGACATATTAGATGAGAGGGCTTTTACAGAGGGGATTCTGGATATCTTATTTTGTGCTTTAGTAAATTAGAGAATACTGACAATAGCCTTTAAAAAAATCAATTTTCACCATGTTTTTTGGAGTAAAAGGACCTATAACTCAGGATAGGAATGATACAGTAAATGAACAAATCCCTCTGTAAAAGCCTTCAGAATATAGTTCAGTATAAGACTGCAAAATTTGGTGATTGTAGGTACTACTGAAGCGGATATATCTGTCTCTGAGTGTGAGAAAAAAATCATTTTGAGAAAACTGCCTTTAAAGTGTTATATTGCATAATTGCATACATTTCTATGAAACCCCCAACCTACAAACAAAATATTTATTAAATTCATTAATATCAGTAGTGTATAATATTTAAAACACATGGTAATTGATAAATTAATAAATGATTAATAGCAATAGCCTTAAGCTGAAGAGACCTACCTTAACAAACACACATAACAACAGTCACTAAAACTGCAAAATAACTGTCCCTGTTGTATATGTCCATCTATAACTATTTGAATCTAATTCTGACAGGGTTTCATTGTCTAATCTGTTGTTGTTTACTTTCTTTTTACTACCTCTTGCTACTTGGTCTTTTCTGTGAACATTTATGAGCTGATTTCGGCGTTGCCGTTGTCTGCATTTTCTCTCAGGCGGAGGATACACAAGGAAGTGGCAGCGCATATCACGTAGTGAGAAATTAAAATTGACCAATCAGATGTGGTTTTCAGCTGCAAACTTTTGCGGTTGGTTAGTTCTACAAAGGAAATGCCCATATTTAGATTAGACAACAATGTGTGTGAGACTGAGAGCTTTATAATGATACCAAGCATGACATGTTTCTGTGAATGGAGACGCACGGGAGCTCGCGTTAGAATAACTGATGATGATTTCGGGTAGAAATCTAAAGGCGCATGTTGACAAAATATAATGAAATGACCACCTTAATGTGTAATGTTGACTTTTTTTTTTATTTTGACATGAAAGCTTACATGTTAAGGGAGCAAACTGGCCCAAAATCTCAAAACTGACCACTGCATTTAAAAAATGTCTCGGTTACGTATGGTAAGCCTCGTTCCCTGAAGGAAGGAACGGAGACGTACGTCGGTTATGCCGACGAATTGGGATCACTTCAGAGAGCCCCATCAGCTTCGAGATTTAGAGAATGGGCCATTGGCGTGCGAGATTTGCATCTCGCGCTCCGCCCTGCGCCGCGGGTATAAATAGGAAGCGAGAGCAATGCACTGACGTTTTTCACTGAGGAGCCGAACTAGTGACTCAGCCATGCAGTGATGGTAAGGAACTGTGGCGACGGGACGTACGTCTGAGTTCCCTCCTTCAGGGAACGAGGGTTACCTACATAACCGGGACTTTTCCTTTCAGTCGGTCACTACGACGTAGGTCGGTTATACCGACGAATTGGGATCCCTTTGGAAAACGCCACAGTTACTACCACTTCCAGCGCCCAGCGAGAGCCCCTCAGACCCCGTTCTGATGCGGGCGGGGAAATTCACGCAGGGAGAGTCACACTGCTGTTCCGCAAGACCCACTCAGCAGACTTATTGGATAACGCTGGGAAAGCGTGCCCGGAGGGACGCTGTGGAAGCCACATCATGCCCGGAGGGAATTACCATGTGGAGAATACACGTATGGACTGGCCTTTGGCAGTGCAACATACGGAAGTCCCAGGGGTGGCCCCGGCCTGTTGCAGGCGGGGGGAACGACACCGTACTGAGACGGTAGAGGAACTCTGCCGAGGGAAAGACACGAGCTCGCTGTAGGGAGCTGTACCGTAAAAAATACGCATATGGGACCGCCGTAGGGGTCACAACATACGGAACCCAGCCTGACACAGAGAAGTGTCAGAAGCCTGGCAGGGCGCGAACTGGACAGAGAAAAGCCAGGGCTGGGTCTGCCTCCTCCGAGGGCAGCACTTGCAGGCTCACCATTTGATCCCGAAAGGGAGTAGTGGGAACCTTGGGCACATATGCAGGCCGGGGTCTCAGAGTTACCTGGCCCGAATTCCAGGCACGATTCATCGACCGAAAAAGCCTGCAGGTCCCCTACCCTCTTAACCGAGGCCAATGCAACCAGGAGTATTGTCTTTAGAGACAAGATTTTCAGCTCAGCTGACTGCAAAGGCTCGAAGGTCGCCCTCAGCAGTCCGGTCAGCACCAGAGTTAAGTCCCAAGAGGGTATAGAGGGAGGACGAGGCGGATTTAGTCTCCCCGCCCCCCTCAGGAACCTGACGATCAGATCGTGCTTGCCTAAGGACTCACCATTTACCAGGTCATGATTTGCGGCGATAGCAGCAACATATACCTTGAGGGTGGAGGGAGACAGCCTTCGCTCCAACCCATCTTGAAGAAAAGAGAGCACAGATCTGACTGAACACTTTCGGGGGTCTTCTCGGCGAGAAGAGCACCAATCGACGAACAGGTTCCACTTCAACGCATACAGCCGTCTCGTAGAGGGGCCTCTGGCAGAAGTGATGGTGTCAACTACCGCTTGCGGTAGGTCACCTAGAACCTCCGCGTCCCGTCCAGGGACCAGACATGGAGTTTTCAGAGGTCCGGACGCGGGTGCCATAGGGTGCCCTGTCTCTGAGTTAGGAGGTCCTTCCTCAGAGGAATGGGCCAGGGAGGTGCTGTCGCAAGGAGCACTAGTTCCGGGAACCAAGTCCTGTTGGGCCAATACGGAGCTACCAAGAGGAGCTGCTCCTCGTCCTCCCTGACCTTGCACAGTGTCTGTGCAAGAAGGCTCACTGGGGGAAACGCATATTTGCGTAGGCCCCGGGGCCAGCTGTGTGCCAGTGCATCCGTGCCGAGGGTTCCCTCGGTCAGGGAATAGAACAACTGGCAGTGGGTCGTGTCGGGGGCGGCAAACAGTTCGATCTGTGCGGCCCCAAAGCGACTCCAGATCAGCTGGACCACCTGGGGGTGGAGTCTCCACTCTCCGGGGAGCACCGGTAACCGTGACAGCTCGTCGGCTGCACGATTGAGCAGGCCCGGAATGTGAATGGCACGAAGGGACCTCAGATGCTTCTGACTCCACAGGAGGAGATGGCGGGTGAGTTGGGACATGCGGCGGGAGCGTAGACCACCCTGTTTGTTGATGTACGCAACGGCCGCAGTGCTGTCCGTCCGGACCAGAACGTGCTTGTCTTTGAGCGGCGTTTTGAAGCGGCTGAGAGCAAGACGAACTGCCAGCAACTCCAGGCAATTAATATGCCATTGCAGTTGGGGCCCCGTCCACAGACCCGAAACTGCAAGCCCGTTGTACGTGGCACCCTAGCCGGTGGATGAGGCATCCGTGGAGACAACAGAATGCCTGGACACTTGTTCTAGGGGCAATCCTGCCCGTAGAAACGAAGGGTCCGACCACGGGCTGAAGGTTTGGCGGCATCTCGTCACTTGGACACGGAGGGACCCGCTGTGCCACGCCCATCTGGAGACTCGGACGTGAAGCCAGCATTGAAGCGGTCTCATATGGAGCAGCCCTAGTGGCGTTACTGCGGCTGCTGTTGCCATATGCCCCAGGAGCCTCTGAAACTGTTTCAGTGGTACCGCTGTGCTGCGTTTGAATGAATTCAAGCAGTTCAACACCGACTGGACGCGCTCCTCGGTAAGGCGTGCTGTCATGGCGACAGAGTTGATCTCCATCCCGAGAAAAGAGATCCTCTGTACGGGACAGAGTTTGCTCTTCTCCCGGTTGACCCAAAGAACCAACTGGCTGAGGTGCCGAAGCACCATGTCCCTGTGTTCGCACAACTGACCCCCGCGACTGAGCAAGGATCAGCCAGTTGTCGAGGTAATTGAGAAGGCGAACGCCACGCTCTCTCATGGGAGCAATGGCTGCCTCCGTGACTTTCGTAAAGACAAGGGTGACAGGGACAGCCCGAAGGGCAGGACTTTGTACTGATATGCTCGTCCATCGAATGCAAAGCGCAGAAACGGTCTGTGTCGAGGGAGAATCGAGACATGAAATTACGTGTCCTTCAGGTCGATCGCTGCAAACCAATCTTGGGGACGGACGCACCTGAAGATGCGCTTCTGCGTCAACATTCGGAACGGCATCCTGTGTAAGGAGCGGTTTAAGTATCGCAGATCCAAGATCCGCCGCCTTTCTTGGGTACAATGAAGTACGGGCTGTAGAACCCGGACTTCATATCGGCTGTCCTTCGCCAGTAGGACAGCGATCTCCGCCCAAAGTACAGGGGCGTTCTCCTTCGTCACAGACGTGAAGTGAACGCCCCTGAACTTGGGGGGACGCGGGGCGAACTGAATCGCATAGCCGAGTATGATGGTACGGATGAGCCAGCGAGACCCCCAGAGACCGTACAAGCGGGGTCATCGGCACCACAGACATACCCGCAGCGTAGCGGAACGCAGGGACCCGTGAACGACATGGGAGTGGTCCGTGGAGGGGTCTGGGTGAGAGACACACGAACCTGCATCCGCTGGGGGGGCGGGCGAGTGTGAGGAGGCACATTGAGTGTGTCCCGACAGCCAACGGCCCCCGCTGGCGAAGAGAGAGACGTCCGAGGGGAACAAGGCATGGTAGCGTTGCATACCGCCAGACGCACTCTCTTGGCACCCAGAGATGTTGGAAACTGCTCTTTGTGGGTACCACTGGCACTGGGGCCAGTGGCGGAACAGAAACAACAGAACAAAAAATTCTCCCCCGGCCCTCCTCCGGGGGAAGGAGTGGTGCTGCAGCCATCTCCTGAAGAGCAGTTTCCTCCATCTCTGGGTGGCCCGTCTCAGGGTCTCTTATGACGGCGCTTGCCACCTGGCTTGGCAGCGGCCTGAGCAAGCTGGATGTCCTTCCCGTGGCCTCCGCCTGGGTGGAGGCTGCTGCTGGGCTGAGACGGGATCGTAGGCGGCGGCAGGTGGACGTCCTCGGCGACGGGCAGACGGAGGAGCTGCGGCCGGCGGCGGGGTGGAGGCAGCAGCGGACCGCCGGGGCAGGATGTGCTTGATCGCCTCTGTCTGCTTCTGGGCGGCTGAGAACTGCTGGGCAAAGTTCTCGACCGTGTCGCCGAACAACCCGGCCGACGAAACGGGGGAGTCCAGGAACCGGTTCTTGTCGGTCTCCCTCATATCGGCCAGGTTCAACCAGAGATGTCGTTCCTGGACCACTAAGGTGGACATCGCCTGACCGACGGAACGGGCGGTGACTTTCGTCACCCGGAGGGCGTGGTCCGTCGCCGTCCGGAGCTCCCAGAGGAGCTCTGAGTCAGGTCTACCCTCGTGCATGTCCATGAGTGCTTGGGCTTGGTGCACCTGAAGCAACGCCATGTCATGCAAGGCGGACGCGGCCTGTCCGCAGGACCTGTAGGCCTTCGCAGTCTGACTGGACAAAAACCTACAGGCTTTGGATGGCAGACGAGGGTCACCGCAGCAGTTGGAGACGGTCGCCGGACACAGTTGCATCGTGATGGCCCGCTCAACTGGTGGGGTCCCCTCGTACCCCTTGGCCTGCCCGCCGTCAAGGGTAGCGAGGAGGGAGGAGCCACCAGGTCTGTTTCTGGCACTAAAGGGTGTCGTCCACGACCTGGTAAGCTCCTCATGCACTTCTGGGAAGAATGGCACTGGGGCAGGACGCTGAGAACCAGTGCGACTCCACCCCCCAGAAACCAATCATCCAACCTAGAAGGTTCGGGACGTGGTGGAGGGTTCCATGCAAGCCCAACCTTTTCGGCGGCCCGGGAAAGCATAGCCATCAACTCGGGGTCCGACTCAAGCATAGCCACTCTCTGTAGTGCAGCTGAATCATTATCCTCCGAGGACAGAAACTCCCCCTCTGATGCAGCGATCGACATCTGCTCATCCGCGGGTGCCCCGAAAGAGTTCGCCGGCCGCGCACGAGAGGGACCAGCGACCTCCTCCGGAAGCACCACCGGCTGCGTCGCTTGTGAGGGTTCAGGGGCCTGCGGAGGTATGCTCGGCGGGTTTGCCCTGAACGTGATCCTCAGGTCACCCCGGCCATCTGTCGAAATAGGTCCCGGGGGATAGCACTAGATCGAGGTATGGCGACCTAAGCGCCGCGATAGTCATGTTCCCGCAGTGAGAACATGAACTATCCACAAACGCTGCCTCAGCATGCTGTACGCCCAGGCACGTGAGACAGCGATTGTGACCGTCAACGGGCGAGAGGGAACGACCGCATCCAGAAACACACGGTTTGAATGACATCTTGAAAAAGACGCAGGGTCAAACCGTGTTGCTCTTTTTGTGAGGAAACACTCTTTTTCAGGGAAGACCACGGCAACACACAGGAGATAGTGCAGCCTGTGTTTGCACTTAATGGAAACGCCCACCGAACCGACAGGTTGCTGTGAGAACAGCAGTTGTTTCCCTTGAGTCTCGCGGCCGTCACACCAGCACAGCGTCCCTCCTCTCTCTCTCTCTCTCTCTCTCTCTCTCTCTCTCTCTCTCTCTCTGAATTCGCTGAATACAGGAAGCAGTCTGTAACTCTTCATCAACGCCGTTCGGCTCCGAAGTGAATGACGTCTCTGCTCTCGCTTCCTATTTATACCCACGGCACGGGACGGTGCGCGAGATGCAAATCTGATAGGGGCTCTCTGAAGTGATCCCAATTCGTCAGTATAACCGAAGTACGTCGTAGTGACCGACTGAAAGGGAACTATGTTTTCACCTGCCGTGTCTCGCCTTAAATGGGTTCGAAAGTTTTTTTGTATTTACTCATTCGGGGAACAGACACTGTCTCTATGTAATTATATCTAGGTGAAATAGTCTCTATGTGTTGGGATTTTTCTGACTTCTGTGACGTGAGACAGCTAGCAGACGGTCGGTTAAGCCAGTCCGTCAAGGTTCAGCTCTAAGACTATGTGCCAATTTACTAGAGAGTAGAGCGGCACCATCCCAGGAGGGATGAATACCATCTCTTTTTAACAGGTCAGGTCTGCCCCAAAAGCTTTTCCAATTGTCTATGAACCCTATTTTATTCTGCGGACACCACTTAGACAACCAACCATTGAGTGAGGACAGTCTGCTAAATATCTCATCACTCTGACGAATTTATGATTAGCATTAGCCAGCACTTTTAAATTTGCTTTGATGTCAGTCACTCTGGCTCCCGGTAACTATGTGTGACTATGGTGGCCGGTGTCTCTATTTTCACGTTCTGTGTAATAGAATGGCCAATAACTAGGGCACTTTCATCAGGTCTCTCAGTGGGTGCATCACTGAGTGGGGAGAACCTGTTTGATGTTCTAATTGGAACAGAAGAGCGGTGTTTTGATCACGCCCCAGTATAGTGATAGGGACACTATACTGTAACAAGCACTGTCCTTCGGATGAGACGTTAAACCGAGGTCCTGACTCTCTGTGGTCATTAGTAGGGGTTTAACCCCGGCATCCTGGCCAAATTTGCTCATTGGCCTCTGTCTGTCATCATGGCCTCCTAATCATTCCCATATATACTGATCGGCTTCATCATTCCATCTTCTCTCCACCAAAAAGTTGGTGTGTGGTGGGTGTTCTGGCGCACTATGGCTGTCATTGCATCATTTTAGGTGGATGCTACACATTGGTTGTAGTTGAGGAGATTTCCCCCCTTCCATGTAAAGTACTTTGAGTGTCAAGAAAAGCGCAATATAAATGTATACATTATTACTACCATCTATTTTCTGGTATTTCTAGTTATAAGTAAAGCCACTTCCTGTCTCAGTATTTGAAGTCCGACATTGTATTGGCTTATCTTAAAGCTACACTGTGTAACTTTTTTAGTTTATTCTTAGCTAAAAACACTTAGTTATTTCAAAAATATAAGTGCTCATTAATGTATATTTACTTATTTCAAGTTATAAAGTATTCTCGTAAGTTTATAATATGCCATTGAAAATACATACGGGTAAGGGGTTCGAATGGGGGTCGCCATGTTGCCCCTCCATCTTGAAAGTACATTATCCAAAGAGGGACATACCCGTAAATTCAAGCTTCGCCTTTCGCGTTTTAACACTCGATGGCACCGTGTCTGGATTGAACTGGAAGCCATGTTAATCTTGGACTAAAACGGCCACCGTAGGAGTTAAAACGAAATCGGAATTGGGAGGAACAGAACCTAATATTTACTGGATGGTCATATACCTTTTCACCGCTAGATGAGGGAAAATATCACACAGTGTAGCTTTAATGTATACACATGTAAAAACGATTGCTTTTGGATTGGGCCAAAATGCCTTTACCTTATATTAAAGCTTTGTTTTTTGTCTATTGGGAGAGTGTGGATGGCCTTTTTAAGACTTTCCATCTAAGAGTTGAGAGTGTGTGTTAATGTTTGGTTTAGCAGACGGTCATTTTCTTTTGCCTCCGTCTCAACTGGTTGTTCCTCCTTCCTCCCTTGACAGGTAGAATTAAGTATTCGGAGCGGGTGTACGATGCGTGTATGGATGCTTTTGACTGTCTTCCCCTGGCAGCTCTCATGAACCAGCAATTCCTGTGTGTGCACGGAGGACTGTCCCCTGAAATCACAAACCTTGATGACATCAGGAAAGTATGTATATAACAAACTGTCATTCCCCTGTTTAATGATCCAGCCTTTGATTTATTATTCTGTTAACAGCAGTGCTTTGGAGTGCTACATGTTATTGTATGTGCAAGTAACGTGATCATCAAGAAAAAAGCATTCCTACTTGTTAGTCCACCGAAAAGGGACTCTGACATTATTAACTCTCATTGTATACTTTAACACATGATCAGTCTCTAGCCAGAAGATACAGTACTAATCATATTCATTACCACAAGAAGGCCATTTAAAAAACAAACAAAAAAAAAACATTATAGTCAGGGTCTTGCAGTTCAGAGCACAAATGATGAATCTAAGATTTGTTCTAATCTATAAATTCTGATTTCAATAATCTGTTTCCTCTGGAAAATAAACTTCCTACCTCCTAAGTTCTTAAGTCACTGTCCTTAGCTCTATTGAATATCCTCATTTCAAACGCCATTATCTTGTGTTTCTTTCTCCATACAGGGAGTGCAGAATTATTAGGCAAATGAGTATTTTGACCACATCATCCTCGTTATGCATGTTGTCTTACTCCAAGCTGTATAGGCTGGAAAGCCTACTACCAATTAAGCATATTAGGTGATGTGCATCTCTGTAATGAGAAGGGGTGTGGTCTAATGACATCAACACCCTATATCAGGTGTGCATAATTATTAGGCAACTTCCTTTCCTTTGGCAAAATGGGTCAAAAGAAGGACTTGACAGGCTCAGAAAAGTCAAAAATAGTGAGATATATTGCAGAGGGATGCAGCAGTCTTAAAATAGCCAAGCTTCTGAAGCGTGATCATCGAACAATCAAGCATTTCATTCAAAATAGTCAACAGGGTCGCAAGAAGCGTGTGGAAAAACCAAGGCGCAAAATAACTGCCCGTGAACTGAGAAAAGTCAAGCGTGCAGCTGCCAAGATGCTACTTGCCACCAGTTTGGCCATATTTCAGAGCTGCAACATCACTGGAGTGCCCAAAAGCACAAGGTGTGCAATACTCAGAGACATGGCCAAGGTAAGAAAGGCAGAAAGTCGACCACCACTGAACAAGACACACAAGCTGAAACGTCAAGACTGGGCCAAGAAATATCTCAAGACTGATTTTTCTAAGGTTTTATGGACTGATGAAATGAGAGTGAGTCTTGATGGGCCAGATGGATGGCCCCGTGGCTGGATTGGTAAAGGGCAGAGAGCTCCAGTCCGACTCAGACGCCAGCAAGGTGGAGGTGGAGTACTGGTTTGGGCTGGTATCATCAAAGATGAGCTTGTGGGGCCTTTTCGGGTTGAGGATGGAGTCAAGCTCAACTCCCAGTCCTACTGCCTGATTTTCATGCAGGACAATGCTCCATCACACAGCTGTTATCATGGCTGAGATCAAATACCTTTTATAGTATATATTTAAAGTATAAGGACCATTTTTTCTAACAGCCTGTGGCAGAGCAAACCCTCTTTTGGCATTAAAAAACTACTGTCATGATTTACTAAAGACACACAGTGAAAAATATGCACTGAAAAGGCATGGTTAGGGTTATTTTTTGCAGCTGGCCTTATGCATTTGTAGGAGTTTCCCTTTCAGACGCAAAATTTATAAGAGGAGAGTATTTAAATGAATCATGCAAGGTGATTTACTAAGGATTGTGCTAGACAATTTACTGGTATTTGCACCGCCCAAAAAACATGTCTTAAGCCAGACGCTAATTTGCACTGCTCTGAGTAGATTGCGTTGGTTACTATGGAAATTATCTGGCTGTGTATGTGTTCTTTAATTTACGTGTCGCTCATCAGTAAATCACACACAACTTTCCACTCCCAACTGTGCTTTTTTGGAATTGCGCTCGCTCTCACACTAATTTGTAAAAGTATGAATAGATGTCTTCTGATCCTAAATCTGGCCCTAAATCTGATAAAACTGGGGTGAAATGTGTTTTGGACTCTTTAATCTACCAAATGCAATGCTTTTCTTATGGGGCCATATAGTAATTAAAAATATATACTGTGCATATACATATAATATACATATTTCTGTAATTATACATGAGATTGATAAGCAACTTTTATGCTAAAATTATTACATACTTATTATTGCATATTACTAGGATATTGGCTGATTATTAGTACTTAACAAGTACATAATAATGCCTTATTTTGCATGACCATATTCTACATCCCTTAATCCTGCCCAAATTCTAACCAATACCTAAACTTAACGACTACTTTATTAACTATTAATAAGCAGTAATTAAGATTTTATAGAGGCAAAAGTCGTAGTTAACAGTTAGTTTATTAATAGTGAGAATTGGACCCTAATCTAAAGTGTGACCATAAAAATCTATTCAGGTCTAAAATATAAAATGCAACCTTTTTCCCAAAAAGCTGTTTTTAGCAGGTTGCTCTGTTTGTTTTTGTTTTTTTCTGATAATAATGACACTTTATCTAACCCGGGAGTACTCTGTAGTATAAAGTGTATTTACCTTTTCCAGTTAGACAGATTCAAAGAGCCTCCCGCATATGGACCAATGTGTGACTTGCTTTGGTCGGACCCGCTAGAGGATTTTGGCAACGAGAAGACCCAGGAACATTTCACACACAACACAGTGAGAGGCTGCTCCTATTTCTACAGGTACCAAAAGCACTACAAATCAAATATTTTCTGCCTCCTCTGCATCTTTCTGAAACCCTCCATATCACAGAATAGAAATGGCATACAAGGGCATGGGGTCTAAGCATGAATATAAGAAGAACCATTATCCAGTGGCACTGTATTGTTTGAAACTCTAGTGACTGTTATATAAAGATGATTTATGTTGTGTATTGGCTTTGCCTCAATAAGGAGTAAATGTCATGCGCCTGCCTGCTATAGAATGGCAGCGGAATGAAACTGTGTGAATTCAGTTATCAGGTAACTTCACCAACAGACAGGCTTTCGAGCTGAAATATCACTGTCTCTATTGATAGAAGAAAAGTTATTGTATCGAATGTTATGAGCTCAGATTTTAAATAGGCTACATAGTTTCAATAGGTGTAATTGGGACTTGGAAACTTGATATGACCTTTAGTTGGTGATAGAAAAGATATTGCAAGAGAAGAATAGCAGGTTTATCTCTTACATCTGATGACCTCACATCAACTCAGATTCAGGTTTGTGTATAAAAACACCTTATATTGAAAAGGGCATAATTATTAGGCAGTTTTTTTCCTACACGTAAAATGGGCCAAAAACAAGATTTAACTCACACTATAAAGTCAACCCGACCGTGTGTATTTGACTGTTCAAGCCCAATAAGGCGCCAAAAAGAACTAAGTTCAATACTCACAAGCTGTATAAGCAGCTTTTTTTATGTGGGCACATTTCACGTGTGTGTTTCAGTGTTGTGACATTTCCAAGTGAAGCGGAATATTGAACAGAGAGCAGGGGTTTATTTGCACCTCCTCTCCATCCCTTGGTCATAGCAGACTGACGGTTGGAGGAGAGTAGTTAAGAATAGTCAACCCAAGCTGTCAAACTGACGTTATCAGAGAAGGAACGGCATCCCAGAGCGGAAGCAAATTTTCAGCTTTTGATTAAAGGGATAGTTCACCCAAAAATGAAAATTAACCCACAATTTACTCACCCTCAAGTCATCCTAGGTGTATATGACATTCTTCTTTCAGATGAATACAATCTGAGTTATATTACAAAAGTCCAGGCTAATCCAAGCATTAGAATTTGATTAATAGTTGCTCTGTTTTTGAAGTCCATAAAAAGTGCATCTGTCCATCAAATAATATGCTCCACACGGCTCCGGGGTGTTAATAAAGGCCTTCTGAAGCGAATCGATGCGTTTGTGTAAGAAAAATATCCATATTTAAAACTTTATAAAGTAAACTTTCAGCCGACCGCCTTCCCTGTTCAATTTATGGAAAAATTGTTGAAAGTTCCCTGCCGATCGAAAGACTAACACGACCAGCTAGGCTCGTCATGACGTCACTACGCATCTTGAGTTTCACTTTCAACATTCAACACTTTTCCACAGAAGGTGGTCAGCCGGAAGTCTTCAAAAACAGAGCAACTATTAATCAAATTCTAATGCTTGGATTAGCCTGGACTTTTGTAATATAACTCCGATTGTATTCGTCTGAAAGAAGAATGTCATATACACTTAGGATGACTTGAGGGTGAGTAAATTATGGGCTAATTTTCATTTTTGGGTGAACTATCCCTTTAAAGATTACCACGACAACCTTTTTTTCTGTATATTAAAGGATTAATTGTTCACTACAATGTGCGCTAACAAAGTAAATAGGGTCAATTTTGATTTCATGATGACTTTTAACTACAGCTTAAAACACATTCTAAGTTTTTGTGACTCCGCAGGCAACATCACATATCCAGATGAGATGCAGGCGGGATCATGTGCATGAGATGAAGCATGATAAAAAGTTAAATTCAGATCACTCACAAAAGCCTAAATGATCAGTATTCATAAACATATGTTTTAATAAAAAGAATCCAACAGTTTTATTACCCATTGAGGGAGGTGGTAAATTATAGCAAGGGTATGTGCATTTCTTTACATAATTTACACACATACAGTACTTTGGCCATTTTTTTAATTTCCTTCCTGTGACATTTATGACAGTGTTCTTGTATCTTGAACACTATTAAATTAAATTGCATCCCAAAACTAAAACTAGAAACCAAGTCCATGTGCCTTAATGCTGTATTTTTCTATTTATTTTCTCTTTCCTCATTCTTGTAGTTATCCTGCTGTGTGTGACTTTCTACAACACAACAACTTATTATCTATCATCCGAGCCCATGAAGCACAGGATGCTGGGTAAGTTTGGCACAAAAGCATACATCTTAGGTTGTTTTTAGTAGCAACGGGTTAATTTAGAGTGACTGGAGCGATGCAAACATTGCATTTTGAAATGTTATTTGTTTAAGATGTATTTATTATGGTCCCCTGAATGAGATTATGCTCTGCTGTGATAATTGACCCTTCGCAAATAGTAACCCTTAGTTACCGTTGCTATGTCCAACAAGCCAATGGCGCTCCCATACATCTTGTTGTCACGCAGTGGAAAGTGCTTCATGGAGCAAAGAGGACACTGACAAATGCACAGACAGACAGGACAGAGCAGGTTACTTTTGATATAATCAAAGTCTCAGCTTTCAAGTTTTGTCATTTAATTCAAAATTCAAACTATAAATATCGTTTTGTGACTCTTTATTGTGTGATGACAGATCGTTGTAGCGCCTCAGTTCAAGAAGCTTGTGAACCGATCATCTCTTCCTACTAGTTAGTTTATAGTACCAAATAAACATGAATGAACATCAGAAGGAATGTTGTTACAACCGCATAAATATGTCAGTACAAACCATTTTTCAAGTTCATTTTTCAAGACGACTTTAATCTACTAACTTTCCTGACTGCTTTGTCGGACTCTGCGGCGGATTCTGTGTTATGTGTCACAAGCACGCCAGGCTCCACCCACTCCCAAGCACCACACACAGCCTCTCCCAAATACTGATCACACACACCTGCAGCTCATCATCACCTCATCTCTGCCTGCACTTAAGCCCCATGCTCACACACAGTCACTGTCCGGTCTCGTTTGCACAACGCTTACCTGTTTGCTTACCTCAAGGACTCTCCCGTGCTACTTACCTGCTTCCTCGTCTCCAGTGTGTCTCCTAGTCCTTGTCTCCTGTCTCCTGTCTCCATCGTCTCCCTGGCTCCAGTGTTCCGTCCTCCTGGTTCTCCTACGAAAGACATTGAGTATTATCATCCAGTTATCTGCATTATCCTGCCATTCATCTCTCTGACTGCTCACCTGACCCACTCTGCACTCTGGTCACTCAAACTGTTTATATCTCTATCTCCTGTTCTTCGTCTATCTGTATTGTAACATTATGATTGGTCAAATAACCTTTCAATCAAACTTCCAGTGAAGGGTGAATTGAGAGAACATAGTCAAGTCAAGTCAATTTTATTTATATATTATATAAATTTTATTTATATAATTTATTTACAATGCAGATTGTTTCAAAGCAGATTCACAGTGTTAAACAGGAAAATAATACAACAGAATTTTATTTCGGCCGTACAGCCGCTCCGGAGAAAACGGTGATGTCATCACATGTGGGCATTAGTTCAGTAATTAGATCAGTAATTTAGTTTATATGGTTAATTTAGTATACTAATTAGATTTATTTGGATATTTAGTTGAAAATGTAGTGTCCCCAACTGAGCAAGCCAAGCCAAAGGCGACAGTTGCAAGAAAACCAAAACCCCATCAGGTGTTCTAATGGAGAAAAATAAACCTTGGGAGAAACCAGTCGGGGTGCCAGTTCTCCTCTGGCCAATTAACAAACAGCATATGATTATTATTCTGGCAACTGACAGGTCAGAGGTCATATTAGATAAGAATATTCGAAGGATCGGAGGCAACACGCCGGAGACGGGTTTATTGAGGATGACGTATTGATTAAACAATTATTAAATTGCGATATTCGAAAGATCGAAGCCGCCAGGCCTGAGACGGGTTTATTGAGGATGACATATCGATTTAAAAATGATTAAATAGGAATATTCTAACAATCAGAGTCGTCACGCCACAGACGGTTAATTGAGGATGACGCATCGATTTAACAATTATTAAATAGGAATATTCGAACGATCGGAGTCATCACGCCGGAGACGGGTTTATCAAGGATGCCGTGTCAATGAGGTAATTCCAGGGGGTGTCTAACTGACACGGTCTCTGCAGAAACTTCAGGGTCGAACATATTGACTATAAAGGAAGATGAACTTGTCGGTGTTGTGTTACAACACAACATTCAAACTGAGATTCATGCATATTGCCCACAGATTAATTTTTAAATTGCCATTCAGCACTAACAAAGCATTTTTCTGTTTTTTACCTTATGGAACATTACCTTTTAATAGACAATATTATGGGACCAGTCTAGCTTTTCCATCTGAAAATGGGCGCGTTTGCTTTGGACTTGCTGTTCAATTTTGTTGAGTCAGACTGTTAGAGCTTTCAGAATGTTCATTGATTATCGTGGAATTGTTGTTTGGCTATACTCTGCCAGTCCTTTGGTCCCTGATTATAGCAGCAGGGTGGTGAAAATTAGGGCAACACCAATAGAAGTTACATGCTGATTAGTAGACACTAGATTTAGAGCTACAATGCACCAATTGCAGAGAGAGTCCCTCTAGTAGTGCAGCTCTGGCCCAAGATGTCTTGTTTTAACAGTACAGTTAAGGCAGAAGAACTGAGATTAGAGATCCAGACTCTGATGGAACTGAAGTCACATTAGCAATCCTGCACTGATAATGCATAATTATTACCCTACCAGAAAACTGAGAATAGAGCTCATAAGAATGAAAAGTATCATCAAAGCAATGCCGGGCTAGACAAATGACGTCTGGATTTTGACTGAGACATTTTTGATGGAGGAAATGCTTATTGCTGGGTGATTATAGTCTCATGACTAATTGATAGCCAGTAGTTAGGCCACATAATAAACACAATAAGCTTTTTCTGGCTAAAACAAATGGCCACTCTGACAGCAAGAGACTGATATGCAAGTTTTCTGTTATCTATTTTGGTAACACTTTATAATAACTACACGCTATTAGTTAAGCATTAGTAAATAGTTAATTCATCATTTATAAAGCATTAATAGACATTAGTAAGCAGTTTATAAATACAGCTATACATGCTTTATTCTTGATTTATAAGCATATCTATAATGTGTTTAATAATTTTATTTTCATACTTTATAAATGATCAATTTATAATTTCAAAATTAAGTGTTACATTATATACAAACCAGTTATTTAGGAGTTGTCAGTGGTTCATCAGATCATTTAGAAAGTGTAAGTAAATGATTAATAAACTATTTAAATATACATTTATAGATTTAAAGGCTCAGTTCTCTTCTGAACAGAAAAAGGAAACAAACACAACACAGAGGAATACAGCACATATAAATATTTACTTCAAAATGCAAAAACGGAGACCGTACAACTAGTAACTTAATATCAAATTAAAATGAAACCTCTTTAATGTCATAGAAAATAATATTCCCGTAGACCGCCAGAAAACATAACTGCAGTCAAATGAAACTAAGCCTCTGCAATCTGATATAAAAATACATTTCTGTAAAGTGTAAACTGAATAAAGTTATTATAAAGTGTAGTTATTATAAAGTGTTACCTCTATTCTAATATATTTTAAAACGTAATTTATTCCTGTGATGGCAAAGCTGAATTTTCAGAACCTATTATGCCAGTCTTTGATTGTCACATGATCCTTTAGAAGTCATTCTAATATGCTGATACATACTGTGATGCATTTTTAAGGATTCTTTAATGAATCGAAAGTCTAAATGTAGAGCATTTATTTCAAATAAAACATATTTTGTGAAGCTATAATTGTCTTTAAAGCACCTTTCAATTTAATAAATTTAAAAAATATATTAGTGACCCAAAACTTTTTAATGATAGTTTGAGACAACAATGGTACCACATTAATAGGCACCTGATAAGCAGTGATAAAATAAAAAGTTAAAAGTAATTACACAGCAGTCTAAATAAAAAGTTAAAAAGTTCACTGAAGAAAATGTGTTGAATGAATTTGTGATCAGAAATCCAAAAATAATAGCCCCAATTATAATGACTCCATTATGTCATAATAAAAAAACAAACCATTAACTGCTCTCAAGCATATCTTGTTTATTTGCTATTATACCATGGTCTGTCTGAATAAAAAGCAGCGAATGACTTAGAGAAATCACTTTCTTGAAGTCTTACTGTTAGATTAAAAGAGAATATTTTTTTATTTTGTCATAAGGTATGCGTTCATGATATGCACTAAATTGCCAAAAGTATTGGGGCATCCCTTCAAATCATTGAATTCAGGTGTTCCAATGACTTCCATCGCCACAGGTGTATAAAATCAAGCACCTAGGCATGCAGACTGCTTCTACAAACATTTGTGAAAGAATGGGTCGCTCTCAGGAGCTCCGTGAATTCAAGCGTTGTACCATGATAGGCTGCCACTTGGGCACCTCGTACAATTACATTCATACAGTCCATTCGTACAATTTACTCACTGCTAAATATTCCACTGTCAACTGTTTGTTGTATTATAACAAAGTGGAAGCAATTAGGAACAACAGCAACTCAGCCACGAAGTGGTAGGCCACATAAAATCACAGAGTGGGGTCAGCGCATGTTGAGGCGCACAATGCGCAGAAGTCGCCAACAGAGTCACCTATTGACTTCCACAGAGTCAATAGCTACAGACCTCCAAACTTGTGGCCTTTAGATTAGCTCAATTGGGTTGGTGTGGGTTGTTTTTCAGGGGTTGGGCTTGGCCCCTTAGTTCCAGTGAAAGAAACTCTTAATGCTGCCGCATACCAAGACATTTTGGACAATTTCATGCCCAACTTTGTGGGAACAGTTTGGGGATGGCCCCTTCTTGTTCCAACATGACGGCGCACCAGTGCACAAAGCAAGGTACATAAAGACATGGATGAGCGAGTTTGGTGTGGCTAACTTGACTGGCCGGCACAGAGTCCTGACCTCAACTATAAATTAAATAATAATTTGACTGAAGGTGCTTCTGAGCTGGTGTCAGGTTATTTGAGAATGTGCTGTCTGCATGATAACACAAATGCAAGCATAAGTTGTATTATTCATACCACAACAGTGTTCAAGTTCGTGTTCAAGTTCCGTTTATTTGTATAGCACTTATAAAACAGCCACACAACTGACCAAAGTGCTGTACAAAGGATCAGAAGAAAAAAGAATAATAATAATTAGAGAATGAATTATAAGCTATGGAAAACAAGTGCGTTTTTAGAAGAGACTTAAAAGTGGTCAGGGAAGGGGCTAACCTACTTTCTAGAGGCAGATTGTTCCACAACTGTGGCCCAACCACAGAAAACACTCCCCTCTACGTTTGAGTCTGGAATGTGGGACTAAAAGAAGGTTCTGGTTGCTGGACCTCAAACTTCTGGAAGGAGTATGAGGTTGCAGTAGTTCAGATAAATAAGTAGGGGCTAAATCATGTTTAGAGATTTATAAACAAATACCAGGATTTTAAAATCAATTCTGAATTTTTAATAATTACGCTGTAAAAAACTTAAAATACTTTGTCGTTTTGGTTATTTTATTTGTGCACCCTCACAATAACAACAAAATGTTGTGCTTTTGTAAAAAAAAGAAAGAAAAAAAAACAGTGTTTCTGCTGCCTTGGTGTGTGTGAACTTCTTTCTGGAGTGTCTCATACAAATGAACTGAAACCCATGCGTATACGTGCCTAAAACAGGCATGAGAAATATGTTTATAGAAGCTTGAAATGTCTACTTTTAAATTAACCAATTTAAAACAAAAACAACTATTCTATAATTATGTAATCTGTATGAAACCACCAAGAGGTATCTTTTCAAGCAACTGTATCCTCAGCACGCCATATAGAAGTCTGGTCTTCTTTCTGTTTATGGACATGACGTAACCACTCAAAGACAGATGACCTCAAAATGACCTTTCTCGCAAAATCTGTCCTTACAGCTCCAATTATAAATAAATTTGATAAGCTTCTTGTTACCATTCGAGTAAGGTAAGAAAAAAGAATTTGTTTCTAGCACTTACGGTTCAAAGATATAACCCAAAATGCAAATCACCATGTTATAGCACCACCTAGTATCGGATGGTGTAGCGTGCACGATTGGGACCATCCTGCTATGTTTGTGGTCTATACGATTTACGGTCTCTGATGCCTGTACACTTTTAGGGCAGAAAAAAAAAGAATAAAAACAACAGTACAAACACAATAGGGTTCCAGCACCTTTGGTAATCATTGTCTTGTTGTTTATTCTGAGGACAGTGATGGTAATGATAATGTTTTCTTTTTCTGCCCACAGTTATCGCATGTACAGAAAGAGTCAAACTACGGGCTTCCCCTCTCTCATCACTATCTTCTCAGCTCCCAACTACTTAGATGTCTACAATAACAAAGGTATTGTGCACACATATCTTTGAATGGTGCGTGTATGAGTAGACGGCAGGTCGAATGTCCAAATGTGGCCTGCAGTGTCCCTGCTGAGCTACAAGATGGGTAGACCCAAGTTAATCAGTGCGATGGTTGTGGGGATTTTGGGGGGTTATTTTCCAGTTGCAATTGCAACCCAAAAAGAAACTTCAAACTAAATTATATAATAAATAGTTGTTGCTTATTCTGCCTATTTCTATTCTGCCAAAATCAGTAGCGGTCTAACTACTACTGAACTTTTCTTCTAGGTCACAACATTAGAACTTCTACACTCACAGCAACTTGAGGGGAA
Source organism: Romanogobio albipinnatus (assembly GCA_023566225.1). Classification (NCBI taxonomy): domain Eukaryota; kingdom Metazoa; phylum Chordata; class Actinopteri; order Cypriniformes; family Gobionidae; genus Romanogobio; species Romanogobio albipinnatus. The sequence goes on from CM042239.1 coordinate 54,117,951, forward strand.
TTTATACCTTGGCGATCACCACCAATTAATTAAAATAAAATAGACTGGGTTACACTTTATATTAAGGTGTCCTTGTTTCAGTGTAATGATGCATTTAAGTACTGAGAAATATTAATTAATTACATGTATAAGGTTAGGGTTTGGTTTAGGGTTAGTTGTATGCAATTATCCATAATTTACTGTAATTACTAGTGTAAGTACATGTAGCATATCTAACAAAGACACTAAAATAAATTGTTACCCTAAACTGAAAATACTGACTTCAAAATTTACATAAATAAACATCTTAAATATTACTTTTAACTAGTGCTGTCGATAGATTACAATTTTTAATCACAATTAATTGCAAACTTTTAAGTATACGCCATTTATCTTGATTAACACGTTAATTTCTTCATCATTTGCTATATCTAGCAAACTAAACCATCAGATTAAAGGGTGATTCTCACAGAACAGTATTTTCTGCAAGCTTTTTTTTTTAAGGTAAATGTAGGTCTTTCCAAAAATGGACACCAAATAACCAATAGGGAGTCCATATGATTCATACATTTATGTGCACCAAAGCACCCATGAAAAAAAAACTGTGTGGCCATACAGTGGTTGGGATGTTTTGATGTTTCTGTTCAGTTTGTATTTCATACAGCGTGATATGTGAGGGCTTGCGCTCTTCAGAAACAATCAAAGAATTTGAAAGTGCTTGCGTTTTAAATTGAAACACGTGCTGCAATTAATAATTCACTGAAAATGCAAAGTGAATCTCTAATTCTCTTATCCTGGTTTTCTTTAAACTAGCTCTATTTTGGACGGATTGTTTGAATTAATTTGCTTACTTTAGCAGCTTAAAATGAACTGATCTCAAACAGAGAAGGGAAATTGGGATAAAGATTTAGAAAAAAAATTCCCGCCTACCAGGGTTACAGGTGCATGGATCATTGTAAATGCTCAGTGTGAGGTCTAAGATCATCTAACTTTGTTATGTAAATTATGTTAATGACACAATTTCACATGCTTCAGTAATTTATTTGCATTAAATTATTTTAACGCGTTAAGGATTTTGAATTAAATGCATGCTTTAACGTGTTAACATTGACAGCCCTACTTTTAACACATCTCTTCAAAACCTACAGTGTAATCTAAGGGTAAGTTTACACAACAGCGATTTCATAAATTCGTGTTTTTGTAGTTTTGTGTTGTTTTTAAAAACATGCACTTTGAAACCCCTTTTTAAAAGTTTGCATTTTTAGGCCCCAAAACACTGTTGTTGTGTAAATGAACGGCCAAAACGTTCACTTTTTATTTGAAAACGGTGTTGTGTAAACTGCCCTTTAATTTAAAACAAACAATTAAGAAATATTTCTTGGCGTCCTCTCAGTCCCGACAACTGGCAGCAGAAATATATATATATATATATATATATATATATATATATATATATATATATATATATATATATATATATATATATATATATATATATATATATATATATATATATACACAGGTGACTGTTCCGCATGAGAACCTCTTTTTAGCATCAGACCAGCTCTCAGCACCTTAGCAACAACAAGATACAAAATACGAATGGTAAGGATAATCCTATTAAACCATCCGTTAACAGAGTGTGCACGCATAACTCCAACGAACGTTTAAATAAAGGCTATTATACAGAACTCAGAAACAGACAATTAAAATAAAACAAAATGAACTCATCAAATGTGGGGCGTCAAGGATCCCCTAAAGTTAGAACTTTCAGAGAAAAAGAGAGAAAGCCAGGAGGGGGTGATTTTGCCAGGCTGCACTTTTGTCCATACTGAAAAGGGTGAAGATGGATCACCCAGGACATTGCAGGGTACAATCTCTCACTGAGCAGAAAACCCACATATGCACGCAGACCTTGATATGAAAAGGTTTGTTGTCTGTTGTCATCATCTGTTTTTTTCCTCCCCTTGCCTATAAGGTTTCATTTTACATCCTCCTGCACATGCACTAAACAAACAGTTATTTTCACAAAATTCTGAAAATTTTAGTTCGCTACATAAAGAGAAAAATTAAAACAGTTTTCTGTAGAAATCTGTAAATGTAGACTTTTGTCATTTAGATGGGTTCATTGTAATTAAAGGGATAGTTCACCCAAAAATTATCCCATAATTTACTCACCCTGAAGTCATCCTAGGTGTATATGACATTGTTCTTTCAAACGAATACAATTAGTTATATTAAAAAATGTCCTGGCTAATCCAAGCTTTTAATGGCAGTGAATGGCAGCCCAAAATTTGAAACTCAAAAAAGTGCAGCCATCCATTATAAAAGTAAACCACTTCAGTGAATTGATGGGTTTGTGAAAGAAAAATGTCCATATTTAACATGTGATAAATATCTAGCTTCCGCCACACCACCTTTTGTATTCAACTTGCGCAGAAAGTGTAATGCCTCTCACAGTTCTAAATACTTACGCTACGTTCTAGTCATACGTCTTGCCAGTTATGCTTTTTTCATAAGTTGAATACGGAAGTTGGGTCTGGCGGTAGCTAGATATTTAACTTTATAACATGTTAAATATGGATATTTTTCTTATACAAACCCATCGTGTGGATTACTTTTATAATGGATGGATACACTTTTTTGAGCTTAAACTTTTGGGTCATTATAATGCTTATATAAGCCAGGACATTTTTTAATATAACTCTGATTATATTTGTCTGAAAGAAGAATGTCATATACACCTAGGATGGCTTGAGGGTGAGTAAATCATGGGCTAATTTAAATTTTTTGGTGAACTATCCCATTAAAATCAACTTGAATTGCTGTTTGCAACCCATTTTACTTCCATAATATGATATATTCCAAGTGAAAAGGATATTTAACAAGAAAAAAATGTTGGCAGCACTTTATCCATTAGAAATAGATTGGCTTGGGAAAAGTGGACGTTATACTATAATTAAGTGAGTAGCAGGCCTGGGGGGTATTCCAGAAAGCAGGTTATGCGACATACCCGGGTAAGTGTACTCAAATTATCTTGTTATTTCTTATCAAAGAACAGAACGTTTTTAGATCAATCCATCTATCTTTTTAAATGTATATATTTAGCATCAAATTAACAATATAATTATTGTTCACAGTAATAAAAAAATATTTAGTAGGTAGTAGGAGTGTAACGGTACACGTATTCGTACCGAACCGTTTCGGTTCGGTGCACGTGTGTGGTTCTGTGTGTAGTTACAAATTATTTACTCTTATCATCTGATCGTGGCTGTATCTCTCTATTAGTGTTACTCGATCTTAGCACTACATTTGATACTATCGACCACAACATTCTTTTGAATAGACTTGAAAATTATGTAGGCATTAGTGGAAATGCTTTGTCATGGTTTAAATCATACCTATGTGACCGTTATCAGTTTGTAGCAGTAAATGAAGAGATGTCACACCGATCACAAGTTCAGTATGGAGTACCACAAGACTCAGTTCTAGTCAAGTCAAGTCAACTTTATTTATATAGAGCTTTTAACAATGTAGATTGTTCCGAAGCAGCTTTACAGTGTTAAACAGGAAAATAATGCAGCATAATTTTATTAAGCTTTATAGTCATTCGATGTCATCAGTTTAAATTTCCATACGGTGACAGTGTGGGCTTTAGATCAATAATTAGATCGGTAATATATGGTTCATTATTATATGGTTCATTTAGTTTATTAATTAGATTTATTTCGATGTTTAGTTGAAAAATTTTAGTGTCCCCAACTGAGCACGCCAAGCCAGAGGCAACAGTGGCAAGGAAACCAAAACCCCATCAGGTGACCTAATGGAGAAAAATAAACCTTGGGAGAAACCAGGCTCAGTCGGGGTGCCAGTTCTCCTCTGGCCAATTAACAAACAGCGTATTATTATTATTATTATTATTCTGGCAGCTTTACAGGTCAGAGGTCATAATAGATCGGAATATTCGAAGGACCTGAGGCAACACGCTGGAGACGGGTTTATTGTGGATGACATATCAATTTAAGTATTATTTAATTGTAATATTTGAACAATCGGAGTCAACACGCTGAAGACGGGTTTATTGCGGATGACATATCGATTCAAGTATTATTTAATTGTAATATTCGAACAATCGGACTCATCACACTGGAGACAGGTTTATTAAGATGCCGTGTCGATGAGGCAGTTGCAGGGGGAGGCTAATTGACACGGTCTCTGCGGACACTTCGGGGTCCTGTGTTGGTCTTCTCTGGGCGCAGGTCCATCATCTGATCAGGATATGGCCCGGATCCGGCTGACTGCAGCAAACCTCGGGATAAAACAGAGAGACTATCATTAGTGTAGATGCCATTCTTCTGATGATGCAGCGAGTACATCAGGTGTTATGGGAAGTGTTCATGGTTCCGGCTGACCTAGTCAATGCAGCCTAACAATAATTTCAAAGAAAAAGTGTTTTATGTGTATGCCACAGAAAAGAGATGTGTTTTTAGTCTAGATTTAAACTGACAGAGTGTGTCTGCTCCCCGAACAATGTTAGGAAGACTGTTCCAGAGTTTAGGAGCTAAATAGGAAAAGGATCGACCGCCTGCAGTTGATTTGGATATTCTCGGTATGATCAACTGGCCAGAATTTTGAGACCGCAGTAGACGTGATGGAGTATAATATGTTAAGAGCTCGCTCAGGTATTGGGGAGCTAAACCATTTAGTGCTTTGTAAGTAATAAGCAAGATTTTAAAATGTGTGCGATGTTTAATAGGGAGCCAGTGCACTGTTGACAGAACTGGGCTAATATGGTCATACTTCCTGGTTCTAGTAAGAACTCGAGCTGCTGCGTTTTGGACCAGCTGGAGTTTATTTATTAAGCGAGCAGGGCCACCACCCAGTAGAGCATTACAATAATCTAGCCTTGAGGTCATGAACGCATGAACTAACTGTTCAGCATTTTGCATTGAGAGCATGTGCCGTAATTTAGATATATTTTTAAGATGGTAGAATGCAGTTTTACAGATGCACGAAACGTGGCTTTCAAACGAAAGATTGGTATCAAAGAGCACACCCAGGTTCCTCACTGACGATGAGGACTTGACAGAACAGCCATCAAGTGTTAGACAGTATTCTAGGTTACTACTTGTGGAGCTTTTTTGTCCAATAATTTAAAAATTCAGTTTTTTCTGAATTGAGTTGCAGGAAATTACCGGTCATCCAATGTTTTATATCAGCTATGCATTCCGTTAATCTTGTGAATTGGTAAGTTTCATCAGGGCGTGAAGAAATATAGAGCTGAGTATCGTCAGCATAACAATGAAAACTAACGCCATGCTTCCTAATAATATCTCCCAGTGGTAGCATGTACAGGGTGAAGAGCAGCGGTCCTAGCACTGACCCTTGCGGTACGCCATACTGAACTTTTGATCGGTGTGACATCTCTTCGTTTACTGCTACATACTGATAACGGTCACATAGGTATGATTTAAACCATGACAAGGCAATTCCACTAATACCTACATCATTTTCGAGTCTATTCAAAAGAATGTTGTGGTCGATAGTATCGAATGCAGCGCTAAGATCGAGTAACACTAATTGTGAGATACAGCCACGATCGGATGATAAGAGTAAATCATTTGTAACTCTGATGAGAGCAGTCTCAGTGCTATGATACGGTCTAAATCCTGACTGGAAATCCTCACAGATACCATTTCTTTCTAAAAAGGAACATAATTGTGAGGACAGTGCCTTTTCAAGTATTTTTGACAGAAAGGGTAGATTTGAGATTGGTCTATAATTGACTAATTCTGTAGGATCAAGTTGCGTTTTTTTAATAAGTGGTTTAATAATAGCCAACTTAAAAGTTTTCGGTACATATCCTAATGACAAAGATGAATTAATGATATTAAGAAGAGGATCTATGACCTCTGGTAGCATCTCTTTTAATAGCCTAGTCGGTACAGGGTCAAGCATACATGTTGTTGATTTTGATGATTTAACGAGTTTAGCCAATTCTTCTTCTCCTATAGCAGTGAATGATTGTAATTTTTCCTCAGTGACACTACAATGCTCTGTCTGATGTGATACTGTAGTAGACGGCTGCATGGTTAAAATTTTCTTCCTAATATTATCAATCTTACATGTGAAGAAGTTCATAAAGTCATTACAGCTGTGCTGTTTGCAATCATCAGAAGTTGAAGCTTTATTTTTGGTTAATTTAGCCACTGTATCGAATAAATACCTCGGGTTGTGTTTGTTTTCTTCCAAGAGCGTTGAGAAATACGCAGATCTAGCAGTTCTTACGGCCTTTCTGTATGTGATCATGTGCTCTTTCCACGAATTACGAAAGACCTCTAGTTTTGTTTTCTTCCAGCTGCGCTCCATTTTTCTGGCTGCTGTTTTAAGGGCCCGGGTGTGCTCGTTGTACCATGGCGTTGGACTATTTTCTTTAATCGTCTTTAAGCGCAGAGGAGCAACTGTGTCTAAAGTACTGAAAAAGAGTGAGTCAATAGTTTCTCTTGCAACATTGAGTTCTTCTAAGCTATCTGGGATGCTGAGGAGATGATACTGATGAGGAAGATTATTTAAAAAGCAATCTTTAGTGGCATCAGTGATAGTCCTGCCATATTTGAAGCGAGGGGACAGCTTTGCTGCCTTAGCTAAATTAAGTATACATGATACTATGTAATGATCTGAGATGTCATCGCTCTGCTGCATAATTTCAACGGTATCAGCATTTATTCCATGTGAAAATATTAGGTATGATTATGGCGATGAGTGGGTCCTGACACGTGTTTCTAACTCCAATAGAGTTTAGAATGTCTCTAAATGCTAATCCCAATCCGTCTTTTTCATTGTCGACATGGATATTAAAATCCCCAACAATTAGTACTTTATCTGCAGCCAGTACTAACTCTGATAGAAATCAGCAAATTCTTTGGTAAAGTCTGTATTGTGCCCTGGTGGCCTGTATACAGTAGCTAACACAAATCGTCCCCTTGGAATTATAAGGTTCTATCTGCGTTCTGAGCAGTTTTGAGATATTGAGCTTCAAAGTTTTTGCATTACATATAGGAAAATTTATATGGGGAACAAGTTTCTTACAAACATGAAAATAACAGGGACCCTAAATGTATTCTAAATATACAATATCAAAATCCTCTCAAAATTGTAAATGGGGATTTTTGGAATGGGTCAAATGCAGATAGAACCTTCTAATTCTAAAAAAACACTTTTTGCTTAGAATTATAAGGTTCTATCTGCCAAAACATTATTTGAACATTAAATATAAAATGAATGTTGTAACAATGTTTCAACATGTGTTAGAAAGTAAAAATGTATAATTTCTATGACATTTATTTCATATTTTTAGTACTTCCATGTATTTAGGACATTTCAAATCATTAAACGTCGAAATATAGAAATCTAGACATCAGTATGGCTGAAATAACATGCTAACGTTTATTGTTGTAATTAAGACCCCATCAATTAAACTGTTGACTATTACATTTTAAGACTTTAAAAACTGCAAGAAAACAGACAATATTTCAGCAAATTAATTCATAAAGTTTAATAATCATTGAAAAATTATTCACTGACTATATATAATCACAAAAAATGTCAGACTCATTTTTTAAAACACAGAACTATAATACTCTCTGTGACTCTTTCTCGTTCTCCTGCTGTTGTTTTTAGCATTACTTTTCCCCCTCCTGGATATGTCAGGTTCATTACAAAAATAGACAAAAAAAAAAAAAAATGGTATACCATTGAGTAGCTACAGGCTACAATCATTCTGAAATAATTTTAATACTGAGGTAACTGCTTTAACGATCTTTCACATGTTCAAATTTTCACATAACGATCTTAACTTACTGTAACCGCACTATTTTGAGTAGTATAGGTTCATTTGTTTTTTCTGTATTTTCTTAGTGCTTGCCTCTTAATATCAGGCTGGCTAGTGTGGTGTCTAACTATGAAAACAATCTCCTCAGCAAGACCTAAAAAAAAAAAAAAAAAGACTGAACTTGCCTGGAATTCGGGCTGCTGTCCTTGACAAGATCGTCAATAAAATTGTCTTTTTAACATTAATATGATTTCCCTAGCCTTTATATGGTCCCTAAGTGGCTAGAATTTTTGATGGGTGTAAACCGAGTTCTGGCTGTCTTTCTCTGCCTTTGAGAAAATGAGAACTCAGACGAGCTGATCTTGAATTTTCCTGTTATGACGTCATACCAGGAAAGGTTACCTCCCCTTCCTCTGCTTTGCCCGTCCAGAGAATGTGGAGAAAATGGATTCAGTTTATGTCAGCACAGGCTTTACAAACAGACTTTACGATATGGATTCAACAGCACTGTGACAAACAGTGAGTAACAGTGTTCATTAATGCCTGATAATCATTCAAGTTCACTCAGACTTTCTTTCTAGATCGTTTAATGATCGCCGTCTTGATGCCCTAAGCGTAATGCATCAGTGAATCAAATCTGCCGTTATGATGAATGACGCTGTTATGCTGCACAACAAAGCTCTTACTGTATTCATATCAACGTTGTGTTTGCTGTTGTTGTGGTCAAAGCATTTTGTGAGAGAAAACGCGTTGCAATGACGAGATCACAGCATTCACGCGATCAACAGACTATCTGTCTACTCAATGCTCATCACTGCAGCTTTTCATGTGATAGGAATAGATCATTAAATAATGCTATAATCCACACTTTGGCGATTTGTTCATCTCGACAGCTGTAATGGTACATTACATGTATTACAAAGTTCGTAGAATAAGGTGGAAGAAGACGTGACTGGGACTCTCAGCTACAAATAAGCTTGCACTAACAGCACAGCGATCTCAACAACTCAGTACAATAAAACTTCCTCCAGCTTTCCTTGGTTCACAGTGCCCTGTCAGTCTCTCTCTCTCATGCATGCAGTCAGTGCGTGCAGTGCCTCGCTAAACCACACCCCCTCCACAACATAATCTAACACTCATTTCAAATGCAAAGATGTCAGCCAATCACAACAGTGGGCGTTTTCACTGAAGTCTCACAGCAGACACACCCCTTGAAACATTCAGCCAGAGGGGTAATAACAGTATAGAAAAAATGCCTTTTATTTCTAAATTATGACATTTTTTATGTTAAAATCATACTAACAATATAAGCACACCTCAGGAAACATTATAAAATAATAGAAAAATGCCATGCCATGGGACCTTTAAAAACTTTGCGTTGCTTGCCATAAGCCTCACAGATATTGTGGCTGCGTACAAAATCTGGAAAATGCTGCCTTCGGAGGACACATTTCAAGGCAGGAAGGCACCAAGGCACGTCCGAATCTAATGTTAGCTTCACTTCCTGTCTCCTGAGATACCTTCATCTGATCGATTTCTGAAGGCAGCATATTTGTATCCTTCGCTCCCTTTGCTATCCCACAATCCTGTGCTTCCAATTATGTGATAGTTGAGCTGGAAAAAAAGATGGTGTCTGAAAGTTGCGTTTGTTGGTCGGTTTGTGTGTAAATGTACGTGTTTTTTAGCAACATTTTCCACTTCTGATGTGATTTCTAGCGAGAAATTACTAATGTAGTAATTAAATATGTGTTTAGTTCTCACCAAAGCTCTCTCTATTTTGCTGTAGATTATTTAACGGTTACCCTGCCTAAGAAGTCTGTCCGAAATTAGTTTTGTGAGGTGCCTTCATGCTTAAACGCTGCCTTACAAGCCATTGTCTGATAAGGCAGCGAGGCAACGAGTCAGCTGCCTAGGTTTTCGGACGCAGCCTGTGTGTCTGTGATCTTTCCTGTCAAGGAAATAGCCGGCGACAAGACATATAAAGTTGATCCTGATTGGTCCTCGTCTGTGCATTCGAAGTGCTGATTGACTCACGCAGATAGAACCTTATAGAGCCAAGTCAGAGTTCGACTTTGTAGATAGAACCTTTTTGTTTTTTCAATAAAAAGTCCCAAAATGTACACAACTTAAAAAAAAACATTACATAATGTAAATAAGTTGTCACACAATAAGAATATGTGAATAACTCAATTTTGACAAAAACGTCAGATAGAACCTTATAATTCCAAGGGGACGAAATGTTAAATGGGATTTATCATTTACACTACATAACATTACATAAAGCACCAGGACTTCAAAGGAATTATATTTAAAACTAGAGTAACTTCTGAGTAATATTGAAGATATTATTATAAATTACAGCAACCCCTCCCCCTTTACCTTTTAGACGCGGCTCGTGTTTATAACAATAATCTTGGGGAGTGGACTCATTTAAAGTAATGTAGTTGTACACAGCACATCTAGGTTATTATCTGTAATCATATCATTAACAATAAGCGCTTTTGGGGAGAGAGATCGAATATTCAGCAACCCGAGCTTTATCATTTGTTCATCTGTATTATACCTATTGTTTATTTGTTGGACATCAATTATATTTTTACTGTTGAATGGTTTTGATGTTTTTTTGTATTTGTTAATTCGGGGAACAGACACAGTCACTATGTGATATCTAGGTGAAAGAGTCTCTATGTGCTGGGATTTATCTGACTTCAGTGACGTGAGACAGCTAGCAGACGGTCGGTTTAGCCAGTTTGTCTGCTTCCTGACCTGGGCCCTAGTTAGTCAAGGTTTAGCTCTAAGACTATGTGTCAAATTACTAGAGAGAAGAGCACACCACCACAAGAAGAATGGATGCCATCCTTCTTCAACAGGTCAGGTCTGCCCCAAAAGCTTTTCCAATTGTCTATGAACCCTATGTTATTTTGCGGACACCACTTAGACAACCAGCCATTGAGTGATGATAGTCTGCTAAGTATCTCATCACTCCGCCTAACAGGCAGCGGTCCAGAGCAAAAAACTGCATTTGACATCGTACTTGCGAGTTCACACATCTCTTTAATGTTAATTTTGGTGATCTCCGACTGGCAAAGTCGAACATCATTAGTGCCGACGTGAATAGTAATCTTAGAGAATTTACCATTAGCTTTAGCCAGCACTTATACATTTGCTTTGATGTCAGGTGCTCTGGCTCCCGGTAAACCTGTGACTATGGTGGCTGGTGTCTCTATTTTCACGTTCCGTGTAATAGAATCGCCAATAACTAGGGCACTTTCGATCTGCGACTATGCTGTCTCACAGTCACCAAGTGACAATGATGGGAGAAGATGACATGGCTTACCGTGTTTGTTGATTAATCCAATTTACCACAGTTGTTTGGTCAGGAAAAGAAAGAAAATAATCAGAGTACCAAACATTCTAGAGCGCTCTTTAGTTCCTACTAAATTGTGACATGGCGTGCGTTTTCACTTGCCCATTAATCTAGTATTGATGGTCATTGCAAAAACTGTCATGCAGGTCGGCTGAGGATGGGAACCGATGATGGTGAATTTCAATTTTACTGTAACTGTAATTATAGGCGCGAGCGAGATGATTGACAGGACGATAGTGGAGGCACAAGCGCAAGATCACTTTTGTTAATAACAAAAAACAAATTCAGTTGAATTTCCAAATATCTTTTATTTATTTGTTATAATTCGGGTATAGCAATTTTATGTCATCCGTCTTATTCGTTTTTTTTAACAAAAGTTTTTTATTGTACTATTTTATTGTTGTTGTATTTTCATTAAAAATAGGCTAATAACGAACAAAAAATTTAACATTCGTTTGAAAATAATTAAAGAGGAAATTGAGTTAAGCAATATCATACGAGCAAGAGTGCTATTTTCCAGAATAGGCTATATCAGCACGATTGCAAAATGCAATATTAATTTTATACAACAGTTCAATAAACAAGTGGTCTTTTTTTTTTTTTACAGTTTTGCTCTATTTTTCCAACAAAAATAGATTCAAACAAAGTATAGGTTTCGTTCTCGCATAATTCACGCCGCCAACTAGCTACTGGCAGTTTTATAGTTTCATAGGCCTGGAATAATTACCTTTTTCCAACATTTCATATTTCTATAATTAAAATATTATATTTAGAACATAAATCTAAAATTCTCATTACATTATTTAGGCAATTGTAATTACAGTGTAAGTGGATTTTGATAAATGGTAAGATGGATTTTGTTGATACTGATTTAATTTAACTGATTTAATATAACTGATTTAACTTAGACTCATAGCGCTTATATGTGATTTACCATATAAGCTCGCGTTCTTAACGTCGGAAACGCGCGTTTTCCTTGACCCCAAAGCGCACGTTAAGAACGCGTGTTTTTGTGGTAAATCACGCGTCAAGGACGCGCGTTTTCGCCGCTGCCCCCGCCAGGCGCGCCCACTAGCGATTTTTCCATTATTATCCAAAATTCTATTATGGAATCTTATGAGGGCACCTACTCTAGCCTGTTAGTCCTCTAAAATTATTATTCCCATCGCTTTGGCGCCCCTATGCGCCGCATATAGCGCATACCCACTTTTTGCGCCACTGATCGCAGGTTGTTCGTGTCCACCTGAGTTGACGTAATTTGCCTCTGTCTCTTTTTCAATGACGTATGACGCGCATTTACTGGGGAATATCCGATTTGACCGCTTACATGGCAGACACAAATGCACGTATCCGAATCATATCGGATTTATTACCACATATGAGTGAGGCCTGAATCCGATCTGAGGATATCGGAATTCATGCGTTTTTTTTCTGCTTACACGTTCACATGTCATATCCGATCTGTGCCACATGAGAGGAAAAAATCGGAATTGGGTCACTTGAACCATGCAGTGTAAATGGGGCCTAAATCAGAGAAAATCATAGGTGCGGGTGACGTTAGAGCTGATCTGCGCATCACTAGTATGGACTCTTGTTCCAAGTTCCCTTCCTGTCCACTAATTTTTGCCTCTTACAAAAGCCAAAGAAAGCCTTCCGAAGACAATAAAGGCTTATGTCATGCCTCAGCTGTAGTTAGGCTGAAATTTGAAAGTTAAGTAGTGCAACATAAATGCAATGTTTAGGTTTTATTCTTGTTTATTATTATTTTGATGTATAGGTTGTAGCCTGTAGGTTTAGTTTCAGGTTGTACAATGTTTACCTTTTTTAAAGTAATTTGAAATAGATTTTTATATTTTTATTTATGATTTTTTTTATTTATATATTTGTATTTGCGTTTTGAATGTATTATGGCAATTTAATGCACTTCAATGGGTTTAGTTTTCACAGATATTAATGTGCAATTTCAGCAATAGAAATTGCTGATAATTTTTCTAAAAAGAAAACAAATTAGTTCATTTTAAGAGACCTGTCTTATTTTCTCTTGTATATTTAGTATTGCTCTTTAATAAAGACAAAAGTACTTTTTATCCAATTACTCAATTAATCGATGGAATAATCAGTAGAATACTCGATTACTAAAATAATCGATATCTGCAGCCCTATACCCTTCATTAAGCACATTTATTAGTCTTTTTTTCTATTGCTCTTTAGTGGGATGAATCACTGGAATCATTTTGTTAAAAGGTTTGTGGTTTGACTTATGTCAGTGGAATTTGTTTTTACACATACCTTTAAAATGTTTGGTATAGGTAAGATTTAATGATATAATAAAGTCATAATAAAGTATCTTATGCTTAAATATGCTGAAATATTATTGTTATTTAAAATAACTGTTTTCCATTTGAATATATTTAAAATGTAATTTATCTCTGTGATAGCAAAGCTGGATTTTCAGTAGCCATTACTCTTCAGTCTCACAGGATCTTTCAGAAATAAGAACGAATCAGAAATAAATGTTTTTTATTTTTAAGTCTTACTGACCTCAAATACAGTAGTGTATAAATTTTTTATAATATCCACCCTTATTTTTCAGATAAATCTGATGTTTTATAGGAGGATTATAAGCAAGAATATGTGCATTTCAGTGTTGTCACTGCGTTTTTGGTCTGATATTCCTTCCATTTTCCAGCTGGACCAGCAAAACTTAATTATCCCTTAAAGTCTGAATTAAACAGATGAGTGTGGAGGAGGGCTGAAGATCGAACCTCTTTATACACCAAATGAAGTCTGGACACAAGCATGTGAGGAGATTGATGGCCAATTGACTGGCGCTGTAACTCTAGCCCGTTGGGGGGAAGCCCGGGATATCCATCACTCTCAAAGGGTTGCCAGATGGAGCCACCAATCGTCTATCATGCCCTGACCATGAGCACCACAGCCCTGACTGTGCAAATACTCAATCATGCAACCCCTGACAAGGCACAAAAAACTTCAGCACACAAATGACAGTCCGCTCTTCACTGGTCTGGCAAGGTTTTCAAGCGTTGCTGAACACGTAAACGTTGGGTCTCATAATGGAGAATGTAGCAGAAAGCAGCAGGGTAATGGACACTGGCTCTGCTGGCCCACTGAGCTTATTCTGAGTATTAATTAAAATGCAGAATAAAATCCTTCATCTTTTGATGGTACAGTCCTGACAAGTCCAAATAAGAAATTTTGCAGATTCCTTTGATCTTTTTTGTTGAAATTGCCAGATGTAGGATATTGAAGAAAGCTTAAGGGGAATGTGATCACAATGTCATGGTTCTGTATTTCATGATTTTGATTTCATTACTATTGCTAAAAGCATTTATCATTCTATGGGTCATGTTAAAATGACAAGGTAGCAGACAGTGCTGCAGATGGAGTCATGGATCACTGATAAAACTTGTGTGTGGGCCTGGAAGGTTTTGGCACAGCAGGGTCTGTTGTGACTGGTGCGTAGGAATGAAGGGAAGGATTAAGTGAAGATGCCAGATGAAAGAAAGGAGAACTTTCCTCCTCGTCTGATTGTGGCTCTGAAGTGGGAGTTCCTCTAACCAGTGATTTCCCCTATATGAATGTATTTATATATTAATATATTTTTTATGTAGCTATGCAGTGATCTAACTGAATATTTAAAGTCATGTTGATCTTATGTGTAAGAAATTTGAAGTGGAGCTTAAATTTATTCTCCATTTCCCTTCATCAACCGTGGACATTTTTCGGTGAGTGTATATTTAAAACGTGACATCAAATTCAATTGTAACAGGGGTATTATATGCTATACGTAATCTGAAACACATTTTTAAAGTAATCATTCTACACATAGTTTTATTAACATTTATCATAAAAAAATCATATATCACACTGCAGGACAATGTAAGTGAATTGCAAAAACACTGGATGCATAAACAAAGTTGGTTTGTGATTGAAAATGAAGAGAGACATCTAGTGGTAGTGGACTGCATGTCTAGATTCATTTAATTTTCCCTTTTCCTCTTCCCTTCTAGTTAATTCTATGGGAAACATTTTCATTTTTGAAGTTTGTGTTGTTTGGAGGGAAGTTAGGTGTTTCTCTCTGTCAGACACAACCTCTGCTGTTTTTGTGGGTGGACTTTAAGGTTAGCTTTTCAAAAGGATTTATGGTGTGGACAATCACCTAATTATTGACTGAGGAAAGATAATATTTTGTGTAATAAATAGCAATGTTGCATTTTCTGTAAATACATGTCCCGCTTAGATGTATGGGCAGTAGACTGTGAGTGACATTTAAGGCATGTTTATGTTCAGTGTAAAATAATGTGACTGACACAGAGCTTCAGTAACGAGAGTTTACTCAGCTTCGGTTTTACTGTGAACACCAATGCATATAACAAGTAGGAGGAGTCATAGATCGACTACGGAGGCCGGAGGGCCACTTAAAGAAACATCGTCAAAATGACAATACATTACATCTCCCCTCCTAAGCATGAAACAAAAAAAACATGCTAACAAATCACTTTGTATGCATATAAAGTTATTACCAGTATTAAACATTGCTGCATTTGCTTTTGATTCAGGAATTGACATTAAGCTTGCATACCAAAATATTAAAGAGATGTTGGCACCCTTTTTATATATATATATATATATATATATATATATATATATATATATATATATATATATAGCCTAGCCAATGATATAATTTATCACAACAATGAACTGTTTAACATAAACATGTGTAACTAGGAAAGAGAGGTTACTAGCACATCACTTCCACAAGGCGTCTTTACCACACCTTTCCCTGACTACAAACAGAGCCTGTCGGGAGGCTTCACTACTCTGCCTCGTCTGGTAGTGTACTGCCCAGTTGACAGCGTCTGCTTAGCAGTCCCGAGTTCAGTAGGTGATGCTTGGGATGAGCTAGGATGTTCCACAGACTTTGGCTCCTCGACATTCACTGACTCTGTCGTCTCTGCCCATTGTCCATCATTAAGCCCGTGACGGGACTCGTTGGCAGCTGCTGTGCTCTTGCGAAGATGCTGAATGTTGCGACGGTACTCTCTACTTCCACAGTCAACAACATAAGATCTTGGGGCACAGTGTGATCTCACGACAACTCCAGGAGACCATTTGTGACTGCCAGGATGTGGTTGCATCCTTACTTCATCTCCAGGCTTCAGCGCAGGACGAGGGCCGCTTGCCCTCTTGCGGTCATAGTAAAACTTCTGAACACTTTTGCTTTTATCTAGTTGCCGTTTAACTTTGTGGGGGTCATATGCTGCTGGTGAGAGCAGCAGGCGGGCAGCAGGCAGGTTGTTGCGGGGACGCCTGCCCATTAGCAGCTGAGCTGGTGAAAGACCTACTGACTCCAGTGGCGTTGTTCTGTAGTCAAGCAACGCAAGGTGTTTGTCTGGTGCCTTACACCAAAGTCTCTTAACAGTAGACAAATAGGTAACAGTCTGGACTGCGCGCTCTGCCTCACCGTTGGAGTGTGGCGTATGTGGGGATGACGTTTTGTGGTTGATTCCATAACTTTGACAGAAATCTTTAAACTCATCCGCTGAATATTGTGGACCATTGTCTGTTCGAAGGATTGTGGGGATCCCATGTCTACTGAATTGAGCCTTGAGCTTTTCTATAACAGCACGACAATGTAAGTGCTTCAGCTTATCCACTTCAACATATTTTGAGTAGTAATCCACCAGCAGAACATAGTGGTTTCCTTCAAACTCAAACAGGTCGGAAGCTACTTCTTCAAATGGAAGCTCGGGCGTTTCTGTTGGTTTGAGTGGTTGTCTAGGTAACCGGTTCTGGAAGTCTGCACACTTGCCGCAGTTCTTCACCATTTGCTCAATTTCAGCACTCATGCCTGGCCAGTATAGGACCTCGCGAGCTCTCTGCTTGCTCTTCACTATACCTAAGTGAGACTGATGTATAAGCTTCAGCATATGTTCTCGCATGGAAGGGGGTACAACTATACGCAGACCTTTACAGACAACACCATCAGCGATGACAAGTTGGCTTCGTGAGTCCCAAAATGGCTGTACTGCATTAGGCACATCACGCCTCTGTTCTGGCCAGCCTTGTCGGATTGTTTGCTGAAGACAGCTCAGCTCCTTCTTCGTGCAGTCCTGGAGCTCTGAATATTTCTGCTCACTTACTGAAACAAAGTTGAGCATGGAGACACACTCGAAGCCTTCCATCTCTGGCTTGTTTTCTGGTAACTGAGCTCTAGATAGTGTGTCAGGCAGTTCCATATCCTTTCCTCGTCTGTATTTAACAGTCAGATCATACCACTGCAGACGGAGACGCATTCTCTGTATGCGCATGGGAGTGGAAAGCAGCGGCTTTCTGAAAATATCCTCCAGAGG
This sequence comes from Romanogobio albipinnatus, assembly GCA_023566225.1. Classification (NCBI taxonomy): domain Eukaryota; kingdom Metazoa; phylum Chordata; class Actinopteri; order Cypriniformes; family Gobionidae; genus Romanogobio; species Romanogobio albipinnatus. Next base: position 54,135,505 of record CM042239.1, read on the forward strand.
TTTATGGTCATTGTACACTGTGACATGGTTTCCAAATATGTAATTGTGGAACTTGACACATGCATGAACTATTGAGAGCATCTCTTTCTCAATTTGCACGTAGCGCGTTTCTGTATCCGTCAGTGACCTGGATGAAAAAGCAACTGGATGACTGTCCTGTAATAAGACAGCACCAAGGCCGTTGCTGCTTGCATCACAGAAGATCTCAACAGGCTTGGACGGATCGAAAAATTGTAGCACAGGAGACTTTGTGCATAAGTCCTTGAGTTTGTCAAAGGCTTGTTGTTGTGCTGGCTGCCATGCGAATTCAACATCCGCTTTTAGGAGCTGTCTTAAAGGTGCGTCAACTTCACTGAGGTTTGGCAGGAATTTTGACAAATAGGTGACGAAACCTAGGAAACGACGGACACCATCTTTGTCTGTTGGGGTCGGCATGGACTTGACAGCTTCTATTTTTGCTGGGTCTGCCTTCAGACCATCTGCAGACGATTGCTTGATGTGGCATTTGTCGAAATTGAGGCTCAGATTGTAGCTTGTTGCTCTCTGAACTACTTTGCGGAGGGTCTCATCATGTTCCTTTACTGAGGGTGCTGCGATGAGAATGTCATCCATGACACTCATTGCTCTGCTGATGCCTTCAAGCATTTCATTATACGCTGAAAGATTTCAGGTGCGCATTTCAGGCCAAAAGGAAGCCTAAGCCACCTAAATCTACCAACGGGCGTGTTGAAGGTCGTCAAGAATGATGATGCTTCGTCTAGTTCTATTTGCAGGAAGCCAGATTTTGCATCCAAGACCGAGAAGACTTTAGCACCAGGCATTGTGGAGACAACCTCTTCAATGGTGCATTGGGTAATGTTCCCTTTTTATTACCTTATTCAGGTCGCTCGGGTCAATGCAGATTCTTATCTTGCCATTACGGACAGCTGCTACCATTGAACTCACCCACTCTGTTGGCTGGCTGACTTTGGTGATATGTCCATCTTTAACCATCTCATCTAGTTTCTCTATTATTTTCTTTTTCAGTGCAGCTGGTTGACGGTGGACAGGATGGACTACACCTTTTGCATCAGGATCAATTTTAATTGTGTATTTCCCTGGTAATGTTCCAGTAGTACGAGTCAGCTCTGGATAATCATCTAGCCCAGCTGGCACATTTTGTTTTGTTGTCGTGTGACCGGAATGTGACTTATTTTCTTTCTTAGTAGGCTGCAATGCATCAAGCCGCATAACCAAGCCTAAGGCTTCAGCTGTTGCACCACTGAGCACATTTTCTTGAATAATGTCCACAATCTCAAATTCTGTTAATATCTCAGCATCCTTGTACTTGGTCAGAAGGTCAACTGCAGCTACAGGCTTTAGCTTGTGGTTGGAATAGGACTTCAGCACTCGATTAGAGCGTTTAAGCTCACCATCATGTTGCAGTGCTTGATAACTATTTAAAGTCAATGTGTTGCATTTTGCACCAGTGTCAATTCTAAATGGCACTTTCTGAAACAGAACTTCAATGTCTGCTATCCATTTATCATCACTTTGATCATTTGTTTGTGTAGCGTTTATGCTCAGCATCTCCTCATCTTCTGATTCCGACTGCCGCTGCACACTGACTGTGTTAACTGATCTTTTGCGGCATACTGCCACCCAGTGGTTTGGTTTGTGACAGTACGAGCATACTGAGCCTTTTGCTGGACACTTCCCTTGGTTCCACTTATGCTGTGGGTCTTTGCCGCAACTTGGACAATTTTTTGATGAATTTTCATGCATTTCTTTCTGCACAAACTTCCTCTGATGTTTCTGAAAGATTTTTTTGTTTGCAGTTTGGTATTTTGCTTTCACTTTTACCGCTTGCACTTGAGATTCTTCTTCTCTGACTATTTTAATTTGCTTCTGCGACAGCTCAAACTGTTGGGCGATTTCAATCGCTTTTGGTAGTGTTAAGTCCTCCCCTTTGTCTAACAGTCTCTCTTGGACGCGCTTCTCTCTGACAACCGCTATTATCGCATCGATCAACATATCATCTGGATCGCCATACTCGCAATCCATCAGTAGGAGTCTCAAATCCTTCACGAAGTGATCAAAACCTTCCGTGACTCCTTGTTTCCTTTGTTTATAGCGGTGCCTGGCTATTCTTTTATTTTTCCTAGGCCTTATATAGCTGGCGAACTTGTCCAGGACTTTAGACGGGTCATTTTTCTCACCTTCGCCCCAGTTCAGCGTCTTGTAAATCTCTCTGCCCTGCTCACCGATCCACGTGCCCAGCCAGCCTGCACGCTGTTTCGCTGTTTGCTCCGATAGTGGGCCGTCAAAGACAAATGTGACATGGCTCCGAAATCTTTCGAACTCTTGATACAGATCTGGAGCATCCCAGTCGATCTTAGGGTGATCAAACTGTGCTGATGCCATACTTTGCTTAATATCTGTTCCTGACAGACTTCTGACACCATGTAAAATAATGCGACTGACACAGAGCTTCAGTAACTAGAGTTTACTCAGCTTCGGTTTTACTGTGAACACCAATGCATATAACAAGTAGGAGGAGTCATAGATCGACTACGGAGGCCGGAGGGCCACTTAAAATGACAATATATTACATTCAGTGTACAATATCTTCAGGTCCTTTACATCTGGTGTTTTACATGTGATTTTACATGACACGCTAGTCATTCCATGTTTGATGACCTGCTATTCTCAAACACCACTAGGAAGAAGGGACGGGAAAGTCCCCCTCTGTGAGTTGTAATGTGTGGTGTCAAATTTCGACAGATCTAGGGCATGCGCACATTAGTCGCCACAGCGAGAGGATTGATGATCATATGGAGTAAGCCTCCTCCAGGAAGTTTTCATTAAAAATACACAACATGAGCTAAAAGCAAAGTTCATATTCTGTGTCTGTACCTTGAAGCAGTGATGATAATAGAATGGTACTTTTGGGTCCCAAGACATGATGGGTGAAGGAAAAAAAAGGAATTGTTCCCTTTCGAAAGGGAACTCTCGCTGCGTCTAGCTGACGCTATGGGGAACGCCCTCGGCGTGACTGGTGTCTGAAGCTACTATCGAATCACGGCAAAGTCTTTGACCGACGTCAGCCCATGACGTCATCAACGTGCGACCCAGAAGTATAAAAGGGCGCCGTGCCAACACATACACATCTTTCTCGTCTTCAGGGACTGTCTGTTTGAACTGCTATACTAGTTAAGGTAAAACAAATTCAATTATTAATACACACGAGTGTGTATTTACTGCCTGGGATCAAGAGCATGCACAGTCAAGTTCATTTGAAGTTGTTTGTGTGTGAGTGTGAGCGGTTTTCAATCTGAGATCGCTCCACTCTAGTCTGGCTTTTTTCCTGAGCTGAGGCTGAGCGTTGGCATACATCATGGGTTCTCAGATGCAGCTCGCCGATCGTCGCGACGATCTGGCGGCTAACGAGACTAAACAGCAAGTGCTCTTAGGGATGGCTGGTGAGAGTGGTATGAATCCTCTCAGCCACCTTGACCGTGTATGCTGAGCTGATGAATGTTATGGAACGTGCTGCGGGCAGGCTGCTGCTGCCATGCTGTTAGAGGAGAGATCGCTCGTGATAGATTGCACGATCGATTTCTCCTTGGCCATAAACCATCAGCTCAGATGAGCCTTCCATTCCTTCTTGATCTTCTTACAGAGATCGAGAGGGCATGGAAGAATCCATATTCTACCCAATGTTCATCAACATCAGCGTTTTAACTTCGCTGATGTCGAGGGGATAGGGGAATATGGATATGTGTTGAGGCTACCGACTGGCGAGGAAAGTTTGCGAACTTTTCTCGCATTTCGTGGGCATCAACACTGAAGAGCTCAAACTCTGCCTTTCTAAATCACGTTGTGCTTTAATGGCAGTGGCATACACGGCAGCGGGTCAGGCTGGTGCTGCTTTTCACACCATGGCGGTGTTTCAGGCGTACCAGGCGGACCTGCTGGAGGATCTCGACCAAGGGGCCGGGCTGTCCCCTGAGGCGGTTGCTGAGCTGCGCCGCACCACAGATCTGTCTCTCCGGGCCACCAAGCAGACTGCTGCTGCTATCGGCCGCTCTATGGCGGCTATGGTGGTTACGGAGAGGCATCTGTGGTTGGGCCTGGTTGATCGCCTACTGAACTTTTTGGCACCTCCGTGGAGGCGGTGGTTGGAAAGTTCAGGGAAGCGAAGGCGCGCTCAGCGGCATTTAAGACATGCATACCGCTGAGATCCGCGTCCCCACCCAGGCAGGCGGGACCTGGTCCTTCACGGTCTGAGGACCGTAGGCAGGACCAGAGTGCTAGCGTCTCCTCTCGTGCCCCCCCTCCTTGGAGGAGCAGGGTACAGAGGAGACGGGATTCCCGCGGGAAAAAGGATCTAAGGGAGGTGATCCAGGACAAACGTTCTCAACGAAGGCGTTGGTGATGGATCACTTCCCTTGAGGGCGATTACATCATAGCCCTCTCCTTTTTCCTTTTTAATGTCTTTTTATGACTTTTACCCAGGCGCTTCTTACATCAGGCCTGAGGCGGGCCTATGGTAGAGTAGAACTATGTTCTGATGGCCCGCCCGGACTTGCTCAGTGAGAACGCCCCTTTCAGGCATTCAAGGGCGGTAGAACATGGTGGTGAGAACCGCACAATGAGTCTTCGCTCAGCATGCCGCAGGTGAGAGTGGTCATTTTTGTGTGTTATACTAAAAATATGTATTTCTTACAGACCCCAGGTTCCTGTATAGAGTTGGGTATTCATCAGAGAGAACTGTCTTTCCCCTGCTTAGTTAGGCTTTAACACAGCACCATTCTCTGGACTGTGTATGTGAGCGTGTGTTGGCTTTCCCTGGTTGGTCAAGATGGCGCCAGATAGGCCACCACTTATGGTTATCAGAAGATGGGCCTCCTCTCATATTGAGAGTAGTGTTTAGGCTGCCGCTCTTTTCTTTGAAATGTTTGCGGATTACTAGGCGGTAGCACACTTTTCTGATAGAATGTAGTGTTTGTCTACCGCTTAGGGTTACTATTGTCTTCGGTTCCCTAAGCCACTGCAGGTTGGATTAGTTTGTCTCTGTTACAGCTGAGCGCTACGGCGTCAGTCGGTATGTGGATGAAGGAGGCGCGTTGCTGAGGCACCGTCACCTTTGGTTGTACACCACTTAGATCGGAGGCCTCCTCTCATTGAGAGTCGTTGGTTTAAATAGCAGTCAGTTTGTTTGTCTGGCAGTTATTTCTCGTTTTTGCGAAACTCGTACAGCTTGTAGGCTTTTACAAGCCTCCCTGGAACGGGTCCCCATAGTAATGGGTAGCTATCATGTGTTAGGCCTCAGCAGGCCTCCATGAAAACGAGCCGTAGGGTCTAATGTTACTACAACCCACATTTTGCAAATATGTCTGTCCCAGTTAGCAGGAAGGATTGCACCATTTTCAAGATTAAACGGTGACAGTGGTAGGCCTTATCAGGCCTCTAGTAAGGCAGGTGACAATGCTTAAGCATCAAGGTACTACTAGCCTAGCTGGCTATCAGGTTAAAAAGGGGTAATTACGCTCTCCTGAAGGTCGGCTGTCAATTGTAGGCCTCAGTAGGCCTCTTGAACAAGGCGCATTATCAGTTTGAAGGCCTCAAATCAGGCCTCACTGGAGGTATGTACCGATGTGCGCATCAGGACAGCTAGCCTGGAGGCTATCAGGTTGTAGGCCTCATCAGGCCTCCCCGAAGGCCCGCTGTTAGTTGTAAGGCCTTGCTAGGCCTCCCTGAGGGTGAGCTCTCAGGTTGTGATCACTACCAGAGGCAGGTTGTAGGCCTCATCAGGCCTCCCTGAAGGCCTGCTGTTAATTCTAGGCCTTAATAGGCCTCCCTGACTCGAACAAGGTAGTAGGCCCCATCAGGCCTCCCTAAGGTGTTCCTGGGATCCAGTCATCTGAAACAGTTAGCACGCATTGCAAACAGGTAGCAGGCCTCTCCAGGCCTCCCTAAAGGCTGCTTATCAGGTAGTAGGCCTTAATAGGCCTCCCTTGAGGGCGAGTTCCTTAATCAGGATGCTCGAAAAGCCTGCGTAGCTTGACTGTCGGGTAGTAGGCCTCAATAGGCCTCCCGGAGGGTGAGTTCCCAGATTGTGGTCACTCGAACAAGGTAGTAGGCCCCATCAGGCCTCCCTAAGGTGTTCCTGGGATCCAGTCATCTGATACAGTTAGCACGCATTGCAAACAGGTAGCAGGCCTCTCCAGGCCTCCCTAAAGGCTGGTTATCAGGTAGAAGGCCTTAATAGGCCTCCCTTGAGGGCGAGTTCCTTAATCAGGATGCTCGAAAAGCCTGCGTAGCTTGACTGTCGGGTAGTAGGCCTCAATAGGCCTCCCGGAGGGTGAGCTCCCAGATTGTGGTCACTCGAACAAGGTAGTAGGCCCCATCAGGCCTCCCTAAGGTGTTCCTGGGACCCAGTAATTTGAAACAGTTAGCACGTATTGCAAACAGGTAGTAGGCCTCTCCAGGCCTCCCTAAAGGCTGGTTATCAGGTAGTAGGCCCTAATAGGCCTCCCTTGAGGACTGGTTCCTTAAACAGGATGCCCGACTAGCCTGCGTAGCTTGACTGTCAAGTAGTAGGCCTCCATTAGGCCTCCTTGAGAAAACAAGGGTAACCTCAGCAGGACCATGCTTCGCTAAAATTGGCGGTATTGCTGTCAGGTAGTAGGCCTCACTAGGCCTCCCTGAGGACGGAGTCCCGAGCCAGGATGCTTGGTTTCCAGCATGGCTTGCGGTTAGGTAGTAGGCCTCTATAGGCCTCCCTGGAATACCCGCTATCAAGTAGTAGGCCCACAGGGCCTCCTTGAAGGTGAAGTTCCTGAGCTAGGCACTTGATTACCAGTTCTCTGTGAGAACTTGTGGTAGTTGGGCCTACAGCTGGAGGTTACTCGCCAGGCAGGCTCAGCTGCTCCCCTCAATGAGGGTCGTCTATGAGTGCTCAGCCGCCTGAGCCTGGTCAGACGGTCGTAGGCCTCTCATGAGGCCTCCCTGTTAGATCAGTCATTAAGGCCCTTTCGGCCTCCCTACTGCTTTGAAACACAAGCACCTGGTAGATCCTTGATTTGAGCAGGCAGACTCCCCTCGATAGCAAGGGTTGAAAAGCACTACGCTGAGTATTGCTCTCTTGGATAACCCGTCTCTGAGTTCCGGGCTAAGTAGGACTGCCAGTGTTTCAGTCCCTTAGCTTGGACGCCCCTTGGGCACCATCCAGAGGCTCTGTTTTGAACAGACAGGGTTGGCTAAACCGAAGTGTCCATAACACTTAGGGCACCAGGTCAAGCCTCCCTGGTGGCACTCGGGAGAACTTTTTTCCCGGGTAGTGACTGGCTGGGGTTCCTTCGGGTCCCCTAGCCACATTCCCTTAAAGGGACCCCTTCGGTGGAAGTAGTGGTCCCGGGCCTTCGAACTGTCTGGATGGAACCCCACGCAGTGCGTTAGGGTTCCGTTTAGTTGTGTAGCTTGGGCTATGACCGTAGGGAGTGCTGTCACTGTCAGCCCAGGGACCTGAGGGGGAATCGCTCAGGTTTTTCTATGAATTACTTGTGTTGACAGTTGTCACTGCCAATGGGCAGACACTCCCCTCAGCATGGCGGCGTTGGTATATCGTTCCCCATAGCGTCAGCTAGACGCAGCGAGAGTTCCCTTTCGAAAGGGAACGTCTAAGGTTACGTATGTAACCTCTGTTCCCTGAGAACAGGGAACGAGCGCTGCGTCGCGTTGCCATGCTTCAGGGCCTATCTGCCATACAGTCCCTTCAGACGAGAAGATGTGTATGTGTTGGCACGGCGCCCTTTTATACTTCTGGGTCGCACGTTGATGACGTCATGGGCTGACGTCGGTCAAAGACTTTGCCGTGATTCGATAGTAGCTTCAGACACCAGTCACGCCGAGGGCGTTCCCCATAGCGTCAGCTAGACGCAGCGCTCGTTCCCTGTTCTCAGGGAACAGAGGTTACATACGTAACCTTAGACGATTTGTTGTTTCCAATTAAGCTGTTAATTGTTTTTTAAAAAGTATTTAAGAAACATAAAATGCTTAGAAAGACAAAATAATTGGCAGATTCATTCTAAAAATGTTAAATTTAGGCACAGAGATGTAGACAGCTGTAGGGAGAAAGAAGTTTCATGTGGCTGCCTCTAAATTGAGCTGATGGACCCTTTGAGGGAAATGACCATTTAAACATACTTTGGTGTGTGTGTGTGTGTGTGTGTGTGTGTGTGTGTGTGTGTGTGTGTGTGTGTGTGTGTGTGTGTGTGTGTGTGTGTGTGTGTGTGTGTGTGTGTGTGTGTGTGTGTGTGTGTGTGTGTGTGTGTGTGTGTGTGTGTGTGTGTGTGTGTGTGTGTGAGCTTGTGTGTGTGTGGGTGTGTGTGTGTGTGTGCGCATGTACGTGCGTGCTTGTCTGTTCTACATCTGAGACAGTGTTTAGATCTGATGTAGCGTTTGACAGAATCAAGCTGTATCATTTACACAACTGTCCCATACTCTCTCTTTTATGCTTTCCCTTCTTCTTGTACCTCTCTTCCTTATACAGCTGCTGTGCTGAAATATGAGAATAATGTCATGAATATTCGACAGTTTAACTGTTCTCCTCATCCTTACTGGCTGCCTAACTTCATGGATGTCTTCACTTGGTCTTTGCCCTTCGTTGGGGAGAAAGGTAAACCATTTTCCTTCAACTGTTTTTGTGGCATAAAATCCTCAATAACTACTGCAGACAAACTCTCTCTCTCTTTTTCTTGTTCCTGTAGTGACTGAGATGCTGGTAAATGTCTTGAGCATCTGCTCCAATGATGAGCTGACCACTGATGAAGAGATAGATGGTAAGAAATTCAAGCGTATGCAAACACACGCATTATCCAGTTTCTATGTAGCATTACAAGAAGTTTGAAAGTAAAGTGCATGGTTGGTTTCACAAGGGACAAACACCCTCCATCTTTTTACCCTCAAAATAAATCTGGGATATTACTGGACCTTTAGAGTTATTTAGAATGCTGCTGGTCTTACAACTCAAAAGGACCATATTGGAGAGAAGGTTTTGTCTGTGAGCAAGGCATTTAATTTGCACTGTTCCTGCATTTAATGGACTCATTTACTGTCTTTGCTAAATGACATTCAATTGATAGATGATGTTTAAATCTTGTACAAAGCAAACCAACAAGATGGTAGATGATAATAGACTCACCCATATATATGTCAGCAGAAAATGCAACATTTGGAGCACCTTTCTGTTCCTAACAGCTTATGCCAAATCTTAAATGTGATGTATGTAATATTGAGAGCTAGTGGTTGAAATGGGTACTGCAGTCGAAATTCTAAATTTTGGAGAGTTGTTTCCACAACGCTCTCCTCAGATTTAATGACAAATTGAGAAGATGCAGCAGGAACGAGCACAATTGACGATGGAAAGTGTCAAGCCTTATAGTGTACTTTGATCAGTAAATGTATGCGTTTGCAATGTTTTTTTATTTTTATTGACAAGGCTTATTAGGTCAGAATCTGCCACCTTTGACTGGCAACCCAGGGTGTCGAAATACTATTGAGAAAATATGCAGTGGGCAGAATCACACAAACCAAAAACAGACATTCCAAAAAGGAAAGCACATTTCAGAGGATAATAACTGGCTGTATCATTGTTTTTCAAAGAAACAAGTATTTGAACTTAGCACGTTTCCTATATCTCAACAAACATATTATGGTATTTATATATCCCAAAAAATAGCATACAGCACCTTTATAAGCCAAATAAGATTAAATAGGACAGATGGTAAAACATGAACAGAATATGATAATATTTAGTATGTAATAAACACATACAGTGGGTTCCAAATGTCTGAGATCACTGATGTCTGAGATACTGTTTTCATTTGTAATTTTATTCATAAATTTTCATAAATTTTATTTACTTCAATACATAATTTTGTCATCAGCATAATTACAAAGTGAAAATTTGATTTGAAAAATGTATTAAAGGTGCACTGTGTAAATTTTAGCGTACTACTCACCCCTCCCTTTCAAAGCAAATAGAGAAGCTACAGTGGCCGACACAGGACAAGATGTCGTTGTCTGAGTCAGCAGAGAGTAGCTAGCGCTCTTTAGAGCAGTTTGTCCATTTAGGGATTTAGGGCTACTGTAGAAACATGACGCCGCAAAATGTTGACTTCACGGTAAGGGGACCCGCGGTGTAAGTAGATCGAAATGGCTCATTCTAAGGTAATAAAAACATAACGGTTCATTATGTAAGGTCTTTATACACCACTGGAAACATAGTTATGTGTATTATATTGCATTTCTGTCAATAGAACCTCATAAATATTACACACTGCACCTTTCATTTCAGAATTTCTAAGAACATCTAAGTTAGAAATGTTAGTGCCGAATTTTTTTATATTTCTTATTCATTTTCTTATCGATATATTACTTTGTTTGCATTTTTAATGACACATTTAAAAATGTATTCAGATTTTCAGTGTGGACTAATCAAAGAGCAAACAGCAAAAAATGTTGGATTATTACATTAAATATAAGATAGATTTTGTTTTGATATTTTTCTACAACATAGTCATGGTAAGAAAAAAATGCAATTTATTGCCATTCCAAATAAATATAAAATGTTAGATGACAAATAAACGGTTGACCTGAAACCTTAAAGGATTACAAGCTTTGGTAGAGTGCATACTTATAAACACTAACATCTCATCATGCTATGATGCTATACTCTCTAACAGTTTTCTTTTTTAATATCCATTAAATATTCTTAGTTTTATTTCTCTTTTTTCTTTTCTTTTTCACTCATTTTGTCCATCTCTCTCCCTCTCAAATATTTTTTCTGTTGCTTCATCTAATGAATTTCTTTCTCTTTTTTCAGAGTTCTTTGAAGCTTTTCTTCTCTCTTTTTTTATGGATGCACTTTTTTGCCACTTTTCTCTCTCTTTCTCTCCCTGTCATTCCTCAGCCATTCACTGATCATTCTTCTGTTATTTTTCTGTTTCTTCTGGGGGTGTATCTTGAGAAGGACAGCTAATATATGGGCCCAAGAAAGGTACAGCCTCCCACAATCCAATGCAGTGTGCAGTCATTGCCTCTTGTTTGCACCTTTTTCTAGTTGGCTGATTAAGCTAACACCACAAATTCACTAATGAACCTACTTATAATATCCATAGGTACACATTTTTATGTTTCATGCACCAAGATAACCAGACCTGGATGAATTATTGACATTGTTGTTTCAAAAAGCCATTGCTAGTTGTGTTTGAATTCCTTTCACTGTTTGAAAAATCAAGAATTGAATTTACTAAGTGGGGTGACTATGCCACTTATCAGGCAGACCACTAACATTGTTCTCAAATTAGAACACACCAATGTGAGTATACGAATATATGCAAAGCACCTTATAAATTGTTTTGCAGTTCTCAAAACCTAAACAGTGCCTTCATCTTTTATATTATATCTCTCATACCAATTCACCTCACATTGTCATCCTCCCCTACATTTTTGCCCCCTACAACATTCTCCATGTTTTTTTACCTTTGTATAGATGCAGTCAAACCAAAAATTATTGGTAACACTTTAGAATAATGGTCATTAGTTAACATTAGTTAACATTAACTAATAATGAACTGCACTTATAAAGCGTTTATTAATCTTTGTTAATGTTAATTTCAACATTTACTAATGCATTATTAAAATCTTGTTAACATTAGTTAATGCACTGTGAACTAACATGAACAAACCATGAACAGCTGTATTTATATTAACTAACGTTAACAAAGATGAACAAATACAGTAAAAAAATGTACTGCTCATGGTTAGTTCATGTTAGTTAATACATTAACTAATGTTACCTAATGACCATTATTCTAAAGTGTTACCAAATTATTTAATCTAGTGATGTACAAAATTACATTTTAAAAAAACAACCACTCTGTGGGTTGCTTGGATGACAGGTGAACTAGTATTAAACAATAACTAGGGTGGTCAACCATGGTTCTTTACATAAGTTGGACAGGGCTCGGCAGTAGGCTATGTAACAAAATGTGGGGCTTTAGAGAGTGGAACTCTTTTTAAACCAACACAATGTAGTTGAGATTTGCCGTAAGTAACACAGCAGCCTAAGATGGCCTTCTGAATGTCTGTGGCTGTAACCACTGCTTAAAATGTCAAAACAAGACTAGTCAATTAGTAATTTTTTTGAACGATGTGACTCCTAATTTGGACACAGAAGCCACACTTAAAATTTAAATTTCATAGCATTAGACAAAATATCATACCAAGTGGCATTTATTTATTTTTTAAAAATCACACGTTTCAAGCAAAACATTTCACAAACATTTTGTTGTTAGGTTTTAAATGAATAGATATACTGTTCAAAACATTGTAAATGTCATATACATGTATTATAAAAGTAGTTGTACTTATAGAATGTATTTGGTAAATACACCTGTGGTTAAAAACCTGTGTGAAACTTTTGAGAAACACCTTCGTTCATCCACTAAAAATTACTTTTGGACAAGCTGGGGAATTGGTTCTATTATTTGTTTGATATTTTCTTTGTTACAGTCAAACAGTTTCAATAGTGTCCAAATACATTTTAGGGCCACTATATCACCAAAGCTTAAACAAATCTAACATTCATTCAAACACTCAAAAATCTCTGGGCTGCAACCTGTTCATATGCAAGGCACTCCTTTGTACTGTTATTTTCTCATCACACTGTTGATGAAGTAGGTAGAATCTCAGTTAAAACCAAAAAGGTTTTTCTCTTTAGCATCTGAATAGGATGGCATTGTGATTAACCAAACCATATCCATGACTGTAAGGATCGATAACAGGCTAATAGAATGCTTAGCATGCATTTCAGTCCTGAGGTGTGGAGGTGTGGGCCACTGTGAGGATCTTTATTGATCAGATTGCCCTGAATTGCCCTTAGTGTGCTGAGACAGCACTTTCTGCCAACTGAGTTTCCCCTGCAGTCAACAGTCTGTAATTATACTCCAAAGGAAGTGTTCACCCAGTGTAGTCATTTATCTTTCTGGACATTAAAGTCAGGATGTAATTATGGCTTGTGAACGTTTGAAATTGTGAGGTTTGGAGATAAGTGGCCTATTGTGTTTAATTGAAGTGACTCTTCAAGCATGTTTGTAAGGGTGTTTTTTGTTTGTATACTGTTATGTAACACTAACACCCAAATATATGTGTGTCACACAGGTGCCACAGCTTCTGCACGCAAGGAAGTAATCCGAAACAAGATCCGCGCCATTGGAAAAATGGCTCGAGTTTTCTCTGTTCTTCGGTAAGATGACTTTATGTGTACATGTGCAAAATGGAATTAAACAAAAAGTGCCACATCCAGCAAGCAAAAAGCTCAGTGAGGGTGCTCAACCACAAACACACACACAATAACAGTAACAAAACAGGAAAAAGCTGGCACACCAAAGCTACATAAATAGAATTGACATAAAATAGAAAAGTGACATTTTTAACCATATGTACGGTGGCCGAGAGAGAGCACTGCAACTGAAGAAAACACATGCAAATACAAAAAAACACCAGCAAAATAAAAAAGCATCTTCATCAGTTTGATAACACACGTGCTGCAAAAACTCACAAAGCAGCCAAATGCTGAAACGCTATGCAAATATTCACAAAGCACATACAGTCATGTTGTTAATATATACAATAAACTCACCTTTTAGCTCATCGACAACCCCGCTAACAAGTAGACACTGAACAATAAGCATTTCTCAGCCAGGTTCGTAACTTATTGAGGTCCCCTTGAAACATTTCTGTTGTGGTCTGTGCTATTTGCAGCGTATTTCTGTATTTGGTTGCCTTATGAGTATTGGCAGCTTGTTTCTGTATTTGGTTGTGTTGTGAGTATTTGAAAATGAAATGAAAACTAGAAGAACAAGTGTCAAATGTGAGTAGAAACAGAAATACATTAGGTTACACATACACTAACACACTAGATTAGATTGTTACATTGCTAGGAGTTAATAACTACATATGGAACTGCATCATAATACGTGGTTTAAACTGAATTGTGAGAACAATAATCTGACTCTTGCTTATGTAAGTGAAGTCAAAGACCTGCAAACTATCTACTAAAGAAAACATCTGTCACAGCTTTTACCATTGTGGAAGCCATAAACCGCCTTTCCGTATCTTGGACAATCAGGTACAATTGTTTTGACCACTAGTGGCTTGCACTGAACTTTCAAATTGGTTGTGAATCAGTTGTTTCCAATTATTTAAAACAAATGGCAATCAATATGTTTAATAATTATGTATTAATTATAAAATGCTTACACTATATTGCCAAAAGTATTGGGACACCCCTCTAAATCATTGAATTCCAATCATGGCCAAAGGTGTATGAAATCAAGCACCTAGGCATGCAGACTGCTTCTACAAACATTTGTGAAAGAATGGGTCGCTCTCAGGAGCTCGGTGATTTCAAGCCTGGTACCGTGATAGGTTGCCACCTGTGCAATAAGTCCATTTTTTTAATTTCCTCACTGTTAAACACTAAATTTTTCAACTAAACATCGAAATAAATCTAATTAATAAACTAAATTAACCATATAAACTAAATTACTGATCTAATTATTGATCTAAAGCCCATACTGTCACCGTATGGAAATTGAAATGAACTAATGACATCAAATGGCTATACAGCTTAATAAAATTATGCTGCATTATTTTCCTGTTTAACACTGTAAAGCTGCTTTGAAACAATCTACATTGTTAAAAGCGCTATATAAATAAAGTTGACTTGACTTAAATACCACTAACAGTTGGCCGTGGAATATTTAGTAAAGTGGAAGCAACAACAGCAACTCAGCCACAAAGTGGCAGGCCACGTAAAATCACAGAGCGGGGTCAGTCAAGGCAAGTCACCTTCATTTATATAGTACTTTTTACAACACAGATTGCTTTTGTAAATCTGATTAGTTCTTTAATTTGGTGCCATTTAAACAACACCATCTTCAACTAAAATAAATGCGTTCCGGACCCCATCCACACGGCAACAGCGCCTGATGGCCAGAGAACGCAAAGCATGAAATAGGTTTGAAATAGTTTTGAAACTATTGTGCACATGTGCACAAGCATTACGTGTTCAGCCTATAGGCAAGTGTGTTTGAATACGTATGCATGTGTGCATGTGTGTTTTTATCTGTAGGGTAGGGAAGGGAAGGGAAGGGAAGGGAAGGGAAGGGAAGGGAAGGGAAGGGAAGGGAAGGGAAGGGAAGGGAAGGGAAGGGAAGGGAAGGGAAGGGAAGGGAAGGGAAGGGAAGGGAAGGGAAGGGAAGGGAAGGGAAGGGAAGGGAAGGGAAGGGAAGGGGGCCTTTACAGGGGAGAGTCTAGTTGACACGGTCTCTGCTGACACTTCAGGGATGCATTGGTCGTGTCTTGGAGCAGGTCCACCATCTGATCTGGATCCGGCTGACTACAGTAATCCTTGGGATAAACAGAGAGGTTCTTTTTTATGATGTAATGAGTACATCAGGTGTTATGGGAAATGTTCCCGGTTCCGGCTGACCTAGTTAATGCAGCTAAACAACCATTTAACTGATTTGAATAATAGTAATTGATAATGCTCTATGTGTATGCCATAATAAAGAGATGTGTTTTTAGTCTAGATTTAATCTGACAGGGTGTGTCTATTTCCCGAACAATGATAGGAAGACTGTTCCAGAGTTTAGGTGTTTAGAGTTAAGGATCGACCGCCTGCAGTTGATTTTGATAAGTTGATTTTCTAAGTATTATCAACTGGCCAGAGTTCTGAGACCGCAATAGACGTGATGGAGTATAATGCGTTAAGAGCTTGCTCAAGTACTGGAGAGGTAAACCATTTAGTGCTTTGTAAGTAATAAGCAAGATTTTAAAATGTATACAATGTTTAATAGGGAGCCAGTGCAGTGTTGATAGAACTGGTCAGTTCATGCTGATGTGCACAGTGCACAGAAGTCAATAGCTACAGACCTCCAAACTTTGTGTGGCCTTCAGATTAGCTCAAGAAAAGTGCATAGAGAGCTTCATTGAATGGGTTTCCATGGCTGAGCAGCTGTATCCAAGCCTTACATCACCAAGTGCAATGCAAAGCGTTGGATGCGGTGGTGTAAAGCATGTCGCCACTGGACTCTATAGCAGTGGAAATGTGTTCTCTGGAGTGACGCATCACACCCTCTCGAATACTTTTACAACGTTTTTTTACCATTACAGCTGTCGAGATTAACGAATCGTCAAAGTGTTGATTATAGCATTATTTTTAGATCTTTTCTCATCACATGAAAAGCTGCAGTGATCAGCATTGAGTACACAGACAGCATGTTGATCGCCTGAATGCAGTGATCTCGTCATTGCAACGAGTTTTCTCTCACAAAATGCTTTCACCACAACTAACAGCAAACATGACATCGACATGAATACAGTAAGAGCTTTGTGCAGCATAACAGCCTCATTCATTATAACGTCAGTTTGGGCAAGTGTGCAGATACACTCGCGACGTGTGATTGACAGATCCAAAGATTATAAAGAGAGTGTTCTTTGATTGCTAATCTAGCATCTAATCAAAATTGAAATAACAGATTTGTTTCATGCTACTAAGAGAAACGATGTGAAGGTGATCGTTTTAGTCACTGGCTTGATTCACTGATGTATTACGCTTAGGGCATCAAGACAGCCAGCGGCGGGACTGCCAGTATTAAACCGTTTAGAAAGAAAGTCTGCGTGAACTTAAATGATTAGCTACACTTCAGAAATCAATGATCACAGATCAGGCATTAATGAACGGTGGCGGTGCTGTCGAATCCATATGGTAAAAGTCTGTTTGTAAAGCCTGTGCTGACGTCGCGACTGATAAACGGAATCCATTTTCTCCAAATTCTCTGGGCGGACAAAGCAGAGGAAGGGGAGGTAACATTCCCCGTATGACGGCAAATAAGGGAAGATTCCAGATCGGCTCGTCTGACCTTTCATTTTCTCAAAGGCAGAGCAGGACACCCAGAACTAACATTTCTAGCCACTTGGGGACCATATACAGGCTAGGGGAACGTATATTAATGTTAAAAACCCTCATAAAATGAACATTTCAGCATATCAAGACATTTTGGACAATTTCATGCTCCCAACTTTGTGGGAGCAGTTTGGGGATGGCCTCTTCCTATTCCAAAATGACTGCGCACCAGTGCACAAAGCAAGGTCAATAAAGACATGGTTGATCGAGTTTGGTGTGGAGGAACTTGACTGGCCTGCGCAGAGTCCTGACCTCAACCCGATAGAACACCTTTGGGATGAATTAGAGCAGAGACTGCGATCCAGGCCTTCTCGTCCAGCATCAGTGCCTGACCTCACAAATACGCTTCTAGAAGAATGGTCAAAATCCCCATAAACACACTCCTAAATCTTCCCAGAAGAGTTGAAGCTGTTATAGCTAAAAATGGTGGGCCAACTCCATATTAAACCCTACTGATTAAGTTGTGCATGTGCATGCAATGGCAGGCATCCCAAAACTTTGGGCAATATAGTATAATTAGGACATAATTATTAATAACCGACATTTGTATTGTTAAAAAAATATTTTAAGTGGGAAAATAATTGACTTTGTGCTCATAGTTTTGAGTAGAATACATCACATTCGGTGGGGTAATCACAGAAGGTCAAGTCACAAAAGTATAAATATTTCAGACCATCCGAAGATTCTGTACTATCTGCATTGGAAATTAATGACTTCTGCTCTGTCATTTGTTGGAGGTAGTGAAAAGGCAGCTTTACTATAAGAAATGTATCTAGAATGTTAGTTGTTGTTGTTGTTGTTGTTGTTGTTTTTTCAGAACATGTTGCAACACATATTTCTCTTAAAAAAAACAGCCACCAAAAAAGAGAGAGAGAGATAAATGAAAGATTATCAAATAACCAGCTAAATAATGAATTTGTACTTGGGGCAAAAGTATTTTCTTATATAAACAGTGCAAATTAAATGAGTAGTATTTACAAAGAGTAAACTGTCTAAATTATTTTGCCATTGGCAGTTATTGTGTGTATTGTTGTTTTTTTGTTGTAATCTTTGTGTGTTAGTATTGTACATAACAACATGTTTATGTTTTAGAGAAGAGAGTGAGAGCGTTCTGACGCTGAAAGGTCTCACTCCAACTGGCATGCTGCCCAGTGGCGTTCTATCTGGAGGCAAAGAGAAACTCCAGAATGGTAAGAAGCGCACACACACTCAAGGTCTTGTGGTCAGGAATATGTAAATCACTTTAAACTTTTTTTTCCACATCAGAGCTCTCTTTCAATGACTGTTAATTTCACAATATTAATCAGTACATTTATAGATGATTTACATCTTTTAATTTCCCCAGGTAGTGTTTTACAACCGAGTCTACTATTTTTCAGCTTAACACACGTTATGAACAAATATGAACAGTCTGATATTTTTATTCAATGTATACTCTCTGCACCCCCTGGTGGTTGTGTTATGAAACTTATATTATTTCCTCTTTGCTTTCTTTCCTTTGGCTTTTATCTCTCTCTCTCTCTCTCTCTCTCTCTCTCTCTCTCTCTCTCTCTCTCTCTCTCTCTCTCTCTCTCTCTCTCTCTCTCTCTCCAATCTTTTTCAAAATATTGTCTCTTCTTCATTCTCCTGTCTCCCTAGAAACCGCAGGTATAATCAGTTGTGCAAGTATAATTCAGATCATCTGTTCTTAAGAAACATAGTTTCACTCTTTGCCACCATTTATTCAAAGGAGCCCCAAGTGAATCAACACACAGGCTTTCGTACAAGATAGAATCATGACTCAAGGAACATGTTCTCAGTATACTTTAGATTCACTGCGTTCAGATTTAACACCGCTTTTGGTGGACAAGATATCAATAAGGAATCTTAAAGGCTAAAGATGTCTTAAAGATCAGAGAATTTGGCTGAACAAAACTAGCACATTTAGATTTATTGATTGCTTTATAATAATATCAAGACTTTCAAAGGCCCTAAAATTAAATTAGCTTATGAATGCAATTTGATTCCTCATTTCATGTCATAGACCAATTGTTTAAAATTTTAATAATATTTCCCAATATTACTGTATTTGTAATCAAATAAATGCAGTTTTGCCATTAAAAGAAAAACCTTACCAACTCTAAAATTTTTAATGCTAGTGTAATTTCTGTTGAAACCGGAATCTGGGACAAGACAAATAGAAGTGCTTGTCCCTTTTTTTTCTCAATATAAAAATTTGGTAACACTTATTTGGGTGTACAATATGGGTGCACTAATATGAATTAATTAATGCTTTAATGCACATATAATAATGAGTTAATGTGTGACTCATGAAGAACTAAAACATGTATTAATGATTACTGCATCAGCAACAAAGTAAGATTATATATGATTAATAGATTAAGTAATCAATGAATTGTTATTAGTTAAATGTGCCATAATGTATTAATTCCCAAATAACATATTATTCAGAGAAATTCTCATTTTAAATAATGGTTTGTCCCTTGTCATTGTCACCTATCAATGACGTAATATCCGCGCTATCCTTGGTTTACACTTGTAGAAACTATGGCAACATACGTGGACAAATGTGGACATGGTGGTTATACAGCATCTAGCACACCGTTGTTGACGTTCAGTCATCAGTCATAACATAATGATATCTTTGCAAATCATTAGCTAATGATTAATTAAAGCAGACAATTGGAAGTTGAAGGACATAGCTTTGACCATTGTGATAACACATGAATTTACATTATTAGTTAATATAATGTTATTAGGGAATTTATACATGATGACACATTTTATTAATAGCAATTCATATATTACTTAATCTATTAATCATATAAAATGTTAATTAGTTGCTGATGTAGTAATCATTAATACATGTTTTAGTTCTTTATAATTCATTAGTTAAGCATTATGTAATGCATACTAGTGCACACGTATTGTAAAGTGTTACAAAAAATTAATTTGATTTGCTGATTGCTATTGATAGTCGTTGGAGGTGGTATTAGAGGAAGAGGACATTCTCACTCTAGAGAGCATTTTATTTGACACAAATTTAGATATGCAAAGTACAGGATTGGTTATCAATATTTTTGTTCCAATTTCCAGAGGAAGTGAAATACCAAATTTTAGATGCTAAATTATTTTATTTAAATTAATTTTTCCACTTTTAGGAGTGCAATAGCATATAGACATGCTAGCAGACATGAACTAAAAACACAAAGCTGCTTTTGATTTCATGGGGTCTCCTTGTAATCATTTAAATAAGTGACAGTGCTGTGATGCTGGACATAGTGAATCAGAAAAAATATACCTAAAATACACAAAGTACATTTTTAATGCTGTTTTGTCAGCATTACACAAAGAGGCATGAACAAATATGTAATTTTTAGCACATTATCAAGTGAGTCTTCATTAAGGCTTCTTATTTCTGTAACTTCATGCCCCTTTACACAGAATACACAAAACTGACAAGATGTGAATGAATCTAATATTACAAATTTAATAATTAGTCTTGTCTTTCACAAATCAAGGCAGAAATCAAACTTGCTCTCATCGTTCTGGCATGTTCTGTCTTTTACTTTATTCGGAAACACTTGATCCTGTTCAGTAATTTCACTCCTTATGTTTTCCTTAGGTTTAGCTTTAGTTTTTAAAAACTAGTTTTACTAAGACACAATACAACATGTTACCCAAATTTGATATGAGTGGCCATGTTTGCACATTGCTAACTGGTTTGGGAACATGCCAGAGACAGAGTGATGTCAGCAATGTTCTGCTACAGCATTGGTAAAATCACAACGGATGCCCTGCCCTTGTATATACATGGACATCATTGTGCTTTTACTGCAATGTTGTGCCTCCATCACAGCTGATGTCTTTAGCGTTTAGCTTTTGTGTCTGTGTGTGCTGTTCTGAACTTTTTTACAGTTGTGTTAAGTTGAATGTAGATTGAGGTAAGTTGAAAATAATCATACACAATGGTGTTTTTTCCTGAATCTGTAAGCTGACACAACTTTGTTTTTTACCAAAAACACAAAATCAGTCTTACAAATTGATGTTAAAAACCCTTGAACCCAGCTTTTGGGTCACTTCTTCCCCTTGCTTTGGTGTTGCCATTCACAATGAAATATAATTCTCCTGGTACATATTACAGATTTTATACCAAAGCAATGGAAGATCTTCTTTGTATCCCTTTGATTGCTTTGACTGACGAATAAGTCTTATGTACTTTTGCTTCCTCATGAATTTCCAATTTATGTGATGTCTCCCAAGCTCATCTCTCATAGTGAGGGTCAAATATCTGTGTCACATTGCCTCATCTACAACTAACTACCCTTCATTCATCCTGCTCTCTCTCTTTCTCTTCCCCTCCGTCCTGGCCTTGTAGTGGGCCTAATGTATTTATAATGAAGCTCTGTGTCCATTTGGGCTTTTTTGCTGTTCATCTGACTGGAAAAAAATGTAAAATGCTGTTCTGCTCACCTCTCTCACACGATTTGCAATCCTCCTCTTCTTCTCTTCAGCTACTGTTGAAGCTATAGAGGCAGATAAAGGTAAATAGGTCTACAGCCCCATTCCCCTCTTTCTGTTGCATCTGTGCAACAGATAAAGAGTTCCACTGGATTCATCCATGTCAATGTAGCTTGTGTAGTGTGTTGGGTGTTTGGCCAGATTACACTGTACTGTTAGTGTGCGCAGAAGTAGAAAAATAAAAGACGAAACAAACAAAAAAAAACTATGATTGTTTTAAAGGGGATCAAACAGTTGGACGATAGGTTTTGTTTATAAAACTGGGATCTGTCAAATCACGGTAACATAATGCATCAAATTGAAAGCACAATAGTTATATTTCAATATATTCCAATAGACAGTACTGGTGTATTTACTATATGAATATATTTTTTTGCAAACACATAGTGCTCATATGTGGCACAAACACCATTTTGACCTCTTCACAAGTCTCATTAATGCAAAATTGCCTTTTTATAACCCTAAAACTGTCTGGACCCCTTTAAAACAATGAGCTGATGTAGTTGTCCTTTGTTCTTGCACAAATCTTCCATTTAAATTGCTAAACATTATCTCTAGACTCAAAACAGTCACATTTGTGGGTCTCCCTCAGGTAAAAAGAATAAAAACCTCAGCAAGAACAATGTCAGCTGCTTGCTAAATAGCAGGTTTGTAACTGTTATTTACAGCCTAAGTGTTCTGTGGTAGTTCTTGAACATCTATCCTAGAGGAAGAGGTGCCAACTGTATTGATACTCTCATCCATAATTTTTTTTTCTCCTTGTGGTTACTCTGTGACTGTGTTGTGTCGTGTATAAAAACCTATGTCTGCCCTGTGCTATGCAGCAACACAAATCTTGTTCATTATACATAGGAGACCCTCTTCTAAATAACTGGAAAGTTACATAATTCACAAAAGACTATTGGAGCTCTATATTTTCCTGTAGGTTGCTGCATGTTTTTAACAGGTGTAACATGTGGTTCCCTTTCGAATACTCAACGCTGCGTCAGAATGTTGACACTATGGAAGCGTTTCTGAGTTACTGGTTTCTGAAGCACTTGTGAAATCATGCTAATTCTATTGGCTGAAGTTATATGACTTGAAATGGTGCGTCGCATAACTACAAAATTGTGCCTGCATTGAACTTCTTCAGCTTCTTTGTCTTCAGGAAGCACTATTTGTGCTTAGCGCAGTTTTTTCTGACCCCGCCTCGCAGTTTCTTCTGATCTGTGAGGCAAATCAAAAGAATCCTCAAAACAATCCTCTTGGGGTTGTTTTCTCCTTGCCATTATTTCACTAAAGAAAGTAGGGGATTTGCTGGCTCCTGCTTAGAGTTTGCTCTGTGTGGAGTCAAAGCTATTTTACATCCTAGGCCTGATTATGTTCCAATGGTACCTTTCCCAGTTCCACAATCAGTGGTCCTTCAGGCCTTCTGTTCTCTGCTTTTTCAATCTGCAGATAAGGAGAGGCTGAATCTTTTATGCCCTTTTTGGGCTCTTAGTGTTAATTTCCACCACTCAGGCCAGTGGCGTAAATCAAAACAACCGTCTGCTCTGCGGCTTCCATGCAATCAGGCATGGCCTCTTCTAAAGCTTTACTAGCTGGGGCTTCTTTACAAGATATTATATTTGTGATGCAAATCTATGGTCCTCTCTGCACACATTTATAAAGTTTACTGCCTCTGTGAGTTCTACAGGATCTCAGGTTCTTGCTCTTTAAGTTTGCACGCATGCGATTTCACTTCTTATGAGCAGGCATCCTTTCAGGATGGCGTTGTGGGTATTGACATTCCCATAGCATGAACATTCTGATGCAATGTTGAGAGAACGTCTCCCTTATGACTATAAGCTCGGTTCCCTGAGTAGCGAACGAGATGCTGTGTCTTTTTACCATAATTTTTACATGCCTGAGTGTCTTCTATAAGCCAATCAGAAGCTGATGACATTCAATGCAGTTGTCATTTTATAGTCATGACACTATAAGCCATTTTACATCATATAACTACCGGCATTCAATAGAATTAGCGGGATATCACATGTGTTTCAGAGACCAGTCATACGGAAGTGTTCCTATAGCATCAACATTCTGATGTAGTGTCTCATTCCCTACTCAGGGAACCGGGGTTATAGTCATAACCCGAGCCGTTAGCTTAGCACCAATTTCTTTTTTAGTGAGTATTTGCAATGTCAGTGATTTATTTACATATTGTCTTTTATCCAGATTTTTGTTTGATTTTTCAGATGATTTCATCCGCTAGCTTTTCATCTATTCTTCCTCCTTGACATTTTGTTTTTGAGCGTGGTGGGAAACTCTGTTCTAGATAGCCAAAGAATGCTTAGGTTTGTGCAGGATATCTTGAAAACGTTTGCAGTGCCTCATTGAGTGATGCAAAGAATGCTACTTCATTTGAAGGCCCTCCAGAACCGAGACCACCTAGCACTGCCCCAGTAGTCCTACGATTGGTGACCAGTGTGGATCATTTGTTTTCTCTTCATATGTAATATTTGCATTTCTCTTATATATAATAACACCTTGCTTAAAGTACTTTGCAAGAAGTGTTGCTTTTTTTCTCAATATTGGTCTGTCTATGTGAAGTATTCATGAATTCATGTATGATTCATGAAGTATTCATACACATGATGTATACTGAATGTTGAAGTAGAGTTATAAAATATCACACTTCTAAAACCTTTTTGTAAAGAATTTGTAAGAAAATTGCAACTTGGCTTGAGTGAAACTTTGTGTCATTGGCTTATGTATATTACAGTTAAACTTTAAACAAGTACTGTGTGAACTTCAAGCAGTTAAATTACTAAATAAACTAAGGAGTGTGTACTTGTTGAACTATCGTTCTTCTTTTCTGCTACAGCAATCAAAGGTTTCTCACCTCAGCACAAGATCAGCAGCTTCGAGGAGGCTAAAGGGCTGGACCGCATCAATGAACGAATGCCACCCCGTCGAGATGGCATGCCCTCTGACGCAAGCCTCAACTCTCTCAATAAGGCTTTTTCGTCCGAAACCAATGGCACCGAGGGCAAGGCCAGCAGTGGCAGCGGCAATATCCAGTGATCCTGCATCGTTCCCACATTCGCCACAGCGTTTAAGCCCCTCCCTATCTTTTTCCATGCCATATTTGATGGAGGGAAAGGAAGAATTTGGAGTGTAGAGTTAGAGGAAAGGAAAGGAAAAAAGGACAAGACAAGGACAAGAAAGGTAAAGGAGATAGGAGGTGAGGGGGAGAGCAGCATTTCAAACATAATTCAGAGTGACACTCTTTGGATATGCCTTTAATTTTTTATTTTATTTTCTTTTGGTGGAGGGGGGTGCATAAACTATGAAAAGTTGTCGTGGGAGGGGGAGTTATCCGGGTTTCGGCATAAAGAATTACAGCAGGCTTCTGAAAGATCTTATGTGAAAAGGCCTTTACTTACTGGATTTAAGTTTTTTTTGTGTGTGTGTGTGTGTGTGTGTGTGTGTGTAACTTCTTACTAAATATTGTACGTTTACATAAATACAGCACTAAAAATGGACAGAACATAAAAAGGTTTTTAACATAAAAAGGATGTACAAACTAAGTAAGGATTATTTATTGATACCTTTTTTGCTACTCTTATAAACTAGCTCTATAGTAAATTAGGCAGTCTTGAAAGAATGTTGCAACATTGTTATAATGCCAAAAATGTAACGTTTTATGGTTTTGTACAGATTATGCTTACCTCAGGTTTTTTTGGTGTGTGCTTGGATTCTACTTTTTGTGTAATTGCAAGCTAGCTTGCTGAATATGGATTTTCTTGGAGTTAAAAACTGGAATTTACATTTATCATTTGCATATATTTCTTTGTTTTCATTTGGGCGGGCTGGGGGTAGATTTATTGTGGCTTGCTGGAAATTGTGAATTTTTTATTTTTTTTTCCTGCTTTTCAAACATTGAAATCAAACAAAAAATATATATAAAGCACCTATGTTCGGTAAAAAAAAAAAGAACAAAAAGATAGAGATGGAAAGTGAGAAAGAAAAATGTGATTTCATAGAAAGCATCTGCCTATGCATGTTTTATAAGACTAAACTAAGAAAATTTTACTTACCTTGGCTGCCAAGGCCTGTTTTTACCTGTAGTGACCTTAGTGGACAAGTCCTGGAAATGTATCGCTATTCTTAGCTATAACACTTGGAAAAGCTTCAGGCCTTTAACTTGTTTTGTAATCAAAGCATCTACTATTAATATGGATGAGGAATCATGGTTTTAAACAAATGCTTGCATGTAGACCAGTAGTCTGAATTAGCATGTTTTGGTGTCACGTGAACTAAGTTT
This sequence comes from Romanogobio albipinnatus, assembly GCA_023566225.1. Taxonomy (NCBI): domain Eukaryota; kingdom Metazoa; phylum Chordata; class Actinopteri; order Cypriniformes; family Gobionidae; genus Romanogobio; species Romanogobio albipinnatus. Next base: position 54,161,337 of record CM042239.1, read on the forward strand.
GTGCTTCACTAATGTCAAACTCAAAATGCATGATAGCTGTTAGGTTTAGATTATCTATTTTCTTTCTTGTTCTTTCTTTCTTTCTTTTTTTCTTTTTTTTTTGTAAAGTTGCCACAGACAAAAGTATGTGATTTGCATATTATTATTATGATTAATTCTGCTTTATATCAGTTTATTATTGCTAAATACTTTACAAAAAAAACTCCATCAATGTTTTTTTTAACAAATGCTTAAGTGCCCAAGTAATTCACTACACAAAATGAAGCCTTGCTTTTATAATTTAACTTTCAAACTGTTGGCAGATGACGCATGCACTCACAACTATGAAAAAAATGATATTTTATATTACTGTTCAATAAAATTGTGCATGAAATTCAGTCTTGTCAACAGCTTGTGTGAGTTTTTTTTGTTGTTGTTTTTACTAGGAATGAACAGCATATGATTGATGACATCCTTAGTACCTTTTCATGAAAGCATTTCTGTAATGCACATAAACAAATGTTTAGCAGAGAAAAATTTTAATGTTCCCATTGAATTTTAATGATGAAAGTGATATTGAGTTTCCAGCCATGTTTTTTTTTTGTTGTTGTTGGAAATATTAATAATGTGATGAATTATTAATCATGTAATGGATTTTGCATCTGTTAAACAGACATTTGGTTCAGGGTCCACAAAAACACTCCGAAGTCTGGAGTTCATGAATATTGGACCAGTAATAACAACCAGATAGGAAATTAGCACTTGGCAGCCCCATGAGCATAATGTGTTTCCTTTGAATGACATGATTAAGTTCTTTGATACAAATCTGGCAACACAAGAGGATACATTTTAAACCATTATGAAAACACCTTTGCTGGATGGGTGGAAAGGAAGTTTATGTGAGGTAGTGCAGTGTGTTTCCTTTAAAAACAATTACTGAAGGTAACAACAGTGAATGTGATTTAAATTTTCAGTCATTAAAAAAATGCATCAAGTAAGGCCTGTAACGTGAGTTCATGGGAGCCTGACCTTGGATTATCTCTCATCTGAAAGGTGTTCATGTGAAAATATTAATATTGATTATATGCATTGGACTCCTTGTTGTATCAAATGATTACACAAAGTTAAGAGCAGCTTGTGAGTCTCGGTGTCTTAAAAAATGCATTGTGGCAAAAAAGAATGTTAGCATTTAATTACATTTTTTGTTTTTAAATATGGTATATTGGATATTTAGTTTCATTGACTTTTCACATTTAAGAACTATCATTTTTGACCAGCTCTTCCAGAAAAACGGAGAAAAGGAATATGTCCAAGTGCACATTGACTGATTTTAGATGAATAGAGTTGAGATGAGATTTTTTCATCATGTTTTGTCTTATTTTTTAACATGGTTCTTTGCTTTGCCTATACACATGGGCATTCAAGCTTTGCAGAACATTAACTGTTTACTCAGAAGGAGAGCACTGAGTATGTTTTTGAATTTTCCCTTCACTGTATATTTGTGAGACACAATAGAGTAGGAAGGAAATAGATTCTCACATCCTGTTTTGGGATAAGATGGAATGAAATAAAGTTCTGGTAAGGAGCCGACATTGTCTTCCTAGGATTGGGGATGTTGCCATTTAAAAATTTATGAATTAAATGGATGATAAAAGTTACAAAAGGAAAAGCTGTGGTATTGCAATCTTTGTAAAGTAAAATGAATGTCAAATCTGTTTGCCATTGGTAATTATTTATCTACCAATAGAACTGCAAAAAGTTGAAAATATTTTCCCTAACTTGATTGAAAATTTTAAAGAGTATGTAATGTTTTAAGCAAAATGACACTATTACCTGCTGATATTTGCAACAGCATGATTAATCACAGCCAGGGACGTAGTTTGCGGGAGGGGAGAGGGACCCCGCTAAAATGGTTCTCACTTCACCCCAGCCCACCCAAATGTTTAACCCAAAACTACGCCCATGATCACAGCTGCACTGATATTCAGAGGAACAGCATGATTGTGAGTGTAATATTGCTTTTATAATTTTTACACAAATACAAAGCTCAACAAATAGGGTAAACATAAAAGCTCAACAGAGAATGAGTCAAAGTACAATGATCCATAGTGGTGTTTCGTCCCTGAATAAATCAGTGTGTTCAAACAAATCAGCTGGAACACACACAAAAAAAGAAAGAAAGAAAGAAAGAAAGAAAGAAAGAAAGAAAGAAAGAAAGAAAGAAAGAAAGAAAGAAAGAAAGAAAGAAAGAAAGAAAGAAAGAAAGAAAGAAAGAAAGAAAGAAAGAAAGAAAGAAAGAAAGAAAGAAAGAAAGAAAGAAAGGGGAAAAAGGTGATAAGTAAAAAGTCCCAGTGCTTTTGGGCAGTATGCACTGTTGAAACATCCAATCAGATTTGAGGAACAACAACTAACTGTTGTATAAAAGTGTCTTGTGTGACAAAGTTTTCATACCTGGTGAAATGTGGGATCTTCAGCTGAAGAAGGGAGTGAATGAGATTTGAAAGCTATACTGGAGTGGAAGATTTTCGAATACTTCAAATTTGGTGTGGTCACGGAGCTATGGTATTCTATGATCTAAGACATAGACTATAGCCCACAAGTCAAGTCAAGTCACCTTAATTTATATAGCTCTTTTTACAATACAGATTGTTTCAAAGCAGCATTAAAGTGATAACATTAAAATAATGCAACAAAGTTTGTTTCGGCTGTACAGCAGCTCTAGCAGAAATAGTGTCGTTGTCCAGCTTAAGTAAGTTCCCCTTCGAGGGAACTCGCACTGCGTCGTCGAGTGACAACACTCTGGGAACGCCCACAGCGTTACGCATCTGAAGCATGAATGAAATCAAGCCAATCTGATTGGTGTCGCGTCGTGACGTAGTAGATGACGGCATACCCGGAAGATACAAAAAGGAAGCTGATGCAAACACACACTAGCTTTTTTGCTCTTCAGCGAAGCGCTCTGTTTTGTCAGTCTTATTTGATGTTGTTTGTCTACCAACGTTGTTCACAAGCAGGGCTCGCGAACCCCGTGGCTGGTCCCGTGTCTGTCGAAAAAAAAAAAAAAAAGACAGCACGGTTGATCAATCATGGGACTCGCAGATGGGCTGTCAGGGGAACTTGAGAGGGTGTTGAGGCATCTTCTCCTTCCCTGTTTGACAGTTCCATTGTTCTCCTTCCCCGTGTGGAAGCCCGCGCTGCGGCTTCTTCCCCCGGGGTGGAGGACCCGATGCGTGAGCTGTCTGATTCTGAGGAATTAGACGTGCTCCGTATCGAGGCTCGCCATTTCCTATGCTAGATTCAATCTCGCGTTGCCAAAAAAAAAAAAAAAAAAGGCAGTGCGTAGGTTCGAGTCTGCTAGTGAAGTGATACAACGTGATACGGTGAAATGTGATACTGTTGGGTGCGAGGCATGCGGTCAGCACCTGAGGGTGCTGGCTGTTTTCATTGAGAAATATCTCGACGCGTACTGCCGTGCGCTTTTCGGGTGTTTCAGCCTCGCGCCTGTTTGGCTTTTTTTCCCGAGGGATGAAAGCCAATTGTATTATAAGGGCTCGAGCCACGTTGCTGAGGCAACATGTGGTTTACGAGTCCGTATAAATACAATAAAGCAGTATCGTCTGGTGTTATTTCCGACCATGTTTCACTGTATTGTGGATACTGTTGGGTGCGAGGCATGCGGTCAGCGCCTGAGGGTGCTGGCTGTTTTCATTGAGAAATATCTCGACGCGTACTACCGTGCGCTTTTCGGGTGTTTCAGCCTCGCGCCTGTTTGACTTTTTTTCCGAGGAATGAAAGCCAATTGTATTATAACGGCTCGAGCCACGTTGCTGAGGCAACGTATGGTTACGAGCCATATAAATACAATAAAACAGTATCGTCTGATGATTTGGGCTGTATTTAATTCTGAGGAATTAAATAATATAGGATCTGACTTTGAGGAGTTAGATATTCAGCCTATCATTCAGACCATATTATGGCTGCATTTAATTAATATTATCTAACGTGAGGAGTTAGATGTATTTTTTATTCAGCCTGTTATTCAGACTAGGTTGCACGGGTTGGGTGATTATGATGACATTTAATTCTGAGGAATTGAGTGTATGTTATCTGACTTTGATAAGTTAGATACTTTAATCGGTCTGTCACCCAAGCGTGTTTGACTTGTCTGGATATTCATCTAAGAGGGAGCCCTCCTGAAGTTGATGTCGTTCTCGCCGCCTGGTGGCCTGCGGGACACATCAGTTTCAGGCGGTTGCTAGGCGCAGTGTCCGCCCTAGTATTGCGGCCCTGTCGAGCTGCTCCCTTAGATGAGGCCCCTGCTGGCCAGCCCCCTCTCCCGGGTAGGAGCGACCGAGGTCGTTTTCCCCCAGGAGCTCTCGGGAAATCAGTGCTGTGTTCCCGCCGTCAAAGACGCTTCGGGCCTCACTGATTTCCCGCGCACACACGCTGCCTTCGTCGCCTCCAAGGGGACTTGCGACTGGGCAGCGAACGTGTGCGCCCACCGAAAATCGTTCTCGACCGCTCCCTGCCGGTTAGCCGCTTCAGGGGGGTCGGGAACGAGTTTCGGTTGACACCCGAGGCCAGCCTCGAGAGGCTGGTTCCCTTAGTAGATTATCTTGGCGCATGGTAATGCCTTCCGAGTGTATCTACATGGGTCCTGCAGACTGTAGAGCTGGGTTACAGGCTGCAGTTCGGTTCTCCTCCCCCGAGTTTCAACGGGGTGGTCCGGACTGTGGTCGGCCCAGAGCAGGTTCGGGTTATGGAACAAGAAGTACAAGCCCTGTTAGCCAAGGAAGCCATAGAGCGGGTTCCTTTGGCGGACAGGGACTCCGGGTTCTACAGCCGGTACTTCATAGTTCCAAAGAAGGATGGTGGGTTGCGTCCGATTATAGATCTCAGGCTCTTGAATCGGTCTCTGAGGAGATTCAGGTTCAAGATGCTCATAATTCCAGCCATCGTGAGTCAGATCCAGTCCGAGGACTGGTTCGTCACGATAGATCTAAAGGACGCATACTTCCATATTTCCATCCTTCCATGTCACAGGAAGTTCCTGAGGTTTGCTTTCGGGGGCGAAGCGTACCAATATCGGGTTCTTCCCTTCGGCCTGGCACTCTCCCCTCGCGGTGGCGGTTCGGCATCGAGATGTCGTTCTGGCCCACATCAGATGCTTGGGACTGAGACTCAACACGAAGAAGAGCGTGTTGACGCCCTCCCAGCGGACTACGTTCCTGGGGGTTGTATGGGACTCCACGTCGATGCGGGCACAAATGTCCCCCGCACGCGTGGAGTCCATACTGGCGATGGTCTCCTGAGTGAAGCCGGGCCGCAGCCTCACTGTGAAGCAGTTTCAGAGACTGCTGGGGCTCAGGGCAGCAGCGTCCAAGGTTATACCTTTTGACCTGCTGCACATGAGACCCCTACAGTGGTGGCTTAGGGCCAGGGGGTTTTCCCCGAGGGGAAATCCGTTTCATATGATCAGGGTAACGCGCAAATGCCTTCGTTCCCTCGTCATATGGCGGAAACCTTGGTTCCTGTCCCAAGGACCAGTGCTGGGAGCATCATGTTGCCGGAGAGCCGCTTCAACAGATGCTTCCCTCACTGGTTGGGGCGCGGTCATGGAAGGCCGTTTTGCGAGAGGTCTGTGGGAGACCCGGCATTTCTTCAGGGCACATCAACTGCCTGGAGATGCTGGCGGTCTACAAAGCTCTGAGGAGCTTTTACCCAGACCTCCGCGGCCACCATGTCCTGATACGCTCAGACAACACTTCGGTTGTCGCGTATCTCAATCACCAGGGGGGTTTGAGGTCGCGCCCTCTATGCAGACTGGCGCATCAAATCCTCCTGTGGTCCCAGGGGAAGTTATCATCCCTCAGGGCGATGTACATTCCCGGAGACCAAAATCAGGGAGCAGACATCCTGTCGAGGCAGGGGCTGAGGCCCGGGGAGAGGCGACTCCACCCAGAGGTGGTGGAGGCCAGGTGCGAGAGATTTGGCCCAGTGGAAGTGGACCTGTTCGCGTCTCGAGAGACGTCCCACTGTCCACTGTGGTTCTCTCTCAAGCATCCAGCTCCGTTAGGGCTGGACGCCATGATGCAGACGTGGCCGAGGCTGCGTCTGTACGCATTCCCCCGATCGCTCTGCTCCCGAGAGTTCTGGAGCGGGTCCGCCGGGAGGGCATCAGCCTGCTCTTAGTAGCACCCCGGTGGCCCACTCGAGTATGGTTCTCGGACATCATAGCTCTGCTAGACGACTCTCCGTGGCAGGTTCCTCTGAGGAGGGATCTGCTCTCTCAGGCAGGGGGCACAATATTTCACCCCCGGCCAGAGTTTTGGAGCCTCTGGGCCTGGCCCCTGAGGGGGCTCGGTACCTAGAGGCGGGCCTGTCAGCAGAAGTGGTCGAGAACTTACTCAGCTCCAGGGCTCCTTTTACCAGGAGACTGTACAGCCTCAAGTGGAATGTATTTTCCACTTGATGTAGAGAGCGTGAGGTGGATCCAGTTAACTGCCCAGTGGCTTCAGTGCTGGAGTTCCTCCAAGATCGCTTCTCCGCTGGTCTTACCCCGTCCACCCTGAAGGTGTACGTGGCTGCCCTTGGGGCTTTCCACGCACCTCTAGGTGATGGACCCTTGGGGAAGCACCACCTGGTTGTACAGTTCCTCCGTGGGGCTCGGAGGGTGAGGCCTGCGGCTTGCTCCAGAGTCCCAACCTGGGACCTGGCGGTGGTTCTGGAAGGGCTGGCTGAGGCCCCCTTCGAGCCACTGGAGCTGGCTGAGCCTGAGAACCTGACCCTGAAGGTGGCCTTTCTACTCGCCATTACCTCTCTGAGGAGAGTGGGAGATCTCCAGGCCTTGGCGGTCACGCCAACTTGCCTGGAGTTTGCCCCCGGCTGAGTAAGGGCCATCCTTCACCCTAGACCGGGTTACATTCCCAAGGTTCTATCTCAGGGAGCCCGGTCTCTGGTTCTTCAGGCTTTCCATCCCCCTCCCCACCTGACGGCGGAAGAGGGGAGACTTCATCTGCTCTGCCCGGTCAGAGCCCTGAGTATTTATCTAGAGAAGTCTTCCCATTGGAGAAGGTCAGACCAGTTGTTGGTGTGCTTTGGCTCACCCAAGAAGGGGCTGCCTGCGTCAACTCAGACGATCAGTAACTGGATCGTCCAGGCTATAGCCACGGCTTATAGGGTGCGCAATTTGCCTTCACCCATGGCCGTGAGGGCCCATTCCACCAGGAGCTTGGCTTCCTCAGTGGCCCTCCTTTCTGCGTCTCGCTTCAAGAGGTATGCGAGGCGGCCGGGTGGGCCACCCCGCACACCTTCATAAGATTCTACAGTCTGCACCTCCCGGTGACGCCTGGTGCTCGAGTTCTTGCGTCCTAAGTGTGCCTGGGTACCCAGCTTCACACTGGGACGTGGGGTGATTTGGTGTGGCTTAGTGGGTATTAACGTTCCCAGAGTGTTGTCACTCGACGACGCAGTGCGAGTTCCCTCGAAGGGGAACGTCTCGGGTTATGACTATAACCCTTGTTCCCCGAGAAGGGAACGAGACACTGCGTCTCGTCGCCACACCTATCACGGCTAGAGCGCTTGCTTCATCGCAAAAGAGCTAGTGTGTGTTTGCATCAGCTTCCTTTTTGTATCTTCCGGGTATGCCGTCATCTACTACGTCACGACGCGACACCAATCAGATTGGCTTGATTTCATTCATGCTTCAGATGCGTAACGCTGTGGGCGTTCCCAGAGTGTTGTCACTCGACGACGCAGTGTCTCGTTCCCTTCTCGGGGAACAAGGGTTATAGTCATAACCCGAGACGTTCAGTGTTGATTCATTTTGTTTGTAAAAAATAATTAGTTATTAATTTAGTTAATTTATCTACAGCATGCATGCAGTCAGATCAATATTATTGTTGAAAATTAAGTGTCCCCAACTAAGCAAGCCAGAGGCGAGGAACCCAAACTTCATCAGGTGACAGAATGGAGAAAAAAACCTTGGGAGAAACCAGGCTCAGTCGGGGTGCCAGTTCCCTTCTGGCCAACAAAAGTGTATGATTATGATGCATGCAGCATTACAGGTCAGAAGTCAGTTGGGATCAGAACATTCAAAATATTTAATTCAGTTCCATCTGGGTGAAGCTAGTGTTAGGGATCAACAGTTTAGGACCCAAGACCAAATGTGACCAAGAGTCAGGAGTGCAGTTAATTAAAGAAAGATTTACTGAAGAATAGTTTGCAGTTTCATCAGCAGAAGACAGCTTCAGGTCTCACAAGGAGTTTGGCCGCGCTCTCTCTCCCCATACATTTTACACAGCAATTATACTTTTTTCCAAGGTCTAGCTTTAGGTTACATTGTTTCTGATTGGCTGAGAAAAAGTAGACAGACATAGTAAATTTCCACACATGGTCAATCAGGTGCATGTCTTCATAGATCACTTGTTGACACTTTCACCCCGAAATTAGGCACGTAGTGACCTTCCAAGTCTGGAGCAGGCGCCAGCTTGCCCAGAACAACATACTGTCACTCTCCCTAGGATGCCCGCTGTACACCTCCAATACTGATCTGTAACAAAGAATACTACACAGATACACAGTTTCTCCCAGGTTGTAAGTGGTTGAGCACCAGCTCTGATCAGAAAGTTTCCCAAAACATATACTGATAACATGTTATTTCTCTCAGTAAGAGGTACAGACAATATTCACCATTATTCTCTAGTGAAAAATAAATGTATAAATATTAAATTAATAAAATATAATATAAAATAAATACATATAATTCAGTAAAAATGGAATGAAACCAAATACAGACTTTAGAGAACAATCAAACTAGAAGAAATCCTTAATATATAAGAGGGTAGATATTGAATAATGGTTTGATTATAAATTAATTAGGATATATATATATATCCCAAAAAGGCCCACAAGAGTGCAGGAAAGGCCTCTGTTACCAGAGCTACCATCAGATAAGACTCGGTTTACGGCTTGAAAGAATGTGCAGAGAGCTGTGACTTATTTTACAAATAAACCATCTTAAACTCATATAGCCTAAATATAACCACTTGAGAAATATATAAACATATCCATTTCATGATTTGTTTTTATAGGGTTTGGTCTATGTGTTAATTTAATCTCTGTTGGATTTATGTTTCAGAATTGCATACTGTGGCTAACGGAAATCGTGGATGGCATGTTTGGTGTCTACGAACTTGTAAATTAAAGATCTGAATGATTGTGTATATGATATGTCGAGCCTTGTGCAACATATTAGTATTACAATAATCTTTAATAGTTCCTTCATCAGCAACCAGTCTGCAAATGATCTGCTTGAGACAAAGGATCGTAAAACTTTCCCTCCAAGAGCCTGAATACGATTGGCTCATTGACCTACAAGGCGGGATTTCTCCCAAAAGCTTAAAAGAGAGAGATGGACAGATCCTCCCTCTCTTCTCTTCTTCCTGACTGAAACGTCACCTCATCTTGGCCAGCAGGCCAGATAAGGCCTACACACACAGCCTCACGTGTGTGTGTGTGGGACAGGAAACCCGATGCCACCACACGGCCATTGGCCAGCAGGCCCAAACTCTACACGCCATGTGCAACCTCCTCAACCTCAATGGAGTCAAAGCAACCATGCAAGCTCATCATTTCTTCTTCAATCGATGCAGAAGAACTCGATCGCCACTTCAATGCCATCAGACGGAACCATCAAAACTTTCTCCTGCGATTTCACCTCGGATAGTCTTCTACGGTTCAGGCTAAATGCAAGTAAAGTATGAAACACAAATCGCTGTGTAGTTAGTAAAACTGTAAACCCCTTTGTGCAGACAAAGGAGTTTATCAGTGATGGTTCTTCCCAGGTTTTAGACTCATTGCATAACTTCATCCATCTGTTCTGACCCGGTTCTTCCAACAACTTTAACTTTGCCTCTTGCCATGTATGTTTTGTGTACGTATGTTTTATATCTGTTTAATCTTGTCCGTGATTTAGTTATTAAGGTTTGTGCACAATATACGTTTGGTTCTGACTCCCCGCTGCAAGCAAATTGTCACTTAAATGATCGATCTTGTTATGCGCTCTAAGCGCTTATGTAGATACAAAGGAAGAATTATTTTTCTGTGGCCATGAATAATATCCTTTTCTTAGAATTAATGAATTAATAATCAATACTAAACACTCATAGGATGAACTGATTGATTGATTGTAATGTTAATGCTACATCAAGTTTTATCTATTTAACTGATTTAAATATTCATAATTAATCATAATGAATAATCATGAGTTATGAAGAATTATTAATATTTCCCCTCTGAGCTAATTCACTACACCAAATACAGACATGGCCTGTAATCATAAATACCAAGATATATAAGAGGAACTTCTGCCTACGTCTAGTGTGACCTTTCCGACGTGATTATGCAATCCTTCACACGTCGCAGAGCTGTGCAAGGTTTTTAGGTTAAAAAGTTAATTACAATTTTTGGGGGGAAATGACCGATCATTTTGCTATTCCTCGCCTGGGATCGCCTTTCGAAGCCCTTTGAAACTGCATTGATTTGGACCTTCAACATTTTGGTTGCCATGGAAGTCTATGATGTGGAGAAAAATCCTGGAATGTTTTCCTCAAAAAACTGAATTTCTTTTCGACTGAAGAAAGAAAGATATGAACATCTTGGATGAGATAAATATCAGGAAATTTTCATTTTGAAGTGAACTAATCTTTTAATACTCACCAGAAACAGATAACAGCAAGAGATGGAGGTGGCAATCTTTGAAGAACACAGCTGTGGCTTCTGCGTGATGAAACTGCAAAGTACACTATAAAAAGAAAGTCAGATATACTGGTCCACGCCAATTTGGGTCACAGCTTGTATTTTACTCGGGACCATTCCAGATGCATCCCTGGCAAACAGTCCTGTATCTATTATTATATTTTGATTTATAAACTAATAACTTAATCCATAACTGTCTGAATCACTAAATTCGGAGTACCCCAGGATTAACTTTGACTGATGTGGGTCATCAGCCAATCAAATTTTGATTGATTTTGTCGATTTTGATACATTTCACCAGTTGCCTAAACGGTGACATGTGAGTGCAGTGGTAGTCCATCAATAAATAGTTAAATTGCCTTTTTGTCTCGTGTGTCCTTTTATGTTGCTTGCAAACTTCCCAACGAGCACTTTGACATGATCGTATTTTGTATGTATCGGTGTGTGTGGTGTTGTTATGGCGGTGGTGTGGCGTGTCTTGATCGTTAGTGAAGGCCCTGACTGAAACCCCACGGTACGCTACTGGTCATGTTGGAACAGGAAAGGGCCATCCCCAAACTGTTCCCACAAAGTTTTAGAAATTGTCTAAAATGTCTTGGTATGCTGAAGCATTAAGAGTTCCTTTCACTGGAACTAAGAGGCCAAGCCTAATCCCCCCTCCACCAAACTTTACACTTGGCACAATGCATTAAGGCTAGAATCATTCTCCTGGCAATCACCAAACAGATTCGTCCATCAGATTACCAGACAGAGAAGTGTGATTTGTCACTCCAGAGAACACATCTCTACTGCTCCAGAGTCCAGGGGCGGCGTGCTTTACACAACTGCATCTGACACTTTGCATTGCACTTGGTGATGCAAGGTTTGGATGCAGCTGCTCGGCTATGGAAACCCATTCAATGAAGCTCTCTACGCACTGTTCGTGAGCTAATCTGAAGGCCACACAAAGTTTGGAGTTCTGTAGCATTTGACTCTGTAGAAAGTGTCATGCGCCTCAGCATGTGCTGACCCCGCTCTGTGATTTTTATGTGGATTTTATGTGGGTATTCTAGCGGGCCTTCCAGCATCAAACCCTTGCAACTGATCCAGAACACAGCGGCGAGGGTGGTCTTTAAAGAGCTGAAGAGAGCGCAAGTCACGCCTCTTTTCATCAGTCTGCACTGGCTACCAATAGCCGCTCGCATCAAATTCAAGCACTGGTGCTCGCTTACAAAGCAACCACTGGCTCTGTACCATTATACCTAAATTCGCTTGTTCAGACTTACACACCCTCCAGGAGCTTACGTTCTGTAAATGAACGACGCCTTGTTGTGCCATCCCAAAGAGGCATGAAATCACTCTCACGGACCTTTTCCTGGACCGTTCCCACCTGGTGGAATGACCTGCCTATCTCAATTCGAGCAGCCGAGTCTGTAGCCATTTTCAAGAAACATCTAAAATCACATCTTTTCCAGCAGCACCTGACCAATCAAGAATAGCACTTATCACTCTATTCATTTTCTGTTTGTCTATTTAATAAAAAATAAAAAATCCTATGTGTTCTGTTCTAGATTAATTGAGACTTGTTACAGCACTTGCATATTGTTGCCCTTGACTGTCCTAGTTGCTTCTATTGCACTCATTTGTAAGTCGCTTTGGATAAAAGCTTCTGCTAAATGACTAAATGTAAATGTAATGTGGCCTACCACTTCATGGCTAAGTTGCTGTTGTTTCCAATTGCTTACACTTTGTTATAATTTCCACTTTGTGCTTGATTTCATACACATTTGGCCATGGAAGTGATTGGAACACCTGAATTCAATGATTTGAAGGGGTGTCTCAATACTTTTGGCAATATAGTGTATGTAGGCTAATATTCAGAGTTTTCATTGAATCGACATATACTAGAAATCTCTGAGAGAGCTATGGTCTGTGGTTCTTGATGCTTTTGTAAACAGACTACGTAATGAATATGCAACTACTGATATAAACTCCTCGTATTTTATTTTTTACAGCAGAATCATTTAAAGTGTAACTAAACCCCAGCTCAGAGCCTAACTCCACCCACTTGCAATATTTGAAAAATGCTGGAAAAGTGGGCAGAGCCCAGCGGACGAACAGAGAGGAGGGCGTGCACCTGAGCTGAGACCCACAGTGGCGGCTTGATTGACAGCTGTCTGACTCGCAAGTCACAAAGATGGAGAATGACTGGAGTGACGCCAGTAGCTTTGCAACAGAGCGGTCATTCTCCCCTACCTTCACCTGAAGTGGAGGAGGGTGAATTGTCAGTAGACACAGACCCGGAGCCTTATCAATTCGAGCTGCTGGCTCAAACTGCGTTAACTCCCGATGCCGACGATGCTAGCGAAGCAGCAGCGCAAGAGAGAATGAGACCACTGACCTAATCTATGAACAGTCAAATCCTTATACTGAATGCCACTAAAAATAGATTAGATACATACGATGTATTTTCATTCAAATGAACTGAATCAATAAGCAGTGCAGGACCAATAAGTTCAAACCTAATAGCCTATTATAAACAGATTTCCTCAAATAAAAGTTAGACTATACAGGTGCTGGTCATATAATTAGAATATCATCAAAAAGTTTATTTATTTCACTAATTCCATTCAAAAAGTGAAACTCATTCATTACACACAGACTGATATATTTCAAACATTTATTTATTTTAATTTTGATGATTATAACAGAAAACTAAGGAAAATCCCAAATTCAGTATCTCAGAAAAATTGAATATGGTCAAAAGGTTCAATATTGAAGACACCTGGTGCCACACTCTAATCATCTAATTAACTCAAAACACCTTCAAAGGCCTTTAATGGTCTCTCAGTCTAGTTCTGTAGGCTACACAATCATGGGGAAGACTGCTTACTTGACAGTTGTCCAAAAGACGACAATTGACGCCTTGTACAAGGAGGGCAAGACACAAAAGGTCATTGCAAAAAAGGCTGGCTGTTCACAGAGCTCTGTGTCCAAGCATATTAATAGAGAGGTGAAGGGAAGGAAAAGATGTGGTAGAAAAAAGTGTACAAGCAATAGGGATAACCGCACCCTGGAGAGGATTGTGAAACAAAACCCATTCAAAAATGTGGGGTAGATTCACAAAGAGTGGACTGGCGCTGGAGTCAGTGCTTCAAGAATCACTACGCACAGACGTATGCAAGACATGGGTTTCAGCTGTCGCATTCCTTGTGTCAAGCCACTCTTGAACAACAGACAGCGTCAGAAGCGTTTCGCCTGTGCTAAAGACAAAAAGGAAAAAAAAGTGGTCCAAAGTTATGTTCTCTTATGAAAGGAAATTTTGCATTTCCTTTGGAAATCAGAGTCCCAGAGTCTGGAGGAAGAGAGGAGAGGCACACAATCCACGTTGCTTGAGGTCCAGTGTAAAGTTTCCACAGTCAGTGATGGTTTGGGGTGCCATGTCATCTGCTGGTGTTGGTCCACTGTGTTTTCTGAGGTCCAAGGTCAACGCAGCCGTATACCAGGAAGTTTTAGAGCACTTCATGCTTCCTGCTGCTGACCAACTTTATGGAGATGCAGATTTAATTTTCCAACAGGACTTGGCACCTGCACACAGTGCCAAATCAACCAATACCTGGTTTAAGGACCATGATATCCCTGTTCTTAATTGGCCAGAAAACTCGCCTGATCTTAACTCCATAGAAAATCTATGGGGTATTGTGAAGAGGAAGATGCGATATGCCAGACCCAACAATGCAGAAGAGCTGAAGGCCACTATCAGAGCAACCTGGGCTCTCATAACACCTGAGCAGTGCTACAGACTGATCGACTCCATGCCACGCCGCATTGCTGCAGTAATTCAGGCAAAAGGAGCCCCAATTAAGTATTGAGTGCTGTACATGCTCATACTTTTCATGTTCATACTTTTCATTTGGCCAAGATTTCTAAAAATCCTTTCTTTGTATTGGTCTTAAGTAATATTCAAATTTTCTGAGATACTAAATTTGGGATTTTCCTTAGTTTTCTGTTATAATCATCAAAATTACAAGAAATAAACATTTAAAATATATCAGTCTGTGTGTAATGAATGAATATAATATACAGGTTTCACTTTTTGAATGGAATTAGTGAAATATGGAGATGGAATGGAGATGGAATGGAGATGGAATGGAGATGGAATGGAGATGGTGGTCCAGTGGGTTAAACCACTGAACTGATATGCAGAAGGTTGCTGGTTCGATCCCAGTGGTCACCACCAGTGTGTCCTTGAGCAAGGCACTTTACTCCATGTTGCTCCAGGGGGATTGTCCCTGTAATAAGGGCACTGTAAGTCGCTTTGGATAAAAGCGTCTGCCAAATGCATAAATGTAAATGTAAATGTAAATAAATCAACTTTTTTAAGATATTCTAATTATATGACCAGCACCTGTATATGCCAGCACGTTACGGTATTGTTCGTTACCAGAGCAACCAGTTGCGTGTCAGGGTTTAAAAGTGTGTCTCATGTATGAAAATTATCTGTACACATTACGGGCGGCAATACTATCGCAAGAAAAACCTGACGTGTACTGACAACTGCATTATTTCACCGCATTTTCTTCTTCAATGTTAAAGCAATTGTCAAGTAAGTTTCATTCATAATGTTTCTACTTCATGTAACATGAGAGTTCATACTGGAGTGAAGCCGTTCTCATCATGTGATTGGGGAAAACATTAGGCTTGTTCGACTTCACCCAGCGATGCGCAGACCGATCGGCGGCTGACTTGAAGCAGTGCATGCCGGTTAGAAATTTTGTCCGACTTGAGGCAGCGCCGACGCCACGTGACAGTGACGTATGTCAACAAAGTGCCGCGAGAGCGATTCGAGAGCAGTCGGCTGATACAGCCGGTGCAGTTTCTCCAGAGCAGCTGCAAGAGTCTGCACGGACTCTGATGACGACACAGCTGTTCCACGATTGGCTGGATTCACCGCATGACAGCGATCACGTGTGTTTCGTGTTTATTCTAAAACCTTCAGCTCCACTAATGCACACAAATCTGTTTTTTATAACAGTAAAACCTCCTTTCATGTAGTCGCGATGTTATATTGTCATGTTTATCAAAATAAAACTGATTAAAAACGTAAACCCCACTTCATTGATAGTGTAGGCTTATATGTTGAACTTTATTCTTGTACAAACACACGCTGTATTAAGCAGTACATAAAGTATTACATGACAATAATGTCTCTGAAACATCTGTGTATTGCCAAATATTGCATTTATTTCACTTCAGCTGATAAAGTATGCAAACACAGCGCGAGCGTCACTGCGGGAAGCAGAAAGTGTCCGACTCCACGTCTCCGTTTGCAGCTCCTCCCCGCCTGCACGCGGCTACTCTCGCCGATCAGTTGAATCCGGCCGCAGCCGATGTCGAACACACCTATTTCTGAGAGCGTGATGACTTTTGCCAGGGGCGTGGGTAGTGAGCCGTTGGAAGAACCATCATACGTCACGATGACCTACAACGTCCAATAGGAAAATTCAACTGCAGTAGCCACCGTTCAACCTTAAGAGGGCAGCACTCAGACGGTTTTACACTATATATTATAGAATTAAAACACTTTATACCCAAATGTTAAAACATTTACTAAAATCAATGAACAGCATTAATAAAGCCCCAGTCTTGCAGATCATTAACTAAAAAAAAGTTGGTTTAGGGTTTAGTTACCCTTTAAAGGGGAAAAAAGTCAAGTAAAATCCGAAGTAAGACGCAGACTCGTAGCAACCTGTTATGGCAACAAAGTCTCAGACTGTCTGGCATCACACTCTGAACAATTAAAAATTACTTTTAAGTTCTGTCCACAGCAGTGGACATCATGCATCAGAGAGTTTACCAAATGCTGCCTAACTTAATTCTAACGCAGCCATTCAGAAAAAGTAGAACATTTCTTTTGGATTTTTTTAAGGATGCCCCTTCAGAGCAATCAGGTTACCGGCTACACTAACATATACTTGGAGAGAAGTTCCTTACAAAAAAAAGGAATTTCAGCCCTTGGCCTTAGCAAAGCACCAATACTCAAACACCCACTTCCACAGCTACGCCACATCTCCCGGTTCCTAGTCCTCCACCCTCAGCTGCTGTTTCCTGTACCTCTTTGTCTAAGAGAAGTTCTAAAATAAGCATCGGAGTGGCTGGATACACATCTCTTTCTCATCACTTTGGTGCTCTGCTCTGAAGCAACATTCTTTTCTGGTTGTTTATGGCAATTAGAGAAAAACTACACCATGGTTAGAAGGATTTCATTCTTCATCTGTTCCTGCATCCTCCTCCACCAGACAGGTGAAATAAGCTTTTCCTTTATAGCATGCTGTAAAGATTAATGGGTGTTTTGAAGTGACAGGGAGTTTTTGAATTTGATCACAGCACAGCTTTGTATATGATTATGTATATATGGTGTCTCTGATTTATGAAAAAGTTGCAAATAATTTGATATGGTATATAAAACAACTTTGTATATATTATAAAAAAATTTACATGATACAAAGTTTGTTGTGCTAAATGCTGAGCAGGGTTCATATTTCATATGTTAAATTGAGTTGTTGATTAAATATAATAATGCATTTATTCTTAATTAAACCCTCTCAATTAATTACCCTTTTAAATCATCTGCATCTTATTTGTCAGGCCTGTATCAGAATTATGTTTAAAAACCTTTTTAAAAAATGCAGAAAATGTACATATTTGTGTTCAGTGATGCAAGCACAGAACTGTGACATAAGCCTTGGAAGATATTACTGAATCTAAATTTGTATGGATTTGTATGCATACCATACCAACCTCAAAGAAAACTGATTACTAAGGGTGCTTCTCGTTTCTAATTTGTGCATCCTAATTTCCTTTCCTTGTATCTCCGCTCAACCCCCATTAGTATGTGTGGGAAGGACGCAAGGATCGAAGGAAATATTATTTGCTTGTTGAAATATTATTTTATATATGGCTAAACCATCACTTTAAAGACTGTTGAAGTTTGTAGTTTCTAATACATTCATAATAAATAATAATAAAGCAAGATGCCCTCTTGAAATATGTTAGATGAATGGTTTATTTAAACTGCAAAGGTAAAGCATAAAGTAAAATTATTGGGTAAAATTATTGGTAAATTATTAAAGCATAATATTAAAATTAAAAACAGGTTGGTGCATAGGAACAGGCAGTAGACTCAGGAAATTCAAAATATAAACAAACTTTAATGAGAACTCTCAGGAACATGGAAGAACAACACAGAAAATGCATTTCATCATCATGGTTACCAGACAAAGAGTGAGGAACAGGGAAGAACTATTATAGCAAACTGAAACGAGATGATTAAATGAATACAGCTGAAACGAACATAACTAACGAGGGTAACTATGGTGACAAACAAGTGGCGGGAAACTAAGACAAAGGAACACGTGACAAGATGAAAACACAACTTAAAGATAAACTAAACAGACAGACATGTTACATTACTCCCCCCTCCCGGTAGTCACGTCCTTGCGCCGTAGAAAGACCAACCGGGGAGGGGGGGCGGGCACCCTGGAGTCCTAGAGGACCGAGGTAGGTGATCTGGGCCCTGACTGGCTGGGAAGCCTCCAGGGTGGTGCCAGTGCACAGGAGACCACGGAGGCACTGGGAGCTCGGGAGACCATGGAGGCGCCGGGAGCTCGGGAGACCACAGAGGCGCCCGGAGCTCGGGAGACCACGGGCCATGGCAGTCCAGACCCTTCAGGGTCGGCCTCTGTAGAGGGGAACATTTTATTGGGAGGAACCACAGGAGGGACAAGAGGCGGAGTCCACTCTGGACTGGAGACAGGAGGCGGAGTCCACTCTGGACTGGAGACAGGAGGCGGAGTCCACTCTGGACTGGAGAGAGGAGGCGGAGTCCACTCTGGACTGGAGAGAGGAGGTGGAGTCAATTCTGGACTGGAGACAGGAGGCGGAGTCCACTCTGGACTGGAGTCAGTCAAGTCAAGTCAACTTTATTCATATAGCGCTTTTTACAATGCAGTAAAAAGCTATTCAAATGTATTGACAGCGCTGGTTTGTTTAGAACTAGTGAGAGCTCCGTGAACCACTTGACTGCGCCGCCGGGACATGTCGCAACTCTGTTTTTCAAAGCCTCTGGCTTTAACTGTTATGCCACATTAGCGCCAAAACGCTATTTATTGTTTGAATTTTGTATTACATTTTTAAAAGCTTAGACTTTGTTTCATATCAAAAGCAGGTTTGGCTATTTGAGAGCGAGAGACACACATGAGTGACAGAGAGAGGGAGGGAAAGGAAATGTAGCTGAACGAATACACTGCGTGTTTTAAATAGCGTTAAAAAAAATACTTTCAATACATTTTAATAACATGATAGTTGATAGTTTTAGGGGGCTGGCATGACCGACAGGGGGGCTAAAGCCCCCCTTAAAAGGGTCTAGAACCGCCCCTGGTGTTTGTCATAGTAAAGAGATGTGTTTTTAGTCTTGATTTAAACTGACAGAGTTTGTCTGCTTCCTGAACAATCCTAGGAAGGGAGGATCCTAGGAAGGATCGATCACCTGCAGTTGATTTCGATATTCTCGGTATTATCAACTGGCCAGAATTCTGAGACCGCAGTAGACGTAATGGAGTATAATATGTTAAAAGCTTGCTCAAGTACTGGGGAGCTAAACCATTTAGTGCTTTGTAAGTAATAAGCAAGATCTTAAAATATATGCAATGTTTAATAGGGAGCCAGTGCAGTGTTGACAGAACTGGGATAATATGGTCATACTTCCTAGTTCTAGTAAGAACTCGAAGAGCATTACAATAATCTAGCCTTGAGGTCATGAATGCATGAACTAACTGTTTAGCATTTTGCATTGAGAGCATGTGCCGTAATTTAGATATATTTTTAGATGGTATAATGCAGTTTTACAGATGCTAGAAACGTGGCTTTCAAATGAGAGATTGGTATCAAAGAGGTTCCAACACCCAGGTTCCTCACTGACGACGAGGACTTGACAGAGCAGCCATCAAGTGTTAGACAGTATTCTAGGTTACTACTTGTGGAGGTTTTTTGTCCAATAATTAAAAAAATATATATTCTGAATTGAGTTGCAGGAAATTGCTAGTCATCCAATTTTTTATATCAGCTATGCATTCCGTTAATCTTGTGAACTGGTAAGTTTTATAAGGGCGTGAAGAAATATAGAGCTGAGTATCGTCAGCATAACAAAGAAATGCTTCCTAATGATATCTCCCAGTGGTAGCATGTACAGGGTGAAGAGCAACAGTCCTAGCACTGAGCCTTGCGGTACTCCATAGTGAACTTGTGATCGATGTGACATCTCTTCATTTACTGCTACAAACTGATAACGGTCAGATAGGTATGATTTAAATCATGCCAATGCATACATAATTTTCGAGTCTATTCAAAAGAATGTTGAGGTTGATAGTATCAAATAGCAGCGCTAAGAACACTAATAGAGAGATACAACTACGATTGGATGATTCAGTAAATCATTTGTAACTCGTTATTTTGACAATTATTGAGCAGTAGGCTAGCTGGAGTCATTTACCTCCAGTCTTCGTGCTAAGCTAGGCTAGTGGTGGGTGCATCAGACAGAGTTATGGCACACATGGAGATGAGAATGGTATGTATGGACTTACCTAACTCTGGGGGATATGGGGAATAAGATAAAGTCCCAAAAAGTTGGCGTGTTCCTTTAAGGTTCACTGATAATGTTAATATAGATTTCTATGCACACAAAAAATTATATATATTCACTGAACAATATATATATATATATTGTTCAGTGAATATATATCATTTTTTGTGTGCATAAAAATCTATATTAACATTATATATATATGCAACACTTCTAAGATCTAAGACTTTTTCTATGTACACAAAATTTCTGGTCTGAAAACCAGTCAGTATCTTGTGTGACCACCATTTGCCTCACACAGTGTAACACATCTCCTTCAAAATTTGGAGACGGCTTATGAACATTCAATTCACCGGAAACAGCTCTGGTGGACATTCCTGCAGTCAACATGCCAATTGCACGCTCCCTAAAAACTTGCAACATCTGTGGCATTGTGCTGTGTTATAAAACTGCACATTTTAGAGTGGCCTTTTGTTGTGGCCAGCCTAAGGCACACCTGTGTAATAATCATGCTGTCTAATCAGCATCTTGATATGCCACATGTGTGAGGTGGATGGATTATCTCGGCAAAGGAGAAGTGCTCACTAACACAGATTTAGACAGATTTGTGAGCAATATTTGAGAGAAATAGGAGTTCAGAAAATTTAATTTTGAGTTCAGAAAAATGGGGGCAAAACGAAAGTGTTTATCATTTTGTTCAGTGTATGTATGTATGTATGTATGTATGTAAGAGTCAGTTAATCACCTGAACAAAACCATACATTTTTTTAAATTTAAATCACCTTGGCAAAAAGGGGTCTACAGCTTACACTAAACCTCTGTTTAGTTAATTAAATCTACAATACTTTCTATGCATTAGCCATTGAACAAGCATCCGGATGTAGTATCAGATGAAATGTCTTGATGGTTTGATAGTTTTATGGCAGTAAAGTTGCATTCAGGTTCTTCCGGGTTGAGTGAAAATTATGAACTTCGTTTTACTTGTTTTTATTGGGAGAGTGCTCTCTCTCAGGGGGAAAGTTGCAACATTGCTTGTGTCACATTGCTTGTGCCGCGGTCGGATTGGTTGTCTCCAATCTTTTCCACACAAACAGCAACAAGAAGAGCGCAGAGCCAGGGTCAATGGGGTAGAGGCCCTTTTACCTTCTACAGTCACACTTCTCAAATTAGCCTGGCCAATGAAAAGGGTGTAATTTCAGGCAGGAAAATTGCTTTTGTTTGTTCCTGTACAAAGACATACAATATAGTAATTACACAATGTCCTGGGGGTATACATGTTCATTCATAGAACGGTTTAACCCCCTCGAGTCGGCAACAAAAACGGTCGCGCCGGCTCGATCAACTCACTTTTTTTCTTATCAGTGCCAAAGAGACTCAAATAGGTTTTTTATCATTCAGGCAAGTGTTATACATCATAATAATCTGTTAAGTTTCTATTTTTTTTTGTGTACAGTCACAATAAAAACAAAATGTTGTACTTTTTTGCAAAATAAAGAAAACAAACATAATGCGCAATCTGCAGCCTCTCTGTCAAAGACGTTCATTCAGATAGTCTTCAGAGAAGGAACTCTAGCTTAGTGAATACTTGTCTCACAAACATGAGACATATGTCTAAAGAAACAATGAAATGTCAGGTTTTAAATGATATAAACCATATCGAAAACAAATATTCCTAGTTTATGTAATCAATTTGAAAACAGAGAGATGTCAGTCGTTCCTGAGCGTCTCATTATCCGCTATTTGGGACCACACCCACGGAGCGCGCGTTCTATTGAGAGTCAAATACTGAGGCGATCAGAGTTGATGCCCACACATCAACTCAAACAATCAAGTGCAGCGCTATACTTCAGCTACATCGTTTTGAGACGTGTTGAATAATCCTGGAATAACCTCATGAAAAGCTGTTCATTTCTGAGAGCAACGGATTCCGCACTGAATGTAAGGTAGGCTAAGTTTATTCTGTTAGCATCTGTGAATATTGAGGATGCACTGAAGCTTTCTTTGTTTAAATTAGCTCAAATTACTGTCAGATGTAATTAATTACCTTGACAAACTATACATCATTAAAAAGATCTAAGACTCAAGCTTCCATTTTTACCTCTGTTTTTTCTCAAGGTCTTATAGGGACCATAATTCAGGACTTCCCAAACTTCAGAGGGGTAAGGCCCCCCAAAAACATTACAAGTGCTCCATGGCCCACCCATATATATATATATATATATATATATATATATATATATATATATATATATATATATATATATATATATATATATATATATATATATATATATATAATATTATACACATATTTATTTATAAATGTCATGTTTGTGATTTGTTTTTTATTCGTTAGACTTTTTAAATTAACATTAGGCTATCAATCATCAAGTGCCGTTGTATAGCCTACATAAGCTATACCATTTTTTTTCTGTTGAACTTATATTAGACTCCAAGTCTAATATATTGACTGCACATCACATTTTTGATATTGTTGATCCTTCTTGCAATCGTAATGCAATGAACTATGGCCTACATTAAACCTTTAAATAAAAGGGTTATTGGGCTGTTGACACTGTCATAAAATAAAAGAGAAAATTGTATCAAATAAAATAACTGCACACCGGTAAAACAACGCTCAGATCCCGCTCCCGACATTTCTCTGTACTGTAACGTAGCCTACTATACTTGTTGTAGCCAATAGCCATTAAATCACGTATTTATTTTTATATTTTGCAATATTATAATGTTATTATTTTATTTAATCTACATTGATTATGAAAAGTGAACAGGAACAGTGAAAAGTGAACACAATAAGGTGCGAAATATGTCAGAAGATATGGGGGTCAGAAATTATTTTGACCACTTCATTTGTTGAAAGCTAATTTCGTTTTGCATAAATTGTATCTTAATTTTAATAAATGTTTTATCAGCCAATTGACTTGATTTAATAAATAATAAGCAAATAGCATAGCAGACAATGACATGGAGTTGCAGCGTGAACAATGGCTTAAACGAACAACTACTAGAAAAAAACTTTAGTTGGGGGCAGCCCTATAGCTACTTATTTCAGATAGGCCTATATTGCAACCCGTTCTCACTCCCAGGGTGTCGAAAAACGAAGCATGGTCAAGTGCCTTCCGCGTCGCAATGAAGACGCTAAAGTCACCCCTAGGCGTCACTATTTTGATGCGCTGAGTGCTCCATTGATTTCAGTTGTTTACCCAATGAGTCAGATCAAGACGCATTTTATTCTTTGCATTTGTAAAAGCATACATGATTTTATTAATATTTTATTCATATTTAAAGGTTACTTTTATATTTTGGAGCAGCTAACCCAACTCCTACCCTAAACTTACCTACTCCTAAACAATATAAAACACACAACAGGCAAACACAAGTACAGTCACAGGTATTTATTGCAAAAACTTACCAACAACAGTATAAAAGTATTAACTCGTTGCATTCCAAGTCTTCTGAAGTCACACGATGTCTTCATGTAAAGAACAGAGTTGATCTTAATGTTTTAATCGCTGAGATGATGATCCCGCCGCTCTGTTAACGCACTCATTCATATCTCATTCAAATAATACACACGACTCTTTAGCATGACGCAATCTGTCACAAGACACACGAGAACCAATGACATTTTACAATCGAAGCTGACGTAATGACGCAATTGGTCACGAGACATACGAGAGCCAATGAAATTTCACTATGAAAACTGACGTAACGGGCGGCAATAGGCTTGTTTGAGATGCGCCTCGCCTCGCCTGCAGTTCAGCCGAGACTAGGCGGCTGCAGTGAGGGGAGGAGTGAAAAAAGTGCAGGCAAGCCGGACAGTTCTCTCTTCTCGTAGTGGATCAGACACCTGCGAGATCAAAGGCGGATATCGCGGGATTCACACTCGTGCGCTTTGTTGCTGATAAACTGGATGTAATTTAACTTATGTTACTTTTATATGAAAATAAATATTATGAACAAGACACCCAAAGTTTTTGTTATTTATTTCCATTCGAAAGACGTGTTTATCAATCATTTTTACTTTAATTAGGCCTACATACACGTTTATATATATATATTATAAATATGACAACAATCACATAACCCACAGAGAGATCGCCTTTGTTAGAGAGTTTGGGAATAACCCCATATGATATCAGAGTTTTAAAATCAAACATTTAAAAAAAGAACCATACATCACGGTTGTTTAAACCAATAAGCATTAAGCTGTGTCGTCAGCAAGTCGTTTCCCATCATGCTTTTGCTCCGCGCAGTCGGTGGAGAGCAGCTGCGCTCAACTGCAGAATCCGACACATCCGCCTTTCGCTCGCGAGAGTTTTTTGACATACGTCGGCATGACATCAGAGCAAGGCGGACCGCCCTCGGACACTTTTCTAACCGGCATGCATCTCGCGCTGATCACCGGTGATCGGTTCTGCGCAGATTTTTCTCATCTCAAACAAGCCTAAAATTTGAAATTGTACGTGTTCGTGATCTTCTGTGGGTGGAGACGCTGATCGCTTTTGGGGATTTCCTTCACACAAATCAATCGCTTGGCCTCGGAATATTTGTATTTTTTTAATAAATTGTGCATGCAGTCGACTCTGCCTGTTATATCTGCGTTTTATACCACACAAATGGGTAGGTTTAGGGATGGAATAGGGTTGGGTTACATGTTAAAACGTGTCTAGATAGCGTAAATAAAATTATGCTGGCTGATTAAATTGAGAATCACAGTCCAACATGTCATAATGGCAAAATCATAACCCAATATATGATCAGCATGACGATAACTTTCCCATGCCCAATGCGTCTGTGTCTGACGCCGAAGGTTTCTCATTGAAATGAATGGAGCACTCAGCGCGTCGATATAGTGACACCTAGGGGTGCCTTTAGCGTCTTTATTGTGATGCGGAAAGCACTTGACCATGCTGCGTTTTTCGAAGCTTTGGGAGTGAGAACGGGTTGTCTTTTAGTAAGAACCAAAAGTGTTTATAGAAATTGGCAGTAAGGCCGTCATACCCTGGCGATTTGTCTGAAGACAAACTAACTACTGCTTTATCTAACTCGCCAGAAGTAATATCAGCATCACATAATACTGCAAAATCATTATCTATATGGGGGATGAGATCTTTAATATGATTGAAAAAAGATACTGCATCGTCCAAGGAAAAGGTTGAGGAATACAAGTTTTTATAGAAAGAGACAACTTCCTTGGTGATTAAAGCTTGATCTGTAATTCCCTGGCCCTGAATCATCAAGGCTTTGATTGAAAGTCTCTCTTGCCTTCTTTTTTCTAGTCGACAGAAATAGGAAGTGCTTCTTTCCGCTTCTTCAATCCATTTTGCCCTGAACCTAATATAAGCCCCTTCAGCTTTACGAAAATAAATTTCATCAAGTTTGTTTATAAGATTTTGTAGTTTCTTTTTATCACAATCAGAAGATGATGTTATATTATAATAAATATTTATGTCTTTAATAATATTAATTTCAGATGCTCTATTACTTTTAAGTCTTTTTCCAAACTGAATTGAGTATTCCCTCATTTTAAATTTAAGGAACTCCCATGTAGAAATATAAGATGTTATCGATTCATCAGCCATCACATTAGAAACTATGGCTTTAATACCCTCATTGAATGATTGGCATTTTAATAAACTAGAATAAAATTTCCAATACCCTTTGTTCCGCCGAATAACACTAGGAGAATTAAAACCTAATTTAATAACCTCTGTAAGGGGAGCTGCTGACATGCAACAGTCAGCGACAAAGTTTAAAACAGAGACTTGATTTTTCTTGATTTTTGCTGCACTGTTTGGTTTAAACCAGGAATATTGATTAGTGTTAGGATATTTATAGTGCCAGGGATCTAATAAATAATGGGTACGACAGAAGTCAGTTAAAACAGGGTTATATGAACTATGATGATACTTGGAAGGGTATCTATCAAGCCATTCATCATTAACCATGTTAAAGTCACCACCTGCAATTATAACAGCAGTTGGATACTTAAGTTTAAGGTTAACAATGATGTTTGAAACATCTGAAATCAACTGTCTATTTTGAGTTAAATTATTAAAACCATAAACATTGACCAAAATAAAATAGTGATCATCTATATTAAATACACAAATTAACCAGTGACCATTATCGCTAAATTTAGATGTCACTACCTTACCAGGTGAGTTACAAAATAAAATAGTGACGCCTGCTGATCTAGTGGACCCATGATCAAAGATAATTTTGTCTCCCCATTGATTTACCCAAAAATTTTCGTCCTCTGGTTTTGAATGTGTTTCTTGCAATAAAATAACGTGTTTTTTTGCCCTTACAAAACAAAAATAATGATTTTCTTTTAGTGTTTTATCTTAAGCCCCTAACATTAAGTGAAATACAAGAAAAAAAATTGTTCATAACAACCTAGCAACCGCCAGCAAATATAATATTGTCCAACAGACTACTTTTAGAAAAAAACGGGAAAAGCGCTAACAGGCATTGTCCCTTCAGTATGAATGAATGCAAATAACTATCCAAAAAGTCTTGCATTTTAGAGTCAAAAGGTCTTTTCAACTCTAAACAAGGCACTTAAACACGTAGGCTACCTCGCATGCTCTAAGTGATTCTCTGTCCGTTGATGTATCCAGCACCACCTCTGTAGTACGCACGCTTTCCAGCATCTCTTGCTTCTTTTATCTTCGGCCACAATGCAGCTCGGATCTCCCGGTCAGCTTTGCAGAGGTCTGCGATGAAGCTGATTCAGAGCTCTTTACAGATCGGGTTGTCCTTTGTCATTCTCCACAGCGCATCTCAGAATCAGAATCAGAAAGAGCTTTATTGCCAAGTGTGCTTGCACACACAAGGAATTTTTCTTGGTGCTGAAGCTTGGTAAATCTCGGTGTATTCTTTGAGTGAATTGAACGATGACTTGTATTGTTTTGTTTTCTTCATGTCTACCTATTCGATGAACTGTGTCCACAATGTGGTTGATGATCGAAGACC
This sequence comes from Romanogobio albipinnatus, assembly GCA_023566225.1. NCBI lineage: Eukaryota > Metazoa > Chordata > Actinopteri > Cypriniformes > Gobionidae > Romanogobio > Romanogobio albipinnatus. The sequence goes on from CM042239.1 coordinate 54,188,695, forward strand.
ATGATGGGGACATTTTTACCAATAAACCAGTAACTACTTCACGTTTGTCTTCACCTTATTTCTCTTTTAGCCCACGAATCCTGAGATTTCAACAGCGTTTGCATCGTTCAAGGTCTAAGACACGTTCCATTAGCTCCACGTTGTCCTTCTTCAAAGCTGACACTTCACGAACAGAAGATTGCAACTGAGTTTTGCAGTCTTTAATTTCTGCCCTGTTGAACTCGACTGCCTTGGCTATGCTAGTCAACATGATGGAGTTGTGCTGCAGCTGGGTACCTAATGTATCCACCTTCGTTGTTAGCTGCTTTATTGCTTCTAAGACTGCATTCATACCTTCTTTCCCTTCGGACCCCATGTCTTTCTTTTTAGCTGTTGGTGTGTTTTTCAACGGTGAGAAAGGATCTTTTCTTTTAGTTTTCTCGCTGGGATCTGTTACCATCTTTTCGCCATAATCATGGTCATCAGTTGTGTCGATGCAGCGGGATACAGCAAGAGCCTTCTTCGTCGTCATGGTGAAAGTTATTTTCGTTTTTTTTTTAAAGTTCACTGTTATTTATCATTCCATATGAGCAAATTGGATAGCTTTGATAGCCAAATAATTGCAAAAATGTGGGACAAGCCTAGAGAGCTCAAAACATGCAGTGCACCCAGTCCGCCATCTTGCCGGACTCGACATTCCAGAAACTCCCTGACATAAACAAAACTTCCTGAGATTGCTATAACATGCAGATAGACCCGTTTGAAGACAATAAACACACAATCGCGACAATATATCGTTTATCTGTATTCTTTATACCACGTTGGGTGTTTTCATAATAGATTATAATTATAATGCAATGCTATTCGACATAGCTTTTATAATTATGCAGAATATTGTAAAATTATATATTTTCTGTCTGATTTTTTGATCCGAAGCCAAATGAGATCACAGAAGGCTATTTAAAACATTTGACTTAAAGTAATACTTAAAGCAATTGATATAAAGTAAGTTTGGAGTAAAAAAATGGTTTTAATCTCATAAATTGTTGTGTTTTAATAAATTGGTTTAATAAATCAAATTATGGTTTAATAAATCATAAATTGCTGTGGCAGATAATTTAGCTTGTTTTAAGCAAAAACTCACTTCATTTAGATTTTTTTCCCCCAGAAAATTTTACTTATCTAGTAAATTAATCTTGATTTAAGAATTTTAAATATTTGGACTGGAAACAAGAAAAAATACTAAATAAGAAAAACATGTTTTGCAGTGTAGTCAAATCTTTTGATGATTTAAAATATAATAGGCCTTTGTTGACTACATTCTAAATTAACTACAAAAAAATATATTTCCTTTGCACCTGTTGCTTCCTCTCAGTCACATACATGAAGCTCATTCATTATGCAGGTCATTATGCGGCCCAGGTCTTTTGTCTCTCAGGTGTTATACCCAGCATTATTCATTGACGTTCACGCCTCCTCGCATACTGGCTTTGTAAAGAAAAAGTGTCTTACAAATTTTAAATCAGTGTATTGTTTAAAGTGAATGTGTAGGCTCAATGATTCTCACATCAGTTTGAAGCAAAAACTCTAGGCAACAACACCCATTAGCCAAAAATCTTGTGGATACATATCTATTGTGTGTTTTGAGGCCTTAATTTTAAAGCTGTACATACATGTTGCTTAGATATTATGGTAGCCCAGTTTGTGTTGAATACACATTAATTACACTTTTACCATTTAATATGTTTATAAGCAACTGAACAAAAGCACAAATGTCAGAGCATGTCAACTTCTAAAGGGCCCCCAAAGAGCTCAGACTTCTAGGGGTTAAAAGTTTATATATATAATATTAGGGGTGTAACGATACGCGTATTCGTATCGAACCGTTCGGTACAAGACTTTCGGTTCGGTATGCGGTACGCAGATTATGTACCGAACGGTTCTTGGACTAATTAATTACTGTCAGGTAAACTGGAAGAGAGACAAATGAATCCAATAGCGATTAAGCAAACTCTTTTATTTTAGTACTCGTTGAGAGTATAAACAGAAATAGTCCATAGACTACAGTAAACACGATGACTTCGAGGCAGGAAGTAGATAGAGATATCGTCCAGCTGATCCTCATGCGGTACAGGCAATCCTCAGGAGAAGACACAGACTCAAACATGTAGAACAGGCACAGTGGTGACGCAGGGAAGCAGCGGACAACCCAGATCGGTGGAATCCAGAGACTGGAACGGAGAGAACACTCAGGAACCAGAGAGGAACAAACACACACGACCAGCACCGGGAAACAGCCTGAAACGATCTGACAAACAGTGAGGGTGAGAGGCAGGTATAAGAAGGCTGGTTAATGAGGTGTGGCAGGTGGAGGTGATGAGCTCTGTAATCAGAGACCACGCCCCCAACACAACCGCACAAACATAGAGAGAAGGAGACAGAGAATTGATGAACCGTGATAGTACCCCTCCCCCTAGGAGCTCCTCCTGGAGCTCCCAGGAGGACCTACCTGTTGATTGTAATCATCAATAAGGGAGTGATCCAGTATGTCCCTAGCAGGAACCCAACTTCTCTCCTCCGGACCGTAACCTTCCCAGTCCACCAAGTACTGAAATCCGCGTCCCCTCCGTCTAGAGTCCAGAATACGATTTACAGTATAAGTTGGTTCCCCGTCTACGAGACGCGGCGGGGGAGGAACCGGGGTAGGCGGATTAATACGAGCATGAAAAACGGGCTTTAATTTGGAAACATGAAAGGAGGGGTGAATCCTCCCGTACGCAGGAGGTAGTTTGAGGCGGACTGCCACCGGACTAATGATTTTAGTGACAGTAAACGGGCCAATGAATTTGGGAGCCAGTTTATTACTCACGGAGCGAAGAGGAATGTTCTTAGAGGAAAGCCACACTTTCTGACCCACGACGTAGACGGGAGGCTTAGACCGGTGGCGATCGGCTTGGGCCTTGGTGCGTCTGCCCACCTGGAGCAGAGTCTCACGGGCTCTGCTCCATGTGTTACGACACCTCTGGACAAAGGCGTGAGCGGAGGGGACCGCAACTTCGGATTCCAGGCTGGGAAAAATTGGTGGCTGGTACCCTAAACTACACTCAAATGGTGAAAGGCCCGTACCTGACACTGGCAACGAATTATGTGCGTACTCAATCCATGAGATTTGCTGGCTCCAGGATGAAGGATTCTTGGAAACCAAACATCGTAAACCTCTCTCAAGATCCTGGTTGGCCCGCTCAGTCTGACCATTACTCTGGGGATGGAAACCCGAAGACAGACTAACCGTCGCCCCCAGTAATCTACAAAATTCCCGCCAAAATTTGGACACAAATTGGGGCCCCCTGTCGGAAACCACGTCCATCGGAAGGCCATGTAAACGAAAGACGTGGTTAACGACAGCTACCGCTGTCTCCTTGGCAGAAGGTAATTTAGGCAAGGGAATAAAATGAACCATTTTCGAGAACCGGTCCACGACGGTTAAAACCACCGTCTTGCCCTGGGAGGGCGGTAATAAAATCGAGAGCGATGTGGGACCAGGGTCTCGAAGGAACCGACAGCGGTTGGAGTAACCCATCGGGAGGGCGATTAGACGACTTACCCATGGCACAGACTGAACAGGCCAGAACAAAATCCCGGATGTCACAAGCCATCCCTGGCCACCAGAATCGTTGCTTGACCAGAAACTTGGTTCTATTAACTCCTGGGTGACAAGCTACATTGGAGCAGTGACCCCATTGGACTACGTCGGACCGAACTCCCTCAGGCACAAATAACCGACTCGGTGGTCCTCCGGGCGGAGGCGTTACCCCTTCTAAGGCTGACTTAACCTTCGAGTCGACCTCCCATATGAGTGTAGAGACCCTCAGTCTGTCTGGTAAAATGCACTCGGGAGTAGATGGGCGTTCGGAGCGGTCAAAAACGTGCGACAAAGCATCGGGTTTGATGTTTTTAGAACCCGGGCGGTACGAAAGAGAAAAGTCAAAACGTCCGAAAAAAAGAGACCACCGAGCCTGCCTAGTGTTGAGTCTTTTAGCTGATCTGATGTACTCTAGATTCTTGTGATCGGTCCATACGATAAAAGGAACCCCCGATCCCTCTAGCCAATGCCGCCACTCCTCCAATGCAAGCTTAACTGCCAACAATTCCCTGTTGCCAATGTCATAGTTGCGTTCGGCAGGTGACAAACGGTGAGAAAAAAACGCGCAAGGATGCATCTTGTCATCCGAGGGAGAGCGCTGGGAAAGAACTGCTCCTACCCCCACCTCTGATGCGTCCACCTCCACCACGAACTGGCGTGATGAGTCAGGGGTAACGAGAATGGGAGCCGAAACGAAGCGGCTCTTAAGTTTGACAAATGCAGTCTCGGCTGCACCAGACCACCTAAACACCGTTCTGGAGGAGGTCAACGCAGTCAGAGTTGGCTAAAGATGCGAATAAAATGGCTAGTTGGCTAAAGATGCGAATAAAATGCCGATAGAAATTGGCGAACCCCAGAAACCTCTGCAGGGCCTTACGAGAATCTGGGCTTGGCCAATCTATCACAGCCTTAACTTTGTCAGGATCCATGCGCATTCCCTCGGATGAAACGATATAACCCAGAAAAGGAACTGACTGTGCATGAAACGCGCATTTCTCCGCCTTGACAAAAAGCCCATTCTCTAGCAACCTCTGGAGCACTAGTCTGACGTGCTGGACATGTTCCTGGAGAGAAGAAGAAAAAAATCAATATGTCATCCAGGTAAACATAGAGAAACTGATCGACCATGTCTCCCAACACGTCGTTGACTAGTGCCTGGAAGACTGCTGGGGAGTTGGACAGCCCGAAGGGCATGACCGAGTATTCAAAATGGCCCCTGGGGGTATTAAAAGCAGTCTTCCATTCATCCCCCTCCCTTATGCGCACCAAATGATAAGCATTACGTGGATCCAGTTTCGTGAATATGGATGCTCCCTGTAGCCTCTCGAAGGCTGAAGACATCAACGGCAAAGGATAAGTATTCTTTACCGTGATGTTATTCAACCCTCGGTAGTCAATACAAGGCCACAGAGACCCATCCTTCTTACCCACGAAAAAGAACCCCGCCCCCGCTGGAGATGAGGAAGGACGAATTAACCCGGAAGCTAGAGAATCAGAAATGTATTTCTCCATGGCCTCCCTCTCAGGAGTAGAAAGTGAGTATAACTTGCCCTTGGGCGGAGACTTGCCTGGCAGTAGATCTATCGCACAGTCATAGGGACGATGAGGAGGAAGAGAAGCAGCCCGGGACTTACTGAACACTTCCTTCAGGTCGAGATACTCCTCTGGCACGTTAGATAAATTCACCGTCTCCTCCTGAAACACAAAACTAGACACAGATGAACGAGCAGACACAAGACAAGAGGCATAGCACTGATTACTCCAAACTGCAACCGAGTTGTGTCCCCAGTCAACCCTGGGATTATGCTTCGCCAACCAGGGATGACCGAGGACGATGGGTGCGTGAGGAGTCTGTGAGGAGGAAACTGATGGATTCCGTGTGGTTGCCAGAGATAGTCAATGTGATCGTGTCAGTGATGTGAGTGATGTTGGGAAGTGCTTGACCGTTAAGTGCGTGAACCGTGATAGTGTTGGACAGGGGAGTGATGGGAATCTGGAGCTGTGTTGCTAGAGAACAGTCAATGAAGTTACCCTCCGCTCCGGAATCCACGAGAGCTTGGCAGTGGTGGGATCTGGTTGCCCACTGCAATCTTCCCGGAAGGAGGGTGGCCGACGAGGATTTCCCCAACGAAGCCCCACCCGACAGTAACCTCTGACCTACTGTCGGGCTCAATCTTTTAATGGACAGTGGTTGAGGAAATGCCCCGCCGCACCACAGTACAGACATAGTCCTCCTGTCCTCCGACGCTCTCTCTCCTCCCGGGAAAGCCGAGCTCTGCCCACCTGCATGGGCTCAGGATCGTTGGGTGGGCTGACCGTGTCAGCCCCAAGAAACTCATGAAACACAGGGGTTCCTCTCGAGCGGATGCGTCGGTCTCGTAGCTCAAGTCGCGAGTCCACGCGAATCGCTAATTCCATTAGTCCATTGAGGTTAGACGGCAGATCCATGGCATAAATCTCCTGTTGGACACGGTCAGCCAGCCCATGCAGGAATCGATCCCACTGCGCCTCCTCGTTCCACCTGCACTCTGCGGCCAAAGTCCGAAAATCAATGAGGTAGTCAGAGACGGATCTACTGCCTTGGTGGAGTTCGGCGAGTTTCCGAGCCGCCTCGCGACCTACCGCTGTCCGGTCAAAGACCCGTTTCATCTCTGCCGAGAGTGCCAGGAACGAGGAACAGCACGGTTCGTTGTTCTCGTAGACCGCCGTTCCCCAACGTGCCGCACGCCCCGTCAACAGATTAATCACCAGAGCGACTTTGGAAATCTCTGTAGAAAAGGAAACGGGTTGCAACGAGAAAAATAGTGCACATCTCGTTAAAAAAGGTCGGCATAGCTCAGCCTCACCCGCGTAACGCTCCGGCGTGGGTATCCCGGGCTCGTGCTGGCCGTTGCTGTTGATAGATGGTTGGGGAACGGTCGGCGGTGTGGGCGCAGTGGGCGATCTTAGTTCTTGAATCTGGGACGAGAACTCGGACACCTGCGCCACCAGTGCCTGCATCGCCTGAGCCGTGGCGGTCATCTGTTGGTCCTGCCGCTCCATTCTCTGATTGCTTGTGTTCAAGTAATCCTGCAGCTCTGCCATCCTCGCTGGATCCATGATAAGGTCAGATCGTTCTGTCAGGTAAACTGGAAGAGAGACAAATGAATCCAATAGCGATTAAGCAAACTCTTTTATTTTAGTACTCGTTGAGAGTATAAACAGAAATAGTCCATAGACTACAGTAAACACGATGACTTCGAGGCAGGAAGTAGATAGAGATATCGTCCAGCTGATCCTCATGCGGTACAGGCAATCCTCAGGAGAAGACACAGACTCAAACATGTAGAACAGGCACAGTGGTGACGCAGGGAAGCAGCGGACAACCCAGATCGGTGGAATCCAGAGACCAGAACGGAGAGAACACTCAGGAACCAGAGAGGAACAAACACACATGACCAGCACCGGGAAACAGCCTGAAACGATCTGACAAACAGTGAGGGTGAGAGGCAGGTATAAGAAGGCTGGTTAATGAGGTGTGGCAGGTGGAGGTGATGAGCTCTGTAATCAGAGACCACGCCCCCAACACAACCGCACAAACATAGAGAGAAGGAGACAGAGAATTTATGAACCGTGACAATTACATTTGGAAAATAAAAAAGTGTGTGAAATATAATGTTATGCGTTCAACAAGGTAGCCCAATAACCCAAACGACGTAACAGGCAACGCCCCTGACACCCCAGAAGAAGAAAAAAACACCAAATATGTTTATGTTAGGCTACTCAGACAGGCGCTCGCTCACTCAGTTCGCGCTGAATGCTCGTTGCAAAATGGCTAATGCGTTTAACAGACCAGAAATAGAAGATCCTCCAATAACCAACAGGTCTGGTGTTTGGGTGCACTTTGGATTCCCTGTAAGCTATGATGGTGATGGCAAGAGAGTGGTGGATAAAAAAACAACGGTATGTCGCATTTGCTACATGACAGTAGGGTACAGCAGCGGGAATACTTCAAACATGTCAACTCATTTACGCCGACATCACCCCAGTGTGTCAGTATCTAGAACAAGACGAAAAAAAGCAGAAACATACACACCACAAACTATCCCCGCAGCATTTAGACAGATATTTCCAACTGATTCAAACAGGGCAAAAGACATCACCGCGGCGATTGGGACATTTATAGCCGCGGATATGAGACCTTACTCTGTAGTGGAAAACGCAGGTTTTAAGAACATGCTTAAAGTAATTGAGCCCCGTTACAATATTCCTTCACGAGCCCATTTCAGCCAGACCGTAATTCCTGCTTTGTACCAAAAAACAAAAGCCTAAATAGAGAACCAATTGGCCAAAGCAACAGCGGTTGCTCTGACAACAGACGGATGGACGTCAAGGGCTACACAAAGCTTAACAATTAAGTAAAAACACACTCCATATAAAGAGTTATAGAGTTACATATAAAAACAAAATTATTTTCTTTGTATTTGTTCATAACTACTAGAATATAACATTTTAATTTTTTTATAAGGAGCTGTTTTTGTTTTATACAGTATGCTGCTAAGAAAACACCATAGAAGATGGGTAAAGTATAGCTCCATCATTGTTCAATGTGAAAAAAAAAATCATACTTTGTTAGTTTTAATAAATAAAACAAAAGCCCAAATAGAGAACCAATTGGCCAAAGCAACAGCGGTTGCTCTGACAACAGACGGATGGACGTCAAGGGCTACACAAAGCTTAACAATTAAGTAAAAACACACTCCATATAAAGAGTTATAGAGTTACATATAAAAACAAAATTATTTTCTTTGTATTTGTTCATAACTACTAGAATATAACATTTTCATGTTTTCTTGCTAAGAAAACACCATAGAAGATGGGTAAAGTATAGCTCCATCATTGTTCAATGTGAGAAAAAAAAAATCATACTTTGTTAGTTTTAATAAATAAAACATTTGTAAAAAATCAAGGAAATGTATCTGCCAATTTTTTTTCTTTTTGCTGTATCTAAAACGTACCCAACAGTACCGAATCGAACCGTGACACCAGTGTATCGTATCGAACCGAACCGTGAATTTTGTGAACCGTTACACCCCTAATATATATATATATATAAGTTTATTTAAAAAAAATTTTTATTTTTATTTAATGTACATTTATAACACTATACTTTGTATGATATTACCTTTGCATCAAATTACAAAAAAACTAGTTAATGCTGCTGAGGGTGTTTCTAATACAGTGGCTATGGGAGTAATGGTAAAATTGACGTCTTCCTCTCTTCTGACTGCCATTATCAATCTTTTGTGGAGTTTTTCTTTTGCTATTTGAGCAAATTTGAACACAAAACATATATTTAATGTAGTCTCTCATTCACTGCTATAGAAGTTTATGAAGTTTATCTATGACAGCTTCCGCTTGAGGGGATGAAAACATATGTGACCAGTCACGGAAAGTAGGGACAAAAGTCGGTTCTGGGGCATTTTGAGTTATTCACATGTAGTCTCCAAGCTTTCCTACAATGTGTAACACATGGAAATCTGATAATATTTGGAGAAGTTGTGGCCATTTGAAAGTAGGCACTCAAAAAAGCTTAAAGGAACACTCCACCGTTTTTAGAAATAGGGCTTATTCAACTTCTTTCCTACATTTAAATATGTGGGCAAATGCATTTTTGTCTCAGTGCATGCATTGTTTTAGTTTGGGAGGGTCGGCGCTAACTTAGCATAATGAATGGAATCCTATGTTGCCAGGTAGCATGTTACGAGTTTAACCCCCCCACCTAATTACTTCTTGTGGCCTGTGTATTCACAACGAGTACAAATAGCAATGCAGATTAAGACTAGGGGATTTCCTAGGCAGATATTGACTTGGGACCAAGCGGCAACCTCCCGCAGTTTCTCTTGAAGCCAATACGGAAGTGCCTCAAACTGCAATTCACCGACTGGCCGCTAGGGACAGGATCCAGAAGGGAGCAGAATCTCATTGAGCCCCATGTTAAAATGGCCAACTTTAGAGCAGAATAAAACATGTTTACAGCCTGGTACAAATTGTGCTTTTGGTCTATACGGCTCATTTTGCCCTTCATGACAACTGTGTGGGGGGTGAATTTTTTTATAACTCATTCGTGTACATTATATTGAGCCTTAAAGTTCTGCATAATTAAGGGCGTGGTCACTTTGAGTGACAGGTGGATTCCCGCTGCTGTCATTATTAATGATTAGCCGTCTGATCTCTGTTAGCCGTCACGTTACCTCAGCTAATTTCATAGACTGTAAAAAAAAAAAAAAATTCCAGCCACTAAACTTGGCATCTCTGCTGTGTTTGTGCTTTATTCGGGATCATTTCAAAATCAACCGCCAATATATTCCACCCGACCTTCACACGTGAGCTAGCGCACCTCAGCTCCGCCTCCGCCTCAGCTCCACCCGCGTCCTGCCCACGTCCCGCCTCTTTGCCCATTTTCTGTTTCCCGGAAGTGACGCGCTCCCAAGATGGCAACGGCCTACACTAGGCTTCAGAAACGCTCTTAAGAAACCTACGGGTGACGTCACGGACACTACGTCCATATTTTTTTACAGTCTATGCTTGGGACTATATTATGGGGAAGCACAGGCTACTTGGGCGCAGAGATATCTCACAACACATGAATCCCACAACTTCCGTCAACATACCGGCGTGAATAGTAGCTGGCTATTTTTCATACAGTACATGAATGGCGATGAACATGGCTGATTTGTGAGAGACGAAGAGGGTTACTTCTTAGACAGTCAAGATCCAGAACCATACCTCTATGAACCAGAGTATTCAGAAGAGGAGCTACGCCAGCGTGCTTTGGAAATAGAACGACAGGAGGAGGAGGTTGCGATCACTCAACAGCCCGGAGGACGTGAGGATGAGAGCCAACACGAACTGGTGGTGTGAGTGTGGTGGAAAATGTCACTCTATGCCGACTGAAATAAAGTGTATGTGCTGTGGCGAGTGGGACAAGTTATAGCAACGACAGACCCAACGGGATGCACTGTGTAGCATTAGGACTTTTTGAACAGGATTCTGTGATAACCGTGATCACTTTGCTAACACTACCATCTAAAAACCCATTATAGTAATGGGGGTTTTTGGCAAGTGATACGATGCTAACGATTACAATTAAAACGACAGTCATTATGGTATGAGAAGGTCTATACAAGGACTAAACATGAGATAACGTGTACGTGTTCTTAGAATGAACACAATGACAAACTTTGATGTTTATGGAAACTCACCCCATAAGAAACAGAAAAGTATTCTTGCAGATCTCGTTGCCTCCAATGAAATAATTAGTTCGGGCACACTTTCTCTTTGTCGGGGTCTTCTTTGTGGATGTAACCATCTCCGAAGTTTGCACTGTGCATCTGTTTGCCTCTAAATGTCCAATAATTTGCATGTCCTGCCACTCTTTTTCAGCCGCTAAAGAATCCAGCCGTATGTTGTACATAATGTCTAGAGAAAGCTTCTGGCTACAGGACTGTCTCCCATGCAGAGAGTTCCCTTTCGTTCAGTCACTACGACGTAACGTTAGTGACTAACGAATGGGGGTTTCGCTTAGAAGCCAATTACCTTCGAGGAGTCTAACAATGCCCAATGGCAGTGCCAATGCCATGGGCATGCGGAATATGCATGCGTAACTCCGCCCCACCGCGTGGGTATATAAGGAAGTACACTGGCAACATCGCATTGTTTCTGCTTTGGAGCCAAGAGCATCTCTTCACTTCTTCAAGCCTGCTAACTGAGTCTTTGTCAGCCTTCGAGATGAGCAGCTTTCCAGTGGCACTGGTGTCTACGGTGCGTTCCAGCGATCACATACTTCCTGCCTGCTGATCTGCGCAGTGGTCTGCTAGACAGCTGGTGTGTGTTTCCCTGGGCACTTCGGCGTCACTGCGAAGCTTCCTCTCACAAAAGAGCTTGCACGTGGCACGTCGTTTTCAGGATGTCTCGCCCGTGCACTTCTGGGTGCGGCCGGTCGTTGTCATCTTCTGATGGGCACAATCACTGTCTGGTATGCTTGGGCTTTCAGCATGCCTAGGCAGCATTTGTGGATGCGTCATGTTCCCACTGCGGGAATTCCAGAGGATGATGCGATGTCGGTCGGCGCATCACAAGGTGGGCTTGAGTCCTCCGAGGATGATGACTCGGCTGTGCTGCCGCCTTCGGGAGCACCAGCATTGCCTGAGTCGGACCCGGAGCTGACAACCATGCTCTCTCAGGCAGCCGCGAGCCTCGGGCTAGAGTGGAACCCTCCGCCCTGTCCTGAGCACTCGCGGCTGGATGATTGGTTTTTGGGGGCGCCGCGCGCTGACACCCGTCAGTCCCTGCCCCCAATACCTTTCTTTCCTGAGCTGCATGAGGAGGTTGTGCGGTCCTGGAAGTCCCCGTTGTCTTCCTGCGACCATTCGGCGGCCTCCTCCGCCTTCTCCACTCTCGATGGGGCCGCGGCCAACAGGTGCAATGGGGTCCCCCCAGTCGAACGTTCTGTTGCGATGCAACTGTGTCCTCAGAGCGCTTTGACCTGGCGTGGTGCTCCTAAGCACCCCTCCAAAGCCTGTCGATTCCCATCAACCTTGGTGGCGAAATCGTACAGAGCTGCGGGGCAGGCTGCCGCCTCGTTGCATGCCATGGCAATTCTGCAGGTCTACCAGGCCCGGTTGCTCAGGGACATGCACGAAGGTGGAGCTGATCCAGGGCTCATGGACGAGCTGCGTGCCGCCACGGACCTCGCCCTCCAGGCGACGAAGGTGACCGCATACTCCCTGGGTCAGTTGATGTCCACAGCTGTGGTCCAGGAGCGACACCTGTGGCTAAACCTGGCTGATATGTGGGACAGCGAGCAAATGCGTTTCCTCGATGCCCCCATATCCCAGGCTGGCCTCTTCGGCGGCGCGGTTGAAAGCTTCGCCCAACAGGCTATAAAACATATACTGCCCCGGCGGCCAGCTGCTGCTTCCACCCAGCCACCGGCACAGTTGCCTCAGCCTGCTCGCTGCCGAGGGCGCCCTCTAAGGCTCCCGCCCGGCCCCAGCAGCAACCTACACCCGGGCTGGGTCACGGAGGACGCCGTAGAAAGGCGCCCCAGTCCACCCAGGCCGCCCCGCGCCACGCTAAATGCCAGGCCAAGAGGCGCTCCTGATGCGGACGGCTCAGGGATGGGAAATTATTTCAAGGAGATGGCAGCAGGGCCACTCCTTCCCCCGGTGGAGGGCCGGGGGAGAATTTTTTGTTCAGCTGCTGGCCCCCGGGTCAGCAGCACCCGAATGTGGTTAAAGAAAGAATTGACATTCCCATCCCGGAGCCCCCAGAGACTGGTGACGGCAGTGTGTGCCAACCCCGGGCCACGTCCCTCTCTGTCGCCAGCCTCCTCTCAGAGCAGACCCCAGTGGAACGTGTGTCCTTCTCTGGTCTCCTCTGTCAGGATGCAACCGTTAACCATGCCCCCACACCGGTACACTCCGCCTCCCACGTCCGGGCCGGTAACGCTGCCTCGCTGCCCCACCCTGGGTACGTCTGTGGTCCGAATGACCCCGCTGGTGCAGTTCCTGGGAGCCTGGCTTCAGCATCCGGGACTGTCCCGCTGGGTCGCGAAGACCGTCAGGCGCGGTTACGTGATTCAGTTCACGCAGGCCGCTGCACTATGGTTGGGGCCAATGCCCCTGTCATGTGTGCGGAGATTGCCAACCTACTGGCGAAGGGTGTGATCGAGCCTGTCCCTCCAGCCGAGATGAAGTCCGGCTTCTACAGCCCCTACTTCATTGTACCCAAGAAAACCAGTTCACAGGCTTCCGTTCAGGATGTTGACAGCGAAACGCCTTTTTGAATGCGTTCATCCAACCGATTGGTTTGCAGCGTACAACCTGAAGGACACCTACTTCCATGTCTCCATCCTACCTCAACACAGACCGTTCCTATGGTTTGCTTTAAAGGGGCGGGCATATCAGTACGCGGTCCTGAGTCACTCTTGAGCGCAGGTTTGCAAACACAGAGACCTAGTGCTCCAGCACTTAGCCTGTCTGGGCCTTCGGGTCAACTGGGAGAAGAGCAAACTTTGCCCCGTGCAGTGGATCTCTTTTCTCGCTATGGATATCGACTCGGTCGCCATGTGCATGCAGCTTACGAGTGAGCGCACGAGTCTCGAGATGGGCATGGCGGTCTGGCATGCTCCGGGTCCACTAACTCGGGGCCTGTCTTCAGACGTTCACCCCGTGGTCGAACCTCAGTTTTCTACGGGCTGGTGTGCCCTTAGAACGAGTTTCCAGGCATGTTGTTGTGTCAACAGATGCCTCCTCCACGGGTTGGGGTGCCATGTGCAATGGACATGCTGCCACGGGCTCCTGGACAGGACCCCAGCACCGCCTGCATGTCAATTGCCTCGAGTTGCTGGCAGTACGGTTCGCCCTGCACCGCTTCCGAGCGTTGCTGAAGGGTCAACACGTACTAGTCCGGTCAGACAACACGGCCACAGTAGCGTACATCAACCACCAGGGCGGTCTACGCTCCCGCCGTGTGTCTCAACTCGCCCGCCATCTCGTTCTATCGAGTCAGAAGCACCTGAGGTCCCTTCGTGCTGTCCATATCCCGGAAGAACTGAACCGTGCAGCCGACGAGCTCTTATCGTCTCAGCCACTTCCTGGAGAATGGAGACTCCATCCCCAGACGGTCCAGCTGATTTGGGAACAGTTCGGCGATGCACAGGTAGATCTGTTTGCCTCCCACGACTCTTCCCATTGCAGCCTGTTCTATTCCCTGACCGAAGGCACGCTTGGCACGGATGCACTGCCGCACAGCTGGCCGCGGGGCCTGCGCAAGTATGCGTTTCTCCCAGTAAGCCTTCTTGCATGAGTTCTGTGCAAGATCAGGGAGGACAAGGAGCAGGTCATGTTGGTCGCCCCATATTGGCACGACCAGACCTGGTTCTTGGAACTCTTACTCCTTGCGACAGCCCCTCCCTGGCCTATTCCTCTGAGGAAGGACCTCCTTACTCAGAGATGGGGCACCCTCTGGCACCCGCGTCCCGAACTCTGGAACCTCCAAGTGTGGCTCCTGGACGGGACGCGGCAGGTTTGAGTACCCTACCACCACCGGTGGTGGCTACCATCACTTCCGCCACCTGGTGTTCTTCCTGCCAAGAAGACCCCTGGAAATGCCCGATCAGGTCCGTGCTCTCGTTCCTCCAAGAAGGGTTGGAGCGAAGGCTGTCTCCCTCCACGCTTAAAGTTTATGTCCCCTCCGGCGACCCCCACACATGTATTTCCACCGTAAGCCTCCTCAGTGAGCAGGTGCCTTTCCCTTGGCAAGTCCCTGCCACCCCTGGGTTTAAAAATCCACCTTCGGCAGGTACACCAGAGTTCTCCATATGCAGCCCGTAGCGGGTCATATGTGTACTCTCTAAGTCCTCCCTACAGGTAGGCATTTTGGCATATCTCCACTGGAATATGCTTCCCAATGTACCTTGGTATTCCTGTGATAAGTGGGAGTCCTTCGTCCATACTAGTCTTATGACAGAGTACTCACACTTACGCAGGGCACTGGAAGACAGCCGAGTGGCGTCACTGTATTGGAACCCCCATTCGTTAGTTACTAATGTTACGTCATAGTGACTGAACGAAAGGGAACGTCTCGGTTACGTAGGTAACCCTCGTTCCCTGAGGAGGGAATGGAAACGTAATGTCCCTTTGCCACATCCGCTGTACTGCTGGAACGGCCGGGAGTTCAGTCTTGGCTCCGCAGCAGGTAACATAATGTGATGTTGCCAGCGTACTTCCTTATATACCCACGCGGTGGGGCGGAGTTACGCATGCAAATTCTGCATGCCCATGGCATTGGCACTGCCATTGGGCATTGTTAGACTCCTCGAAGGTAATTGGCTTCTAAGTGAAACCCCCATTCGTTAGTCACTAACGTTACGCCTCCGTTTCCTCCTCAGGGAACGAGGGTTCCATACGTAACCGAGACGTTCTCTTTTCTCCTCATGTAGCATTTACAGTCAAAGTTACGGATTTTTCGCATTTCTCTGTCTTTATCCGGTTCAGCTCGTCTGCGATAATCTTTGCGGCGTCCATCTCCATTGAATTTTGATATCAGATAGCCACGCTTCCCAGGGAGGGCGGGGGCAATAAGAAACAAAAGCCAGCTTTTCCACCCACAGACAATGACACGCCCCTATTGCATGCTACAATCTCCGAAAAACAAGCCGATTTCAACCTCAAAATGTACGCTTTTAAATATACCAATACTGCTATCTCAAACACGGAGAGGTTTCTTCGTTATCTCAACTAACAGATTCTGCCAAAAAGCGAAAATCGCCAATTTGGAAAAAAAACGCTTCTTTCTCATTTTGCTCAAAAGTTGTGCTGCCGACTTGTGTCCCTACTTTCCGTCACTGGTCACATATGCTCATTTATCGTCACATAGGCTACTGGTGTAGTCTACAGAAATACAGTCACAAAGTAAAAACTTTATTGGCATGATTGGGCATTTACAGTAATTACATAATATACAGAAGAGATATGGGAAATAAAGGGCAAAATAAAGCAAATACATAACAATGAATACAAAATATAACTATAATAGTTATGATAATTATAATATAAAAATATGAAATAAAAAAATAAAGATTAGTGAATGGATTTAAAACATGGATGGAATAGACAAAAATGTACATGGCATATTCTTTTAACATTTATTCATAACATTCAAATGCTGTCTAGGCACCATCGCATGCAACAAAATAGGCAATTTTAATATAATAATTAATATAAATATTATTATAGGCCTATCAATTTCTGATAATTCCAGCGCTATGGTCGCACAGGTTGTTTACGCATTTAACTCATGGCGATGAGAAATAGATATCTCTCCCTGAACATAAAGAATAATGATGTTGTTACAAACAAAATGATCTTGTGGCCACAACTTATCACATTCCCACAAGTTAATATATTGTGGCCACGACATATTATCACGTTCCCTCAAGTTTATATGGTTTGTATAGAAGTTAATTACTCCTTTGCTATATCAAAGATATTATTTTTTATTACGCAAAATATTTTTTGTCTTTTTTTCCCAATGTAATTCCTCAATATTTGAGATATGAATGTGATTTATGTATGTCATTTCTATGTTCTGCGATAAAAAAAGACTATGAAATAAAATAAAAGAAAAATTTAAATATGAAACTTTCAGGATGTTTTAATAGTATAAAGAGCTCTTGTATGTCCCTGGGTAGGGAATGGTTTATTCTTATAAAGTGACAGTATGAACTTAACTAGTGAAAGTTTATGTCTATATTTGTAGTCTGTGTGTTGTTTAGCAGGACAGCAGCTGTGACAGCACAGCAAGTGTCTGCATTTATTTTTGCTGTTAAGAGGAAGACGTCAAGCAAGGGGTCACAAAATCATACAGAGAAAAGAGCAGAAACTGTGTTTGGCCAGGAAAGGAAATGTCAGCCAAAAGGTCCCACACAATCCCCCAGCAGACAGATGTCTGACAGAGGAAGCGTTTCAAAATTCTAAACATGTATAACATTAGAGTATAATGTAACACTGGCTAAATGGATGTGAAGCTGCCATACTGAAAACAAGTAACACTAATCTCTTAAACTGCTATATCAGAAACCCACACAGATACAGATATGTTTTTACAATGCTTATCCTGCATGTTCAATAAATCAAGTGTATAGCGTCAGTTCTGGCAGGTCACGTTAGTCAAACTCGCATCAGCTGTCTGTCTGCTGATCATGTCTACCTATAGGAATATGATGTCTATCACTGCATACATATATATAGCTCCTGTAGTGATTGAGGCGATTCAGACACTTAATTGCCAGTTACATTTAACAAATATGTTTTAAATACTTTGGGCTGAATAACATACCTTCCCCCAACACAACAGAGAAGGATCCTCCGTTACCAGGGAAACCAGCTGATAAGGAGTTTTACGGCCCCAATAGAATGTGGCCACATGGAAAGTTCCCAACTAAAGACACAAAGCCTGTAAAACACACATTGTGGCCTCAAGTTATAGACAAATCGTCTATAAATGAACATGCACCCCAGGACATTGTATGTACACATACAACTCTCTTGTAATGTGTTCCCTATCATTGCATTCCCTATGTATCCATGTCCTATGAATGACTTACTATTTCATGTAACCTCATATATGTCATGTCTCCTATCAAATTAATGCACGCTTCATCACTTACACTTCCATGTATGTCATGTCCTTGTACGAAGCAATATGTGTTTGTCGCATTAATTAGAGTATACCTGAGCACAGACTCATCGATTTCAGGCTTTGGAACAAAGAGCGATAAAACTCTCCAGAGGAATTTCCCGCTTGGAAATCCCAACAATCTCATTGGTCAAGCCTGCCTCCAGAGGGTGGGACTATTTCCCGACCTTAAAAAGAGAGCTCTCAGAGATCCTCGGCCTCTTCTTCTCCTGCTAACACAGACACAACACGCAGTGTCTGGGGGGGCTCTCACCCAGCAGGGTGCCCACATGGCAGGCCTCCACAAACACCGAGCCAAAGGCCATGGACCAGAAGGCCCAAACTCTGCATGCCATGTGCAACTTCCTCTATGGATTCGAAGCAACCACGCACGCTCATCATCTCTTCTTCATCCAATGCAGAAGAACTTGATCGCCACATCAAAGCCATCGGTAGGAACCCACAAACTTTCTCCTGCGATTTCACCTCGGACGGCCTTCTACAGCTCAAGCTAAATGCAAGTAAAGTATGAAACAGAAATCGCGGTGTAGTTAGTAAAACTGTAAACCCCTTTGTTACAACAATGGAGTTTATTGAGGATGGTTCTTTACAAGGTTTAGACTCTCTGCATAGATGCAGCCACCCATTCTGACCCTTTCCCTTCCAACCACTTTAACCTTAACTCTTGCCATGTATGTTTGTGTATGTGTATGTTTGTATGTTTCATGTTAGTTGTAGTCTTGTTCCGTGATTTAGTTATTAAAGTTTGTGCACAACATATGTTTGGTCCTGACTCCCTGCCTGCAAACAAATTGTCCCTTAAATGATCGATGTTGCTACGTGCTCTATAGGCACGTACATAAATTAAGAGAAATAATTATTTTCATGCCTATGCCTATTTTCATGCGTACCTATTTTCAATAATTACCGGCAATCCAAACTATATGCTAATAGTCAATCAATCATCTTTGACGATAGTGGTCCTGACAGAAATTGATTTGTTTATCGGTTTTATGCAGGTCCAGGAATTGGTTCAAGTCCTGTGGAACCCGTTTCTACTGTTAAACCTATATCTTCATGTAAGTCAACATGTTTATTTGTTTGTTTTTTTGTTTTGTTTTATGATTTAAAAAAGGGAAGGCAAATGCTATAGTTATGTTGTGTAGAAGGAACGCTAAAATATCTTATGTTCTCCATGAATGACCTTTGTGAAAAAGAAGTGTATTTAATTGTATTGGATGTGCACTTGTAGTGTACGTAAAATCTTAAAAGTATATTTTTTAAAAGCTGTACTTGCAGATAATGTAATATTAAGGAAGACAAAGGCACAAAAAAAGGCCAAAAGAACTTTCAAAAATATTTTGCAAAACTTTTGTTGACAAATAAACATGAATTTCTCAGTCCAGGGGCCTATACCATGAAGCCGGTTTAGGCCAACCCTAGGTTTTAGGGTTGAAAGTGGCTTGGCTTTGGTGGTGTTCATCGCCATAGTAACCATCATCAGCTGTGAGTAAATTACACATTTCTGATGCAATAAAGTCACTACCTGTCACTAGAAACAAAGGATTTTGACCAAATTGTCTGACTTTTAGAGATGATTATTTATAATAATATTTTTTTAATTATTTAGATATTATTTATCTAATTATTATATTCTTAATCCGTTAAACATGCAATTTTAGTTTATCAATCATTATTAAGCACTTTAAATTAATATAAACATATAATGGATATATGTAGTATAAATAAGCTTTAGGGCTCTATTTTAACAATCTGAGCGCATGGTCTGAAGCACATGGCTTTTACTAGTTTAATGACGGAAAAAACAGTCGGTGTGCCAGGTGCATGGTCCAAAAGGGTTGTACCTAGTCTCTTAATGAGTCATGGGTGTGTTTTGGGCATAATGTGGGACCCATTCCCTAGTTGCGCTTGTACCATGGCGGATTCGCTATTTAAATGGCGGAATTTGCGAGCGAACAGGGGACGTCACTGGGCTCTGGACGGAGACAGGGGATGCTTCTGTCCAGAAGTCTATGAGCCAGTTTTCTCCCACTGGATTCTGGACAGGAACTGTAGATGTCATGGGACTCTGGATGGGGACAGTAGGCATCACGGGACACTGGACAGGGACTGGCCGGGTGAGAGCTTCTCTCCAGCTCAGTCCAGTGGTGGTCTGGGAGGTCCACGTGGTGATGGTAATTTGCCCCCATCCAGAACAGAACAGTGTCTCGTCATCATAAGGGCAGTTGATGGCAAGATGGATAAATTCCTCCACAAAGGCAAAAAACTCCCGGCCACAAACTTGAGCAGCATAATCCATTTTAGGGTCCGGTTATCTGTCACAGGTGTATGTCGGCAGGAACAAATGGAGGAATCAGAAGATCCAAAATCAAACGTAAACTTTAATCTTCACCACAGGAACAGGCAACAGAAACACACACTTAGCATAACAGCGACCAGACAAAGACAAGTGAACAAGAGGAACCTATAGCAGACAGAAACAAGATAATTAACTAAATACATCTGAACAGAACTTAACTGATGAGGGTAACCAAGGAAACAGACAAGTGGCAGGAAACTAAGACAAAGGAACATGTGACAGAATCAAAACAATTCACAATTTCACAGTTACACAGCATGTTATTGGCTGTTCGCTACTGATGTCGCTACTTTCATGTGCATGCACACCATAGTTATTCCTAAACGCTGACAGAGAAAGTTGATGATCAGTGTCATGGTACCAACAAAGCGTGATTGTTTCATTCCCTCATCTCAGGGAACCAAGGTTACGTTTAGTAACATGAGACGTTCCCTTTGGATTTCAGTTCACTCAACAATGCGTCTTCTGACACTATGGGGAATGCATAAAATCAGTTTATTCATAGTTTTTTAGTTAATTCAAATTACACAAGCAGGATATATCTTGAAAGATACTTAAGTCCCGTTAATATAAAAAAAACCCATGTTGATGGACCCTACTGGCATTGCAGGGGACCTAGTTGAACACCGCAATGACAAGAGTTCAAAACAGGTGCTTTGTATTCAGGGAAACATCACATTGAGCTGAAATATATTGTACGGATAGAACCCATACTCAAGCAATAACCGCACTGATATAAGGGCTGAGTATCTTTGGCTACACTTCAGTATGGGGAACAAATGAACTATTAACTACAACTTAATAGCAACTTGCCTAAATAAACGTTTATTAACAGCTAGTAAGGTAGATTTGTATTGTTTAAGTTTAGGTATTGGGTAGGATTATGGGATGTAGAATAAGGTCATGCAGAATAAGGCATTAATATGTGCTTTACAAGTACTAATAAACAGCCAGTGTCCTAGTAATATGCCATCTAATAGGCAACAAGTTAAAAGTAAGAATTTAACCCTAAAATAAAGTGCTACCATATCTTTGAAATGGGGCCTAATGTAGGTGCTTCATAAAAAGGAAGACACTGTGTTAGGTTAGAAATGAGTCGTATAGACAGTGCTCCTTCCTAGGCGACAATAGTTTCACCGATGTAAGCAGTGAGGCCTATTGGACCTAGTTGAATTCAACAATTCAATTAGTTGGTTCAACAATGAGGTCTGTGTGACATAAAAGTCTAGTGAACCTAGAATGCCACAATACAAGATCTTGGCCAAAAATGTATGCACCACTTGATGGAAATAAATGCTGTGGTGTTATTTTTATCAAGAGGTGCATCAATATTTGTTCAAGATCTTATATTGACAATGCAAGAGTCGAGCCCTCTATACAAGCTCTAAAAAATGTAAGTCTACTCCAGCACATCCCAAAGACTTAAATAAATTTAAGATCTGGACTCAGAGATGCCAATTAATGTGTGAAAATTATTCTTCATGCTTCCTCCCAACCATTATTTAACCATTTGGTTTAAAGCCCTTAATTAATTACATTTACTGTAACCTAATCTAAAGTGATAACTGTTTACAACATAAGTTAATAGCAAGGTAATAACATAACAAAACATTGTTAACAAAGAATCAAAAACATTGATATACATGAGCTAATTAAACAATAATAATTTAGTTAATTACAGTGAATGAATAACTCACTATTTATATATAGCCTCTTAATATATTATGAATGTATTAACTGTGAATGAATTAAGAATTAATGAATTAAGACTATAATATATTAACTAATACATAACTATAAACTAATGGTTTGCAAATGATTTTTAAGTAAGTAATTTATTACTGTACTTATAAAATTACCCTATTTTGCTATGACACGTTCTGGTGTGCTCTGCTCAGTGACAAAACATGCAGATTCCACAGTTCAGGATTGGGATGCCAGATTGAACCTCCCACGTGAGAGAGGATGTACTTCCTCGGTGGAATGGTCCAGGGGGGAGCTGTCAGCATCCCCACTAGGTCCCCACTTTTCCAAACCATTTTCACTGTAACATTCACATTCTTCTAAGACTACTCCTCCTCTCGACAGCATGTCCACCCCGCAGGTAAAATGGCCGGGAATGTGGATAACTCGAATAGACAGGAGATGTTGATCTGCCCACAAAAGAAGGCTCTTTGCGATCTTCAGCAGGGAACGAGAGCTGATGCCTCCTTGATGATTTAGGCATGCCACCATAATCTGACGAATCTGAGCATAAAAACACTCTGCTCTATGCATCTGTCATGACAGTTTTTGCATCTGAACACCTGTCCCATTTTTATGCCCTTTTCATACATGGTTGTACTTTTCTAAGGGGCCATTGCATATAGGCATTTGCGGACCTGTGTGCCAAGTATGAAACGGGACACAGCCTCTTAGCCATGAGCTGAAACCGCTGCATATGAAGCAGGCCCAGCCGACATAGTCACAGCTGCAGCCATCAGCAAAAGTCTTCTTTGAAAGCATTTCAAAGGGACCTGTGTCAGCATATGAACCCCTTCGTGTAACAGCTCTACTACCATGAGGGGTGCATGAGAACTTGTTACTTGAGTTGGGCGTCGCCTGTAGTGAGAGAGGCTTCTTGCATATATTCTCTTGAAGGAGTAAGATTCTGAGTCAATGTCACTCAGCTCAGCTCTATATAGGGAGCAAGCCCGCCTCTACTTCGAGCACTTGAATGTTTTTCAAATAGACTTCAGTATTTGTCTGTGAAAGGTGTTTCCCCAATGAACCGAACCAAACCAAAATTGAAAGGGAACTTTGTCCTCTGGAAAAAAATTGTTTTGTCTTTTATTTAACATTTAGTATTATTGTTTTAATTAGAATATATTTAAATAAAAACATGTTATCAGAATTGTAGCAACATGTTAGCTAAAACATGTTCTCCTTAACACTTCACATGCTAAACATGCGAACGACATGTTAAGTCATGTTAACGATGTGTTAAAACATGCTAGCTTCATGCTAAAATGTTAGCAACACCTAGCAAAATGTTAAAACATACTAGCAACACTTGCTATATTAAAAAGATCTATCAATTTTAAACTACTTTAGGCCTTCTGGCTAGGCTTTCTTGAGCCAATATAAAAATTTGTTTACAAACTTTGCTTTCTAGTTCAAACTATAATATATTTTCATTGAATTGCAGTAAATATAAGGGATTCAGGGATCCAGTTCACCCAAAGATGTATTTATTAATTCCAACCCTGTATGACATAATTTTTTCTGCAGAAGACTAAAGAAGATAGTTTGAAGAATATAGGATAGGATATATTATTTCCATAATAAAGTACATTTTTAAAAGTATCTAAAAGTGTACTTCTTTTTCACAAAGAGATGATTGTATTAGTTTATTAGACTTTGACTATCTTCCTTTCACCAGTTGTGTTAAGAGCCTTGAGTCGTGCAAAGGGTCACAAACACAGACAAGGAGAGAGCAGAATCTGTGTTTGGGCTGAACAGGAAATGTCAGCAATCCCCCAGAGAGTCAGACACAGGATGCAACTATTAACAACTCTGTTAATATAAAGAGAAAAAGTCACATCCAAGTATCTAACCAATGTCTTGTCAAGTCTGACCCCCACCCAACAACCGTAAAGCAATTAATTTGGCTGGAACTCTTTAAGAAGAGTATTATAATCAGAATCATTATGTTCATTACTGTTGTTAGCTTGTTAATCTATGTATATGAATTTAGTTATCACGTATAACAGTAGCTACAAGTTGCCAGTTTACACATTTCTTTTCTCTTGTTTTACTTTTTTCTGAAGGGAAAAACCAACAGTAAACATTATTTTTTTCTTTCTAATCAGTGTGTTCAATTCATCAGCTCATTAGTAGAAACTCCAAGACTAGATGGGTCAAGGGAGACTCCAGGAACAGAGTTGGGAAACGCTGAGCTATCCAGTTGGCATAGACATCTTACTAGACTAATTGTATTAGAGAATAAGAAAGGCATTTTGATTAACTAGGATATGATGTGATAGCTCCTTGTGAGGTGGGGTTTCTGACAGGGGAATGGATTTGGCACAACATCAGAATGCACTCAGCTTTCATAGAAAAATCTTCATGTGTTTCTACTATGCTCTGCTTGAAAATATTCAGTAACTGAAGTCAGTGATCAGAAGATTTTATATCTGTCTTATGCAGCTCCAAGTGCCACAACAACTCCTGATTCTTCAGATAATGGTGAGTTTGCTACACCGTCTGCAAAAGGTGAATTAACAACTCAGATATTTTCCCGTTTGTTTGTATTCATAAAAATGTTTCATCATTCATCTGTAACTGTGACATCTATTTGACAATATTCACCAGACCTATACCTTAAGATTATCCATGCTAGTTAAGACAGTTATAAAACATGCTAATGGTATTCATTGTCTAAATATTAACTTACTTATAGCTTATTCTAACATAGACAAATAGTGGAAAGGACAGACAACATTATGGGCCCTATTTTAACGATCTGAAACGCAAGTGTCAAAGCGCAAAGCGCAAGTAACTTTGTGGGAGGGTCTCGGCGCTGTTGCTATTTTCCCGGCGGGATAAATGGCTCTTGCGCCCGGCGCAAATCTAAAATGGGTTGGTCTGAAGTAGCTTCATTATTCATAGGTGTGGTTTGGGCGTAACGTGAATAAACCAATCAGAGCGTCATCCAACATTCCCTTTAAAAGCAGGTGCGCAAGTTCCATTATGGATTGCTATTATTATGGCGGATTTACCAGGCGCACGCCAGGAGCGGTTCACAGCCGAGGAGACTGATGTTCTTGTAAGAGCAGTGAAAGACAGAGAAGTTGTGTTGTATGGTGATGGGAGAAACCCACCCAAAATAGTGTCGGTTAAATAAATAATTAGCCTGAATAATTTGTAAGCTAGATTTATGCCTATTTTTTCACATCTTCGTGGCACACCACAATGATTTCCGTCATCTCATGTGTTAATATTTTTTTAGTGTAACAATTTATGATTTGCAAAAATAACTTGCATCTGTGTAGATTACATGAGCAAAGTGTATGCGCGTTGTGCACGCTATGGTCAAGCATGCGCCCTTAAAATAGCATAATGAACAACGCGCAATGCGCCACTGACTTTAGACTAGGTTTTTTCTGGTCAGTGGCGCAATTGTTTAATGGAACAGCAAAATAGCACCAGGGATTGTTTGCGCCGGAACACGCCTCCTTTTTTGCGCTGAACCGCCCAGGGAGCGCAAATTCATTCACTAGTTTAGCGACGTGCTTCTGTGGAGGGAAAAGCGCGCTTTGCGCGGGTGCAAAATAGGAATGACACATGCGTCGGTGTACAAAGTCAATTGCGCTGGGTGCAAGATAGGGCCCTAGGTTTTTTCTGGTCAGTGGCGCAATTGTTTAATGGAACAGCAAAATAGCACCAGGGATTGTTTGCGCCGGAACATGCCTCCTTTTTTGCGCTGAACCGCCCAGGGAGCGCAAGTTCATTCACTAGTTTAGCGACGTGCTTCTGTGGAGGGAAAAGCGCGCTTTGCGCGGGTGCAAAATAGGAATGACACATGCGTCGGTGTACAAAGTCAATTGCGCTGGGTGCAAGATAGGGCCCTATATTTCTACATGCATATAATCTAAGATTGTTTCCTGTTTTTGTTATTGACAGCAAAGATTGTGGCATAGGGTAATTGTGTCTCTATACCAAAACAACTCAAATCAAATCATATTATAAATACAGTAAACTGATATAGCATAAACCTACACACAGACAATACACCACTTTGCAGACATGATGCATTGTTTATACACATTTGTTGTTATACACAATGCTTTAGACATGTTTTATAAATAGTTTAAAGACATAAACATCACAATGTTCTGTTTGAGTATGTTTCTATGCTCAGCTTGAACATGTTCAATAAATGGTATCAGTGACCATTAGAATGTGGTTTATATGTTTCTATGCAGCTTCAAGTGTAGCACCAAGTCCCACCACCACTGCTTTACCATCCAACAGTGAGTTTGTGTTTGATTTGTCACAGATGAATGAAATAGTTTTCCTTCCACTGATTGAGTCTGATTCTGTAAAATTATATCTTATCCACACTGGTTCTTTTATTGAGAAATAATTTAATTTTTTGTAATTGGAAGCAGAGATTATCACATCAGATATTTTAGCACATAAAATCAAGGAATATATTTATTATTTATGCTATGGTTAGTAAGCTACCCCAGTGGTTCTTCACCATTTTTCTGAAGGCACACAAACAGTAAACAATTTTGTTTCTTTCTAATCAAACACAACTGATTCAACTTGATTACCTAGAACAGGATATGATGTCATAGATCCTCCTTATAGTCTTGTGAGGTGGGGTTCTGACAGGGGAAAGGATTTGGCATAACATCAGAATGCACCCAGCTGCCGTATTGAATAATTAGTTGCTAATGTAACTGCTAGTAGAAAGCCACACATGGACCACTTTTCTAAATATTACTGAAACATCTTATAAATAGTTCAAAAGCACGGGGAAAAAATATATATCTTCATGTATATCTTCATTTCTATGCTTTGCTTGAAAATAGTAAATTAAGTCAGTGATCACAAAACTTTATATCTTTCTTATGCAGATCCAAGTGCCACAACAACTTCTGATTCTTCAGATAATGGTGAGTTAACTTTCTTAAAGGTGCTGTATGTAAGTTTTTGACTGTACTAAAACATAAAAATGCCATAATATGTTCAAAGATATTTAGGAAACATGCTGAGTTCACATACTTGTTTCTCCGAAAAACAATGCTACAGCCAGTTATTCCACTTTGAAATGTGCGTTCCATGTCAGAATGTCTGTTTTTGTTTTGGTCTCTGCGATAATACACGTTGACAGTTTATCCAATAGTATTTCAACACCACCGGTTGCCAGTTAGCGGAAAACAGATTTTGCTACCATGGAAGCCAGCAAACAAACTGGGTCATAGATCACAGATTCTACCCGACCTAAAAAGCCTCGCAACCATCTAAAAATCTCTATGACCATAAGCACATTAAAACCCGGATAAATCAACTCAACTTACAGTGTTTGAGTCTCCTTGCCTTCCATTGTCAATTGCACTCGCTCCTGTTGTGTGACCTCAAACTGGCAACCTGCATGAGCATCGAGTTTGAGGAGGAGGGGGCGGGGGCGGGGGCGGGGTTTCATTCTTACATACAGCACCTTTTATGCCTTCAACAAAACCCTACATATATTAAAAGAGTGACAAACTTTGACAAATCCAGCGATTAGTTTTTCCTTAAGTGGATGCATTATATCAGTCCGTTACTTTGTACATAAAAACTGTGGGTCCTTATATACTGCCAGATGTTGAGTAAAGTAAACCAATCCGCAAGCAATTCGATTTTGTGCATTCTAGGGATGCAACAATAAAGTTAGTCCAAGGTTCAATACATACCTCGTTTTTTTTAACCATGGTTTTCGGTTCGGTTCGGTTCGGTTCTGATGATTTGTCATAGTTTTTTGCTATACTATTCTTAGGCGACAGGAACAGAAAGAGGTTAAGAAATTGCAATTCTCTTTCTTTATTTTACTTTTGATTTTCTGATTTTCAATTTCTTTGTCTTTTGTTGTTTTACTAAACTTTAAAGGGATAGTTCACTCAAAACTAAAAATTCTGTCATCGATTGCTCACGCTCAAGTTGTTTTAAACCTGAATAAAGTTATTTCTTCCGTATAATATATCAAAATATATTTTGAAGAATGTTGTAAACCAACCAGTTACTGGTCCCCATTGTAGGAAATAATAAAATGGAAGTCAATGGCTACCATCAACTGTCTGGTATTCAACTGTCTGTGTTCAACGGGAGAAATGAGTACAGGTTTGGAACAATATTAGAGTGAGTAAATAATTACATAATTTTAGAGGTGAACTGTCCCTTTAAGGACAAGCGGCAGTGTGTTCACTAGGCTGCGCTGCTATGGAAAGCCAAGAGGGCCAAAAACATGTGATTCCTTAACACGTATTTAACGCGTATTTCATGTGTATTTGACGCATTAAATACATGTGAAATTTGCGTTAAATACTTGTTGTTTACGCGTGACAAATCAGTGCGTATTTTACCTGTAGTTCACACATATTTTACATGTTAAATACAGTAAAATACATGTGAAGTACACATAAAAAAATCTATTTAAACAGGTCAGTGTCATTGGCTGCTGAAGACTTGGGTCTAACCATTTCTGTGAGCTCATATCAGCACGTAAACTCACAGGCACATTCAAACAGAGCCAATTTGGAGAGAAATAAAAAGAATTAATTTTTAATGACCACAGAGAGTCAGGACCTCAGTTTCACGTCTCATCCGAAGGACGAGTTCCAGTATAGTGTCCCCATCACTATACTGGGGTTTTAGGACCCACACAGACCACAGGGTGAGCACCCCCTGCTGGCCTCACTAACACCTCTACCAGCAGCAACCTATTTTTCCCAGTTGGTCTCCCATCTAGGTACTGACCAGGCTCAGCCCTGCTTAGCTTCAGTAGGAAACCAGTCTTGGGCTGCAGGGTGATATGGCTCCTGGCACAAATAGTTTAAAGACATGAACATCACAACATGAGTATTTTGTACTGTTTGAGTATGTTTCTACTATGCTCTGTTTGAACAAGTTCAATAAATTGTGTCAGTGACCATTGGAAGTTGGTTTATATCTGTTTCTTTGCAGCTTCAAGTGTAGCACCTACCACCACAGCTTTACCATCCAACAGTGAGTTTGTGTTTGATTTGTCACAGATGAATGAAATCATTTTCCATTTCACTGATTGAGTCTGATTTTGTAAAATTATGGCTTATTGTATTTCTTTATTGTCCACCAAGGTCGAAATTTGTCTTTGGCTCACCACTACATAAAATAGCTAGACAGGCAATGTAAAAAAAAACAAAAGTAAAACACAGACAAATTCACATTACATAAATATAAAATGACATGCTCATGTTATTCATGTTACGTTCATTTGGTTTTATCAATTACTTGCAGAGTTGAGAATTTGAATGGCGTTTGAAAGGAAAGACGTTTCGAAGGAAAAAACACAATTTTATTTGCTAGAGGGGTTCTATAGTGCCT
Source organism: Romanogobio albipinnatus (assembly GCA_023566225.1). NCBI lineage: Eukaryota > Metazoa > Chordata > Actinopteri > Cypriniformes > Gobionidae > Romanogobio > Romanogobio albipinnatus. The sequence goes on from CM042239.1 coordinate 54,218,031, forward strand.
TCCTAATTTCAAGGGTTCAAATTAACTAAAGAGAGGGTGAGAGCTATCTGCACGGATACCTCTCGCCTTCTTCTTTGCCCTTTTAACATAAAATCCATTAAAGGATTAGTTCACTTCAAAAGTTTCCTGATAATTTACTCACCCCCATCACATCCAAGATGTGTCGAAAATAAATTAAGTTTTTTGTTAAAACGATCGGCCATAAAAAAAAAAAATATTTTATTTTTTATTATATATTTTTTAACCACAAATGCGCGACTTTGTTGTTCTTCTTCACGACGTATGACGGCATCACATTGGAAATGTCACGTCCGTGACATACGTGGAAATACAGACCCAGTGCCGAAAAACTCCATCTCATGTTCTCCTCCAACTTTTAATTTGTCCGACATCATTGTTTTACCTTTTTTTTTGTAAAGGGCGTTTTGTTTAGTCTTTGCACGTTCGTTTTAACACTGGGGCGATACTTCCACGTACGTCAAGTACGTGACCTTTCCGTTGTGATGATGTCATACGTCGTGAAGAAGCACAACACAGAAGTCACACATTTGCAGTTAAAAAGTATATACATTTTCATTTTTATTGAAAATGGCAGATCGTTTAGCTAGATAAGACCCTATTCCTCGGCAGGGAGTGTTTTCCTCAAAAAACTTAATTTCTTTTCGACTGAAGAAAGAAAGACGTGAACATCTTGGGGGTGAGTAAATTATCAGGAATTTTTCATTTTGAAGTGAACTAATCCTTTAAGGGCTTTTGTGATCTACCAACTATTTTACTTGCCATTAACACAATTCTGTTAAGTTTGTTCTTAGCTCTACAGTGATCATGCCAGGCAGGGAGATGAAAAGTTAATACACTCTCTACAATGTATTTGTACACCAGTTCTAAAATATGCTGACTAACCCCAAGGCCACTGAATTTTGTAAGAAGAAATAGTCGTTGCGAGCATCTTTTAAATATGTACTCTGAATTTTCATCAAAGCTCACATGAGTCCAGAATTTAACCAAGGTATTTAAAATTCTGAACAATTTCAACTTGTTGACCCTCAAGTGAAATCGGATGGATTTTCATGTCTCATTTTATGCACATAATTAATTATTTTGTTTTAGCAACATTAATTTCTAATTGGCTAGAATGACACACTGGTATCCACACTGGTTGTTTATTGAGAAATAATTAAAGATGTACATGTGTGTTTTCTGTAATTAAGCAGAGATTATCTCATCCGTTTCGAGGAAAATACAGCGAGGAAAATAAGTATTTGAACACCCTGCTATTTTGCAAGTTCTTCCACTTAGAAATCATGGAGGGGTCTGAAATTGTCATCGTAGGTGCATGTCCACTGTGAGAGACATAATCAAAAAACAAAATCCAGAAATCCCAATGTATGATTTTTTAACTATTTATTTGTATGATACAGCTGCAAATAAGTATTTGAACACCTGAGAAAATCAATGTTAATATTTTGTACAGTAGCCTTTGTTTGCAATTACAGAGGTCAAACGTTTCCTGTAGTTTTTCACCAGGTTTGCACACACTGCAGGAGGGATTTTGGCCCACTCCTCCACACAGATCTTCTCTAGATCAGTCAGGTTTCTGGCCTGTCGCTGAGAAACACAAAGTTTGATCTCCCTCCAAAGATTCTCTATTGGGTTTAGGTCTGGAGACTGGCTAGGCCATGCCAGAACCTTGATATGCTTCTTACAGAGCCACTCCTTGGTTATCCTGGCTGTGTGCTTCGGGTCATTGTCATGTTGGAAGACCCAGCCTCGACCCATCTTCAATGCTCTAACTGAGGGAAGGAGGTTGTTCCCCAAAATCTCGCAATGCATGGCCCCGGTCATCCTCTCCTTAATACAGTGCAGTCGCCCTGTCCCATGTGCAGAAAAACACCCCCAAAGCATAATGCTGCCACCCCCATGTTTCACAGTAGGGATGGTGTTCTTGGGATAGTACTCATCATTCTTCTTCCTCCAAACACGTTTAGTGAAATTATGACCAAAAAGTTATTATTTTGGTTTTTAAAAGTTACTATTTTGGTCTCATCTGACCACATGACTTTCTCCCATGACTCATCTGGATCATCCAAATGGTCATTGACAACTTAAGACGGGTCTGCCTTCTGCCTTGTCTGTAGCTCTGTAGCTCTGTAGCTCTGTACAGCCTTGCTTACGTTTGAATCTCTATTTTTGATATTTCCTCTTTGTTCTACTGCTAAATATAACTTACTCATCACCATACATTATTTAAAAATTGCCTATCACGTTAAATTTGACATTGCCAGCTTTTAATCTAAATCACCATCACAAGTTAGCATTTCGCTAGCCTGTTAGCTTGTCATCTCTGCACCCGGGTCTCCCTTTTTCTGAGTTAATTAGTTCGATTAGTAAATAGTGTCCAGCAAACGATTGTGGTAAGTTGGATTAATCAACAAACACGGTAAGTCATGTCTTCTCCTGTCATTGTCACTTGCACCGCTTGCTGCATGTTCAGTATAGGCTTCTCCGCTGGCGAACAGGGCTTCACATGTGATAAATGTAAGGAGATAGTTAGGCTGACGGAGAAGATTTCAGAATTAGAAACACGCATCCATAATTTATCTGAGAGTAGTGAGGATGTAACAGCTTTAGACACTGATTTGGATGTGAATAGCTTAGTGAACTCTGTACATTCTTCGGTTCCGGCTGCAGGGCCCCCGCAGCAGGGAAACTGGGTGACAATCAGATGGCATAGTCAAAGAATCACTTTTCCGTTCCGGTTAGAACATCAAACAGGTTCTCCCCTCTCAGTGAAGCACCCACTGAGTATCCTGTTGAAAGTGCCCTAGTCATTGGTGATTCTATTACATGGAACGTGAAAATACAGACACCAGCCACCATAGTCACATGTTTACCGGGAGCCAGAGTACCTGACATCAAAGCAAATTTAAAAGTGCTGGCTAAAGCTAATCGTAAATTCTCTAAGATTATTATTCACGTCGGCACTAATGATGTTCGACTTCGCCAGTCGGAGATCACCAAAATTAACATTAAAGAGGTGTGAACTCGCTAGTACGATGTCAGAGGCTGTTTATTGTTCTGGACCGCTCCCTGTTAAAAGGAGTGATGAGATAGTTAGCAGACTATCATCACTCAATGGCAGGTTGTCTAAGTGGTGTCCGCAAAATAACATAGGGTTCATAGACAATTGGAAACGTTTTTGGGGCAGACCTGACCTTTTGAAGAAGGATGGCATCCATCCCTCCTGGGGTGGTTCCGCTCTTCTCTCTAGTAATTTGGCACATAGTCTTAGAGCTAAACCTTGACTCATTAGGGCCCAGGTCAGGAAGCAGACAAACTGGCTAAACCGACCGTCTGCTAGCTGTCTCACGTCACCGGAGTCAGATAAATCCCAGCACATAGAGACTCTTTCACCTAGATATTATCATATAGAGACTGTTGTCTGTTCTGTTAGTAAATACAAAAAAACATCAAAGCCATTCAACAGTAAAAATGTAATTGATGTCCAACAAATAAACAAAAGATAATAATACAGATGAACAATTGATAAAGCTTGGGTTGCTGAATATTCGATCCCTTTCCCCAAAAGCGCTTATTGTTAATGATATTAGCCACCTAGACTCTAGCCACCCGAACCATGGGCTGCTCTCACTGCTGCCATCAGGCAGACGGTACCGCAGCATCAGAACACGCACCAGCCGACTCCAGAACAGCTTCTTCCCACAAGCAATTAGACTACTTAACTCTTGATCCATCAGGATCACAACACACACTGACAGAATATCACTCAGCACAACCCACTGTAGATACACACACACTATATACACATTTATTTATCATTTATTATTTATCATTTATCATATAGCACCTATTATACATTGGATCTCTACTGTGAATAATAATGTATACTGTGCATTGTATATTATTATTATTATAGCTTAATGTATACTGTTTAATGTATGTTTAGTGTATATTGTTTAAAGTATATGTATATTGTAAGTATGTGTATATTGTTTAAAGCTGTGAGAACTACACTCACATTGTGTAAATTATTTATTGTTTATTGTAGAGTTTACCGTGCTGTGAGTAATTGTGGGCGCATCAGATGTGTAATCTGATGCTGCTTTAAATGTTGTGCATGTCATGTCGTGACTACTATGTTGCTCGGAACTGCACCTAAGAATTTCACCTGCTGTTGCACTTGTGTATATGGCTGTGTGACAATAAAGTGATTTGATTTGATTTGATATTATTACAGATAATAATCTAGATGTGCTCTGTTTGACAGAAACCTGGCTAAAACCTGACGACTACATTACCTTAAATGAGTCCACCCCCCAAGATTATTGTTATAAACATGAGCCGCGTCTGAAAGGTAAAGGGGGAGGGGTTGCTGTAATTTATAATAATATATTCAGCATTACTCAGAAGTCTAGTTTCAAATATAATTCCTTCAAAGTTTTGGTGCTTTATGTAACGTTATGTAGTACATGATAAAACCCGTTTAACATTTGTGTTAGCTACTGTATACAGGCCACCAGGGCATAATACAGACTTTGGGGCGGCAGTGGCTCAGTGGTTCATGTAGGTTGTCTACAAACCGGAAGGTTGGTGGTTCGATCCCCGGTTCCACCTGACCAAGTGTGGAGGTGTCCATGAGCAAGACACCTAACCCCAGCTGCTCCCGACGGGCTGGATGGCGCCTTGCATGGCTGACACCGCTGTCGGTGTGTGAATGGGTGAATGTGAGGCAATGTGTAAAGCGCTTTGGATGGCCATTGGTCTGTTAAAAGCGCTATATAAATGCAGTCCATTTACCATCCATCAAAAAATTTGCTGATTTTCTATCAGAGTTAGTTCTGGCCGTAGACAAAGTACTAATTGTTGGTGATTTTAATATCCATGTAGACAACGAAAAAGACGTCTTGGGATTAGAGATATTGGGATTTAAAGATATACTAAACTCTATTGGAGTTAGGCAACACGTGTCAGGACCCACTCATCACCATAATCATACTTTAGACCTAATATTGTCACATGGAATAAATGTTGATACCATTGAAATTCTGCAGCAGAGCGATGACATCTCTGATCATTACCTAGTATCATGTATACTTAATTTAGCTAAGGTTGTAAAGCTGCCCCCTCGCTTCAAAAATGGCAGAACAATCACTGCTGCTACTAAAGATTGCTTTTTAAATAATCTTCCTCATCAGTATCATTTCCTCAGCATCCCAGATAGCTTAGAAGAACTCGATGTTGCAACAGAAACTATTGACTCTCTCTTTTCTAGTACTTTAGACACAGTTGCTCCCCTGCGCTTAAAGAAGATTGAAGAAAATAGTCCAATGCTGTGGTACAACGAGCACACCCGGGCCCTTAAAACAGCAGCCAGAAAAATGGAGCGCAGCTGGAAGAAAACAAAACTAGAGGTCTTTCGTAATTTGTGGAAAGAGAGCATGGTCGCATACAGAAAGGCCGTAAAAACTGCTAGATCTGCTTGTTTCTCAACTCTCTTGGAAGAAAACAAACACAACCCAAGGTATTTATTCGATACAGTGGCTAAATTAACCAAAAATAAAGCTTCAGCTTCTGATGATTGTAAACAGCACAGCAGTAATGACTTTATGAACTTCTTTACATGTAAGAGTGATAATATTAGGAAGAAAATTTTAACAATGCAGCCGTCTACTACAGTATCACATCAGACAGAGCATTGTAGTGTCACTGAGGAAAAATTACACTCATTCACTGCTATAGGAGAAGAAGAATTGGATAAACTCGTTAAATCATCAAAATCAACAACATGTATGCTTGACCCTGTACCGACTAGGCTATTAAAAGAGATGCTACCAGAGGTCATACCTCTTCTTAATATCATTTATTCATCTTTGTCATTAGGATATGTACCGGAAACTTTTAAGGTGGCTATTATTAAATCACTTATTAAAAAAACGCAACTTGATCCTACAGAATTAGTCAATTATAGACCAATCTCAAATCTACTCTTTCTGTCAAAAATACTTGAAAAGGCAGTGTCTTCACAATTATGTTCTTTTTTAGAAAGAAATGGTATCTGTGAGGATTTCCAGTCAGGATTTAGACCGTATCATAGCACTGAGACTGCTCTCATCAGAGTTACAAATGATTTACTCTTATCATCCGATCATGGCTGTATCTCTCTATTAGTGTTACTCAATCTTAGCGCTGCATTTGATACTATCGACCACAACATTCTTTTGAATAGACTCGAAAATTATGTAGGTATTAGTGGAATTGCTTTGTCATGGTTTAAATCATACCTATGCGACCGTTATCAGTTTGTAGCAGTAAATGAAGAGATGTCACACCGATCACAAGTTCAGTATGGAGTACCACAAGGCTCAGTGCTAGGACCGCTGCTCTTCACCCTGTACATGCTACCACTGGGAGATATCATTAGGAAGCATGACGTTAGTTTTCATTGTTATGCTGAAGATACTCAGCTCTATATTTCTTCACGCCCTGAAAAAACGTACCAATTCACAAGATTAACGGAATGCATAGCTGATATAAAACACTGGATGACCGGTAATTGCCTGCAACTCAATTCAGAAAAAACTGAATTTTTAATTATTGGACAAAAAAGCTCCACAAGTAGTAACCTAGAATACTGCCTAACACTTGATGGCTGCTCTGTCAAGTCCTCGTCGTCAGTGAGGAACCTGGGTGTGCTCTTTGATAGCAATCTTTCGTTTGAAAGCCACGTTTCTAGCATCTGTAAAACTGCATTCTACCATCTTAAAAATATATCTAAATTATGGAACATGCTCTCAATGCAAAATGCTGAACAGTTAGTTCATGCGTTCATGACCTCAAGGTTGGATTATTGTAATGCTCTACTAGGTGGTTGCCCTGCTCGCTTAATAAATAAACTCCAGCTGGTCCAAAACGCAGCAACTTGAGTTCTAACTAGAACCAGGAAGTATGACCATATTAGCCCAGTTCTGTCAACACTGCACTGGCTGCCTATGAAACATCGCATACATTTTAAAATCTTGCTTATTACTTACAAAGCACTAAATGGTTTAGCTCCCCAATACTTGAGCAAGCTCTTAACATTATTATACTCCATCAAGTCTACTGCAGTCTCAAAATTCTGGCCAGTTGATAATACCGAGAATATCGAAATCAACTGCAGGCGGTCGATCCTTTTCCTATTTAGCTCCTAAACTCTGGAACAGTCTTCCTAGCATTGTTCGGGAAGCAGACACACTCTGTCAGTTTAAATCTAGACTAAAAATACATCTCTTTACTGTGGCATACACATAAAACACTTTTTCAATGAAATGATTGTTAGGCTGCATTAACTAGGTCAGCCGGAACCCGGGAACACTTCCCATAACACCTGATGTACTCGTTACATCATCAGAAGAATGGCATCTACGCTAATGATAGTCTCTCTGTTTTATCCCGAGGTTTACTGCAGTCAGCCGTATCCGGGCCGTATCCAGATCAGATGGTGGACCTGTGCCCAGAGAAGACCAACGCAGGACCCTGAAGTGTCTGCAGAGACCGTGATTAGACTCCCCCTGAAACTGCCTCATCAACACGGCATCCTCAATAAACCCGTCTCCAGCGCGATGACTCCGATTGTTCGAATATTACAATTTAATAATACTTAAATCAATATGTCATCCGCAATAAACCCGTCTCCAGCGTGTTGCCTCAGATCATTCGAATATTGCACTTTATAATTATTTAATCAACATCATCCTCAATAAACCCGTCTCCGGCGTGTTGCCTCCGATCATTCGAATATTGCACTTTAATAATTATTTAATCAACATCATCCTCAATAAACCCGTGTTGCCTCCGGTCCATCGAATATTCCAATCTATTATGACCTCTGACCTGTAAAGTTGCCAGAATAATAATAATACGCTGTTTGTTAATTGGCCAGAGGAGAACTGGCACCCCGACTGAGCCTGGTATCTCCCAAAGTTTATTTTTCTCCATTAGGTCACCTGATGGGGTTTTGGTTTCCTTGCCACTGTTGCCTCTGGTTTGGCTTGCTCAGTTGGGGACACTAAATTTTTCAACTAAATATCCAAATAAATCTAATTATTAAACTAAATTAACCATATAAACTAAATGACTGATCTAATTACTGATCTAAAGCCCACACTGTCACTGTATGATAATTGAAATGAGCTGATGACGTCACCGTTTTCTCCAGAATGGCTATACGGCTGAATAAACTTGTTGCATTATTTTCCTGTTTAACACTGTAAAGCTGCTTTGAAACAATCTGCATTGTTAAAAGCACTATATAAATAAAGTTGACTTGACTTGACTTGACTTGACATGTGCTGGTTTAAGCAGGGGAACCTTCCTGTGCCATGCATGATTTCAAACCATGACGTCTTAGTGTATTGCCAACAGTAACCTTGGAAACGGTGGTCCCAGCTCTTTTCAGGTCATTGACCAGCTCCTCCTGTGTAGTTCTGGGCTGATTTCTCACCTTTCTTAGGATCATTGAGACCCCACGAGGTGAGATCTTGCATGGATCTTGCATCCAGTCCGAGGGAGATTGACAGTCATGTTTAGCTTCTTCCATTTTCTAATGATTGCTCCAACAGTGGACCTTTTTTCACCAAGCTGCTTGGCAATTTCCCCGGAGCCCTTTCCAGCCTTGTGGAGGTGTACAATTTTGTCTCTAGTGTCTTTGGACAGCTCTTTGGTCTTGGCCATGTTAGTAGTTGGATTCTTACTGATTGTGTGGGGTGGACAGGTGTCTTTATGTAGCTAACGACCTCAAACAGGTGCATCTACGCCTGTGAAGAGACGACTCAACGCCAGCGTTGTTATGGCGTTGTTATTATAAATTAATACACGATTGATTAACTTTTTCTAACATTTTTCTTTAACATTGTCTTTCTAACATTTTTACTGTACATCTATGAAATGCACTTTCTGTAAAGCTGCTTTGAAACAATGTGTATTGTGAAAAGCGCTATACAAATAAATTTGAATTGAATTGAATTGAATCTAATTTAGGATAATAAATGGAGTGGAGGTGGACATTTTAAAGGCAGACTAACAGGTCTTTGAGGGTCAGAATTCTAGCTGACAGACAGGTGTTCAAATACTTATTTGCAGCTGTATCATACAAATAAATAGTTAAAAAATCAGATATTGTGATTTCAGGATTTTTTTTTTAGATTATGTCTCTCACAGTGGACATGCACCTACGATGACAATTTCAGACCCCACCATGATTTCCAAGTGGGAGAACTTGCAAAATAGCAGGGTGTTCAAATACTTATTTTCCTCACTGTATGTAACTACATATTTCTTCTAAATGTTTAAATGCAAATATGTAGATTTACACTGTTTCTTTGCTCAGAAGGTGCAGTACACCACTCTTACAACATCTTTGTTTATAAATTCCCATGGAAGTGAATTAATTTTGATTTCTCTAGAAAAGTTATATTGTATAGTTTGATTCTTCATGTCATTCATTTAACTGAACTTTCATCCACCTCAGCTAAAATATACTTGAAGTAATATTTAATATATGTTGTATTGTAGCCCCGTCAGCAACTCTAGAGCCAAAAACAAATTCTCACACTACAAAACAAAGTCACAAAAGCACCTTTTTTACCAACCATCCAGCTTCACCAACCACCCCTGCAACATCAGCAAAACCATCTTTTGGTGAGCATTCTTTTCACAATTTGCAAATTTTCAAGGACAAAATTTTCTAGGTTTTGCAATCATGACTTTCGTAAAGAGAATATTCCTGAATTAAATTTACTAAACACACATTCTGCTATAAATACAACTTGCAATTATATTCACCCCAAAAAAGATTTGGATACTTAATTCACACTTTGAAAGGGTTGAATAGTTTGATATTTTGGTATCTAAAAATGACATTAATTTATCTTTTTCAAATGTTTGGGTAATTTATGCATTTTCCAGATGCTTTTATCCACAGTGAATTACATTGAATTGCAGGTATACTTTATAAGTTTTGCATTCTCTGGGCACTGGAGCCTTGATCGTGGCATTGCTAGCACCATGATCTACTTTGTGTTTCATGTACTATATTTACTTCATGTAGCTCAGATCTTCAAAGCATGGCTTTCTTTCTTATCCAACATACAAGAAATAAAATGACAGCAGTAATTAAAACACAACAATTTAAATTATTTGTGTGTCTGTGACTGCTTTAATGCTTTGTACAATAGACCTGTGTGTAAAAATGTGTACCGCTGTGTAAAAAATACCACTGCACTTGTGGAGTACATTATTCAGTGAATATAGGCCTAGTCATGATCATCTTTCTCTTCACAGAAAAAAGATATCTGTGGATTCTGTTTCCTGTTCTGTGTACTGTAGTGGCATCATTGATATACTCGAAATTCAAGTGTAAAAAAGTCCAGCATCGGCCAGGTGACTGAATCATATATGCAATATTTCCTTCATTTCTGTCAGTAACTCTATTAATGATAATCATATATTTTCCCTCTTTTCAGAAATGGCTGACAATGGAACAGAGAAGTGAGTGTATCTGTTTTATGTCTTTGTTTATAGAATTTCAGTCTTAAGATTGTAAGGTTTAGTTATCATATAAAGATAGTGTGCCAGTTAATTGTTATCTTAAAATATTGCACAAACAAGTGCTGCTGTTCTGAATATAGCACAGCTGAGTGCGATGAATGAACTGGTATTCCTTTTTTTACACAAACTTGGATTAAAAATAGAAAATGCCACACCCTGTATTTGTAAATGAGGTTATGTGACACCAATGCAGTTATACCATTGCTAACTAATGTCACACATTTTTGGTGGGTCATATACAGTGTACCCACTTTAGTATATGCTAGTATTCAATTCTATACTAATATACTAATGTCTAAAATATAAATTGTATTGAATTGCTGGTAACACTTTATAATAACTACACACTATGAAGCATTAGTTAAGCATTAGTAAATAGTTAATTCATCATTTTTAAAGCATTAATAGACATTACTAAGCAGTTTATAAATACAGCTATAAATGCTTTATTCTTGATTTATAAGCATATCTATAATGTGTTTAATAATTGTATTTTCATACTTTATAAATGATCAATTTATAATTTCTAAATGAAGTATTACATTATTTACAAACCAGTTATTTAGGGGTTGTCAATGGTTCATCAGATCATTTAGAAAAATTGTAAGTAAAGGGTTAATAAACTATCTAAATGTAAATTTATACATCTTATTATTTAGACATATAGTAATAGTTGCTCAGTGTGTTAATAAATACTTTAAAACCCTTTACTTACTTAATACATACTTTATTAACATGTATTCCTACTGTAATTCATGATTAATTCAGGTATTTATAAAACATTTAGTAGTTTTAGTAGTTTAGCCATTTTTGTGAGCTCATAAAGTGAGGACTATTTTTGCTTCGTAAAGTTTTTACAAAGGCTCAGTTCTCTTCTGAACATAAAAAAGGAAACAAACACAAAACAGGAGGAATATAGTACATATATGTACAAATATTTATTTCAAAATGCAAAAATGGAGACTGTTCAATAAGTAACTTAATATAAAATTTAAATTAAACCTCTTCAATGTCATATAAAATAATATTCCTGTAGACCGCCAGAAAACATAACCGCAGTCATATGAAACTAAGCCTCTGCAATCTGATATAAAAATACATTTCTGTAAAGTGTATACATTGCTGAATAAAAATGTACCAGTGGATCACACTGGATTACAGGAGTGCCAAAATACAACAAATACAATTTAGATAAAACAATAATAATATAATAAAATATTTTGCAGTGTCAAAACAGTACCAGAGAACGTCTCGGTTACGTATGTAACCCTCGTTCCCTGAAGGAGGGAACGGAGACGCCACGTCGGAGTACCGACGAATAGGAATCTCGCTCGCGAGAGCCAATCTACTTCGAGTGTAACTAAAACGAGCCAATGCACATTGGCATGCAATGATTGCACCAGGTGTTCATGCCACGCCGTGCGGGTATAAATGAGACACAGGTGATTGCATCAAATCAGCCTTTTGCTGAGGAGCCGGGTAGGTAGACAGGCACCCCAGCAGGGTACAGAGGACATGGCGACGGGACGTGGCGTCTCCGTTCCCTCCTTCAGGGAACGAGGGTTACATACGTAACCGAGAGGTTCCCATTCAGTCGGTCACTTTCGACGCCACGTCGGAGTACCGACGAATAGGAATCCCTACCAAAGCGCCATGGCTTCTGCCCCCATCCAGTGCCCTGTGTGAGCCACCTGAGCTCTCTTACCTGATGAGACGGGGCTCACACCGGGAAGTCCATCACCGCTGTTCCGCATGACCCGCTCAGTGATTATTGGATAACACTGGGAAAGCGTGCCCTAGAGAAGGGAACGCTGCGGAGCCCACATCGTACCCCGAAGGAGTTATGTGGAGTACAATGCTGAGCCGTAGCCCGCCAGGAGAAGAGAGCTCAGTCCCACTGCAGGGAAGGCTCTCCCAAGGGAAACACACGGGCTTCCCGTAGGAGCGACCGTGGAAGAAAATATGGGATCCCCGCAGGGTCACTCATATGGCCCAAGCCCAATACCGGTTCTCAAGGATTCAGCGGCAAGGGGCCTGATGCCAGACGTTCCGCCACGTCCGGCACCGAGGGCGGTGGAGGACTCACAGAGTTTGCTTCTGGAGAATATAAGCGCCGTAGCGCAGCAAGCCGACAAGAGCCGGGGCCTCTCAGTGCTTCTACCCGTTTGAGGTGAGAACACAGGAGGAGACCGGCTCTACACGTAGGCTATAGAATCTAGCGAACGTGTTGTGTGTCGCCCAGCCCGCAGCTCTACAGATGTCTGACAGCGAGGCGCCACGTGCCAGCGCCCAGGAGGATGCAACACTTCTAGTAGAGTGTGCTCGCACCCTGAGCGGACAGGGCACACCTTGTGCTTGGTAAGCCAAGGTGATGGCATCCACTATCCAGTGGGCCATCCTCTGCTTGGAGACAGCCTTTCCCTTCTGCTGGCCTCCGTGACAGACAAAGAGCTGATCTGAGGTTCTGAAGCTTTGAGTTCTATCCACGTAAACCCGCAGAGCACGGACGGGACAGAGCAAAGCTAGGGCTGGGTCTGCCTCCTCCGGGGGCAGCGCTTGCAGGTTCACCACCTGGTCCCTGAAGGGAGTGGTAGGGGTCTCAACACCACGTGGGTATCACCCGGCCCGAACTCTAGGCACGATTCGTCGACCGAAAATGCCTGCAGGTCCCCTACCCTCTTGATGGAGGCCAATGCAGCCAACAGCAAAGTCTTCATTGACAGAATCTTTAGCTCTACTGACTGCAAAGGCTCAAATGGGGCATTCTGAAGTGCTCGGAGCACCAGAGCAAGATCCCAAGAGGGTATGGAGGGGGGGCGAGGAGGATTTAACCGTCTCGCCCCCCTAAGGAACCTGACGACCAGGTCGTGCTTCCCAACCGTCTTACCTTCTACATGGTCGTGATAGGCGGATATTGCAGCAACATAAACCTTGAGGGTGGAGGGCGACAGCCTACGCTCCAACCCCTGTTGCAGGAAGGAAAGCACAGACGCGATCGAACATCTTCGGGGGTCTTCTCGGTGAGAAGAACACCACTCGACGAACAGGTTCCACTTCAAGGCGTAAGCCTGTCTTGTAGACGGTGCTCGTGCCGAAGTGATGGTGTTAACTACCTCTTGGGGTAAGTCACCTAGAACCTCCGCGTCCCGTCCAGGGGCCAGACATGAAGCTTCCACAGGTCTGGACGCGGGTGCCAAAGGGTGCCCCGTCTCTGAGTCAGAAGGTCCTTCCTCAGAGGAATCGGCCAAGGAGGGGCTGTCGCGAGGAGCATAAGTTCTGGAAACCAGGTCCGGTTGGGCCAGTACGGCGCCACCAGCAGGACCTGCTCCTCGCCCTCCCTGACCTTGCACAGAGTCTGTGCAAGTAGGCTCACTGGGGGAAACGCATATTTGCGCAGCCCCTGGGGCCAGGGCATCCATGCCGAGTGTACCCTCGGTCAGCGAATAGAACAACTGGCAGTGGGACGTTTCTGGGGAGGCAAACAGGTCGACCTGTGCCACCCCGAACTGTCTCCAAATCAGCTGAACCACCTGGGGGTGGAGTCGCCACTCGCCTGGGAGCGCAGCTCGTGAAAGCTCGTCGGCCACACGGTTGTGCACACCAGGGACATGAATGGCCCGAAGCGACCTCAGACACTTCTGACTCCAGAGGAGGAGATGGCGGGCGAGCTGCGACATGCGACGGGAGCGCAGACCACCTTGTCGCTTGATATACGCAACGATCGCAGTGTTGTCCGTGCGGACCAGTACATCTTTGCCCCGTAACCGCGCTTTGAGGCGGCTCAGAGCAAGATGCACTGCTAGCAACTCGAGGCAATTGATATGCCAATGCAGGTGCGGGCCCGTCCAAACCCCTGACACTGCATGCCCGTTGTACGTGGCTCCCCAGCCCATGGCAGAGGCATCCGTGAAAACCACAGCGTGCCTGGACACCTGTTCCAGGGGCACTCCGGCCCGAAGGAACGAGGGGTCTGACCATGGACTGAAGGACTGGCGGCAGGCCGGTGTGATGCTCACCCGGTGAGTGCCGCGTTGCCACGCCCATCTCGGGACTCGGCCGTGTAGCCAATGCTGAAGCGGTCTCATATGAAGCAGGCCGAGCGGTGTTACTGCCGCAGTGGCCGCCATATGCCCCAGGAGCCTCTGAAACTGTTTCAGTGGAACCGCCATCCTGCCTTGAAACGTGTTCAGGCAGCTCAGCATCGACTGGACACGCTCCTCCGTGAGGCGCGCTGTCTGTTCGACCGAATCCAACTCCATACCGAGAAAAGAGATCCTCTGCACGGGGGCGAGTTTGCTCTTTTCCCAGTTGACCCGAAGACCCAACTGGCTGAGGTGTCTGAGCACCAGGTCCCTGTGTTCGCACAACTGATCCTTGGACTGTGCTAGAATGAGCCAGTCGTCGAGATAGTTGAGGATGGAATGCAGGTACCGGGCTGGGGCGGCTGTCTCGTGGAGGCGGCCCGCAGCGAGGTGAGAGTGTGCTGTGCAACACTTACCTGATTCCACAGGTGGGCAGGAGGAACGTGAGGAGGTCGTCCACTGCTGCCCGCTGGCGAAGGGGGAGGATGAGTGTGGTCCGGCGTTTGACCGGCCACAACTCTCCGAGCCCCCTGAGGACCCAGAGATGGAGGAAACTGCTCTTTTATTGAAAATTTGGGTACTCAGCCCCAGCGGTGGAACAGAAACAAAACGGAACACAAAATTCTCCTCCCGGCCCTCCTCCGGGGGATGGAGCGGTGCGGTCACCGTCTCCAGAAGAGCAGTCCTCCCCATCTCCGGGTCGCCCGTCTCAGGGCCGCTTGCCCTTGCCCTTGCCCTTGCCTTTGCCACCTCTCTTGGCAGGAGCCTGGACGGGCTGGGCGGCCTGCTTGCGCCCGGCTCCACGACGTCGCTTGGGTGGAGGCTGCTGCTGCGACGCGGGAGCGGAGGCAGACGCAGGCGGCCGCCCTCGGCGACGAGCAGACTGAGGTGCTGCCGGCGGCGGGGTGGAGACAGCAGCTGACCGCCATGGCAGGATGTGACTGATGGCCTCAGTCTGCTTCTGTGCGGCCGAGAACTGCTGGGCGAAGTTCTGGACCGCGTCGCCGAAGAGGCCGGTCTGGGAGACGGGGGAGTTAAGGAACCTGATCTTGTCAGTCTCCCTCATGTCTGCCAGACACAGCCAGAGATGGCGTTCCTGGACCACCATAGTGGACATCGCACGACCCACGGCCCGCGCCGTAACCTTCGTCGCACGAAGCGCGAGGTCCGTTGCGGTTCTCAGTTCTTGGAGAACTGCGGGATCGTGACCACCCTCGTGCAGGTTCTTCAGTGCCTGGGCCTGATGAACCTGCAACAACGCCATAGCGTGTAAGGCGGAGCCTGCCTCTCCACAAGCCTGGTAGGCCTTTCCGATCAGATCGGACGAGTACCTACAGGCTCGGGAGGGGAGACACGGGTTCCCCCTGGATGTGGAGTTAGGGCACAGTTGCATAGCAACGGCCCGTTCCACGGGAGGAACCTGCGTGTAACCCTTTGCAGGTCCGCCATCGAGGGTGGTGAGGGAGGAGGATCCACTGGGCCGGTTTCGGGCAGTAAAAGGTGCCGTCCACAACCTAGTGAGCTCCTCGTGCACCTCCGGGAAGAAAGGAACCGGGGTGGGGCGCTGAGAACCAGCACGGGCCACCCCGAGAAACCAATCATCCAACCTTGAAGGTTCGGGACACGGTGGAGGGTTCCACACGAGCCCGATCTTCTCGGCGGCCCGGGAAAGCATGGCCATCATCTCCGGATCCGTATCGGGCACAGCGGATCTTCCCGAAGGAGCCCCCTGCGCCGACACGTCATCTCCAGAGAAGTCTGACCCTCCCTCCGATGCAGCGATGGACATCTGATCATCAGGGGGAGCCCCGAAGGATACGGATGGTGCACATCTCGAGGACGGCCCACCACGTTCCGACGGCAGCTCTACTGGCTGCAGAGTGCGTGAGGGATGAGGGTTCCCCGGGGGTTGGTTCCCTGGGGGAAGCGCGCTCACCGTAACCCTCAAATCACCCGTGCTACTGCCTGAAGTAACCCTCTGTGGAGGGTTAGATCGAGGCAGAGGCACGGGGACTCCACCCCTTGCGAGATGGAGTCTAGACCGCAACTCCGAGATGGTCATGTTCCCGCAGTGAGAACATGAGTCATCAACCAACGCTGCCTCAGCGTGCTGAACGCCCAAACACGAGATACAGCGCTGGTGACCATCCCTTGGTGACAGGTAACCACCGCATCCAGAAACACACAGATAGAATGTCATCTTGAAAAAGACGCAAGCTCTATCTGTGTTTGCTCTTTCAGAAGGACGCTCTCCTTGGTGCTGAAGCACGCAGGGGGCGGGGTCGCGGCGACACAGTCAGGGGGTGGGTGCAGCCTGACGTGCGCGCTCTCTCACACGAAGGCGCTCTCTTACCAGCCGTAAGAACGGCTTTTCAGCGCTCTCCACCTAGCGCACCGAACCAGCTGTGAGAACAGCCTTTGTGATTGCTCTAAACAAACAACACAGAGAGATGATCCGAAAACCACGCGACCGCTGCTGTGCCGTCACACCAACACCGACTGAAGAGATCGCTTCCGAAAGGCGGCTTCCGTCTTCAGTCAGGACTGCGAAGTAGTGAGTGATATCTGGCGTTACCATCTACCACCCGGCTCCGAAGCAAAAGGTTGATTTGATGCAATCACCTGTGTCTCATTTATACCCGCACGGCGTGGCATGAACACCTGGTGCAATCATTGCATGCCAATGTGCATTGGCTCGTTTTAGTTACACTCGAAGTAGATTGGCTCTCGCGAGCGAGATTCCTATTCGTCGGTACTCCGACGTGGCGTCGAGAGTGACCGACTGAATGGGAACAGCAGTGCAGAAGAGAACTGAGCCTTTAAATCTCCTTTGTAAAAGCTTTACGAGGCATAAATAGTCCTCACTTTAGATGAGCTCACAGAAATAGTTAACTGACGACTACTACCTGAATGAATCATGGAAATACATGTTAATAAAGCATTTATTAACACACTGAGTAACTATTACTATATGTCTAAATAAAGAGATGTATAAATGTACATTTAGATAGTTTATTAACCCTTTACTTACACTTTATAAATGATCTGATGAACCACTGACAGCTCCTAAATAACTGGTTTGAAAATTATGTAATACTTCATTTAGAAATGATAAATTGATCATTTATAAAGTATGAAAATACAATTATTAAACACAGTAAAGATATGCTTATAAATCAAGTATAAAGCATTTATAGCTGTATTTATAAACTGCTTAGTAATGTCTATTAATGCTTTATAAATTATGAATTAACTATTTACTAATGCTTAACTAATCCTTCATAGTGTGTAGTTATTATAAAGTGTTACCATTCTTAACAGTAAGACAATGTATTGTTATATTTTGATGGTTCATGTGAGGTTATCATTTTTAATGGGGTTTCTCTCTTTCATGTTGCTGCGGGGCACTCAGTGCTTCTTTCCAGAGGACAGACAGTAACAAAGATGGGGTTATGCTGTTAGGAGTCAGTAAGGCATCAGTTGGAGAGGACAATGGTATGTCACTTAATTCTATCTGTGATAATCACTGCATAAATATTTGAGAACACAGGAATACGACTTTGGATAGTCTTGTTTATAATGGGGATGTATTGTTTTACTAACAAATTCATAATACCAAGTAAATCAAATAAAACACTACACAAAGAATCAGATCTTAGATAAAACACACCATATATCTTTCTTAAGAATATTGCAAAGTGGTCTTTTTTCTGTCATTTTTAAAACTCAAATTTGTGTTGTTCCAAACCATGCACATATTTATCTTATTATTCATATTATGACTATTCAATAATGTCTTCTTTTTTTGACAATATCTGATGGAAATAGTCTTCAGAATATCCACTTTTGTGTTCTACAGAAGAAAGACAGACATACAGGTTTGGAACAACATGATCTTGAGTGAATGATAACAGAATTTTAATTTAGCATGAACTGTCCCTTTAAGACATAAAACCATCTGTTTTAAACCACCATTTAAACCATCCCTAACCATCCCTTCTCCCTCTCATCTGTCCACACCCTTCCCTTCTCGGAATTCCATCACAATTCTCATCTCCAAACATTCAGAGGAAGCCAAGGGCTTTCTCATTGTGGATGACTGAAGCTAGAGCTGAAGCATTGCAGTACAATGGAAGGTGCTTCCTCCCATTTATTGCACCTCCACAATGCCAGCATTCCCTTGCCTCTGACCCCTTTTCCCTAACCACCACCCAGTAAAAAATAATAGGGAGATCAAAAGCACTTCCATTGCAAAACACTATGACTAACACTGTGTAACCCTAGAGACCTGCAATGCCGTTGTGTATAACACACACAGCTTTTGCTCTGCAAGCTCATGCCCAGTCCAGTGTGCGAAGTAAATTTAATTTGACATGCATACTGCATACTTTAAACCATGAATACCATGAAGGAAATGCTGTCGATTGTTTTGTTGAATAGAAAGCAGAATGAGTGCTGTGACTTTGGACAACTATTGTGTCCAGCATGTCAATGCGACAATGTGGTTTGTTCCTGTTTACCTAAGGAACATGTTAATGTTTGGCATAATAGTTTTATATAAGTACTAGGGATGCAACAATACAGTTAGTCCATGGTTCAATACACACCTCGGTTTTTAACCACGGTTTTCGGTTTGGTTCGGTTCCGATGGCTTGTCACATTAGTTTTTTGCTATTTTATTCTTAAGCAACAGGAAAAGCAAGAGGTTAAGGAGAAAAAAATACTATTTTTTATTGCAATACTCTTTCTTTATTTTACTTAAAATAATTGGAAAAACTATTGAACTTAAACTTAAAACTTTACTTAAAAAAACCCTTGTACACATTCCTAGTGTGTTTTATAATATAAAATAAATATATATAAAGATTTACACTGGCAGCTCAGAGCTGTACATCAGCATTTCAGTATGAAATTTAATGAATAAATGTAAAAATAAAACACTACATAGACTTCACTATTGATACATTGATTCTTATTAAAGCTACTGTATTAGTTTTTCAGTCAAGAGCAGCGAGTGATTTTCTCTTTGTCTTTTGTTGTTGTATTAACATTAAAGTGATCGTTCACTCAAAAATGAAAATTCTGTCATCGAGAAATGAATACAGGTTTGGAACAATATTAGAGTGAGTAAATAATGACATAATTTTACAGGTGAACTGTCCCTTTAAGGACAGCGTGTTCACTAGGCTGCTGCTGTCATTTTAAGACCTCCGTGCATCTAATATACAGACACACGTGATTTTACTAGACATAACCGACTGTGTTTATGTTAACCATGTGTGTATTTGACAGTATTAGCACAGTAAGACGACTATTTAGTTCAGTAATCACGTGTTTGACAGGCGTTTAGTGTGCGCGCTTGGAAAAGCGCATGTTAAAACCGTGCACGAATGAGCCGGCAAGGCTTTAAAGGTCCCGTTCTTCGTGATCCCACTATTCAAACTTTAGTTAGTGTGTAATGTTGCTGTTAGAGCATAAATAATACCTGTAAAATTATAAAGCTCAAAGTTCAATGCCAAGCGAGATATTTTATTTAAAGGTCCCATGGCATGGCATTTTTCTATTATTTTATAATGTTTCCTGAGGTGTACTTATATTGTTAGTATGACTTTTACATCATAAAATGTCATAATTTAGAAATAAAAGGCATTTTTTCAATACTGCTGTTTGCCCTGTGGCTGAATGCCCTGCTTCAAGAGGCGTGTCTGCTGTGAGACTTCAGTAAAAACGCCCACTGTTGTGATTGGCTGACATCTAGAACGATTCAGTCCGATTTGGTGAACTGATTCGGTTCACTAAAAAGAACAGGTTCAAAAGAAAGATCGTTCGCGAACCGGACATCACTAACGTACCAGAGACGGAGCTCAGCGATCGCTAACAAAGTTATTTATAGTACCTACTGTGTTATGAGAGCGCTGTCAGTCAGCGCGAGTTTATTGTGTTTGTATCTGAGAGTTCTGAATAAACACGAGTCCCAGTCACGCCGAGTCCGTCTTCATCATTATTACCAACTGTGTAACACATGCAAAGTACCATTACAGCTGTCGAGATGAACGAGTTAAAAGTAAGTGTTGATAATAGCATTATTTTTAAAATAAAATAAAAGCGTCAGTGACGCGCGTTGAGTACACAGCGCAAACAAAGACACAACAGCAGTAATCGAATGTAATCCAGTTTATTGTGGGGCTAGGCTGGCTAGCCCGAATATGCTCACGCTTAATTTACCCCCCTTCTGCTTAATCTCACGCCGCGTTTGGTGCCTCCGCTGTGGGCCAGATGCAGTACTGGGGGTCGGGGATGTTGAAGGCCAACGGCCAGTGCAGCCCGAGCTTCGGCGTGTGTGAGGCCGATGTTGAGCAGAAACTCATGACTGTATGCACATTTTAGAACCGGTAGACGCGACGAGGACGTACAAAAACACTGACTCACAAGATAGAAAACACGAAAACACTGTTCTGTCTGGAGAGAGAGAAGCCGCATTGTGTGCACGAATAATAAATAATTAGCTACACATCAGAAATTACTGATCACAGATCAGAAGGAACTGAAAAAAGACTTCTGTTTTCATTTGTACATCCAAACACTGAGAAACTGCCAGCATTCACTCGTTCACAAGGAATGATCTCTCGAGCGTTTGCATGGGCGTGCCAGATTCTCTGGGCGGAGGAAAGGGAGGTAACCGTTCCTGCTTGGACGTCAAAACAGGAGACTTCAGGATTGGCTCGTCTGGCCTGTCATTTTCTCAAAGGCAGAGAGAGACAGCCAGAACTCGGGTTTACACCGATCAACATTTCTATCCACTTGGGGACAATATTCAGGCTAGGGGAACTCATATTAATGTTGAAAAACCTCATAAAATGAAAATTTCATGCCATGGGACCTTTAACAGAAGTTCCCTTTCAAAGCCTACAGTGAACGGCCGGCTTGGACTACATCCTGGCACTTCCTTCTTTAATTACGTCAGTAGAACAGTAGAACAGACTAACCTCCGCCCACAAGAATACGCGAAAAAGAGGGCGTGGTCTTGTTGCTGTCCCATGTGGAGAAGAGGAAGTGTTGCGTGCAAATCACAACACGGGAACCGCTGGCACAATCAGAACTCGTTACGTATAACTGAAGGAGGGACTTCATAGAACAAGGAACTCATCAGCCGTTATTAGGACAGTGAAAACAGCGGTATACAGATAAGTAAATTGTGTGAAAAATACTGTGTTTTTTTACACGCAAAACATGAACACATGTTAATATTGCACACTGTAAACACAATCAAAGCTTCAAAAAAACACGAAGAACGGGACCTTTAAAACGCATGCAAATAATGGACTTTCTTGATTGTGAATAACTATAGTGTTCCGTGAGTATAACTTTACCACTAACGTGTGATGTGAATGTATTTCGCGTTGTTCAGTATTGGGATGGAGGCAAATTTGTAGAAAAATAATTAATTAAATGCAAAACCGAAAAAACTGCAATTCACTAGCGCTTATTGAACCGTGAATGTCGTACCGAACGGTCCAATATTATATTGAGAATTGTGGCATCCCTAATAAGTACCCTATAAATGTGATAAAATGTCTCATTATGTAGTGCAATTTACAGCTGTTTACCTCATGAAAAGAGATTTTGTAGCCTACATAATAGACAAAAATATAGAATATATGATAGACAAAAAAACAAAACAATGCATAGTGAGCATCTCAAACCTCAAAAATGTTTTTTTCTTTTTCTTTTGGGATTTAAAATTTCTGTAACCTCAAAAGAAAGGGTCTTCTGCAATGAGCTAATAAATGTTTGTGTCTAGCTTTGTCAACTTAAAGGCGCAATTCCTCCCTCTATTGGTCAAATTATTTATTACAACTATTCTGAGAAGTCTTGTTATCAGAATGTACACTTATAACTGTTCCTTTAATTCAATTATTTGGGCAATTTGGGTTTGTGCTTCTATATTTTTATTGTCTTTATCACCATTTAATTTGGCTGCAGCGAGATAAGTGGAATCCTGCAGAAGAAGAGGCTTGACATTAGCCATGAATCCACACGCACTTCTGAATAATGAATAACGACAGAGCAACTGAAGAGGAAAGGAGTGATGAAAGCTTGCTGCAAACACCAAAGATTTCTTTCTTTAAGATTAGTGTTTGTGTTTCAGGACAGCAAACAGAAAATATACTGTGTTAGGACATACCATTATTTGAATAGGATTGTAACCTCTAATTCTCCACAGCTTTGCAACTTTGCTGTAGTGTAAAGAAAACCTGGTCACCAAGTGTGTTGTAGTATTTTTTTACACATCAGTTTCCTAGTTTGTAATTTTAACATTATGATATAATAAACAAAATGCCTGTTTTAGCATTCATATCTTGAACTAAATGAATGGTCTTTATTATTATTTTTTATTATTATTATTATTAATATTATTATTTTTAGCAAGTTAATGAAGCATCGTATATTTTTGGTAAAATTGTGCATTACATTTTTTTGTCTGTGCAATTGGTTAATTGACTACTGTTGGGCCTTTAGTATAAACTGACTGTTCTGTGTGTGATGCTGTTCAATACATGCTGTATCAACAATAACAACAACAAAAAATGTTTTTTGTTTTTTTAAGAATTTGATTCTTAAAAATGCAGAAGGCTGCATTTTTAAGTGAATAATACTGTTTTTGTACCTTTTGTATACAATGCTAAGATTTTGAAAGAAGTTTAAAATCTCAAATGACAAACTGCCACACTCTTAATACACTGTGACTGCACTTATTATTTAGAAGTCATTAAAATAATTAAGAGAAAATGATAATGGGGTCGTTATTCTTTTATTTAGACACATACGTTTCTTTGGTTTCTAAAATTGTCTGTCTAGATTGTTTTGGCAGATATTTTTCAAGGGTTAGTGCCAAACTTATTGAGGGCCAGATTCTTGTTGATATAACATGCTTTAGATTATAATTGGTTTTATCAACATTTAATTATAAACCAAGAATTCAATTACTAAAGGGTTTTAATTCAATTACTGATAAGGGTTTATTTATTAATATTTCTATTTATTGAATTATAAAGGATAATTAGCTTCATTTTTATCACATAGACCTACATGCTAATGTATGGTAGGATGGGGGAAGATGCCCCCCTTGAGAACAATGTGGGTTTACTTTTAAATTGTAACATATTTAGATATAAGTTTAGCATGTGTAGGATGATGATGCATCCGCCAATGTGTTATTGTACGAAATAAATAGAAACATATGCTAATTTAGTTGTTATAGCACACAATGTTAAATTAAGATTTATTCAAATTAATTATAAGATTGCCCTTACAGATCACTATTTTCCAGAGACACAAAATTAGATAAATTAACCTCAAAACTGAAACAGAAATGCTACCAAATCTTAATCTGCAAATAGCAAATACAGTTGTTCCAAAGTAGTGGCTGTAAATTTTGTAAGCTGGCCCATATCATTCATGAAGTTCATAACCTGCTATCATGCTTCAAAAATTAAGGAAATTGTTGTTTGGTTTTGTTTTACAAATATAATTTTGGTTTCTAATACACTTATTATATTTGACTTGTATTTAGAGGACTATTTAATTGATTTATTTAATGACCTATGCTTTTAGTGACAAGTGCCACATTGCATTTGATATGTTTATGGGGTTCTCCTTGCCATTTAAGACGCTTCCTGTGTAAGGGTTATGTTTGTTTTCACAGGCTGCATCCGAAATTGCATACTTCCCTACTATATAGATGAAAAAGAGTATGTGACAAAATAAGTATGTCCGAATTTACAGTACTCATGAAAGTGTAGGCAAAAAGTACCTGGATGACCTACTACTTCTAACAAGATTCTGAAGTGTGCATACGATGGATGGACACTTTACTATCCCATGATGCCACGGGAGAGGATTTGTGAATGTCAGCAAAGCGCTGGTAGGTCACATTATAATGATAATATGGTGAATGTAGTACATCCAGATTACATTCATGCTACTCACAATCATATTATATAAAATCAATGGTGGATGAAGTACACAAATCAAGTACTTGAGTAAAAGTACAGATACTCTATTAAAATTTTACTCCAGTAAGTACTCCTTTCATTTTTAATTAGGTAAATGTACAAAAGTACTTTGTAATACTTAAGCATTACAAGTAAAATGTACTGATAGATGAATGTTTATTTTGTAATAAACCAGCACTAGGCAGTATGGAAAGAGCCAGCACTAGGCAGTATGGAAAATTTGTGGATGCATATACATACAGAATATGTATTGATCATCAAGATCATTGATCTTAACAAGTTATTTTAAACAATTTCGTTCTAACCTGTGTC
Source organism: Romanogobio albipinnatus (assembly GCA_023566225.1). NCBI lineage: Eukaryota > Metazoa > Chordata > Actinopteri > Cypriniformes > Gobionidae > Romanogobio > Romanogobio albipinnatus. Next base: position 54,243,049 of record CM042239.1, read on the forward strand.
AGTCTCCTACCCAGTTTACGTCATAAATAGTGCAGAATGCTTCCAAGTTCTATGGCAGCCAATGCTGTTTAGTGAGCACAACGACACATGCGTGTGATGACGTGGGAGCTGCACTGTTTTTACAATGTAAACTGCATAGAAGACTGGCACAGGCTAGAACGAAATTGTTAAATAAAGTCATTATTTTTGTTTGTTTTTGCGCACAAAAAGTATTCTCGTCGCTTCATAAAATTAAGGTTGAACCATTGACATGGACTATTTTAACGATGTTTTCTGGGCCTTGAAAGTGTTAATTAAATTGCTGTCTATAGAGGGGTCAGAAAGCACTCAGATTTCATCAAAAATATCTTAATTTGTGTTCCAAAGATGAACAAAGGTTTTACGGGTTTTGAACAACATAAGGGTCAGTAAATAATGACAGAATTTTTATGGGTGAACTATCCCTTTAAGCCCTTGGTTTTCCTTGTTCCTGCTTCTGTGATCAACACCTAGTTACTGCCGTGTTCATTTTTGTGGACTTTAAAAATAGTTTAATAAGTTTCCCTGTTTAACTAAATCCCTCTGTTTCTCTTTTCACACTCTGCATTTTCGCCGTCACGCTCTCTGTCTCTCTCTCCCTATTCAGCTATGCCAGCTCTCTCTGCTTGTGTCAGTCTCAATGCACTGTTCTGGCTAATGCATGTGGCTCTGTTTTCTTACCAGGATCTTGTTCATGCCATGTGACCAGACACAGATCTGCCTGAGGGTGGCTGGATTTCATTAGGCTACTCTGCCAGTTCTGTGTACGTGTTTGTGTCAGATTTCATGGCTAAAACAACACTTCAGTGCTGTGTGGTTTCTAAATATGTCCCATGTTCTGAAACTTACACAATTACATGGATGTGTGACAGGTGTTCTGTTGATTTGTCCTAGGCCTACTTTGTCATGTTTTGCTACCTCCCATTAAAACAGTATAGCACAATTCAACAGTGAAAAATGCTATCAGATTGTGCTACCAGCATCATATTCATCTGGTTTGAGGCTTTTTTTTTAACATCCATACTTACACCATATACTCTACACTTGCCCTTAAAACAATGCTAATATTTTTTTTAACAAATATTAAATATTTATGTGTGCATGCCCAATAAGCCCTGGTAGGATAGGCTGAAATGTCAGGACACATGCACGCACACCAACAGCTTGCCAAGAATGCATAATCTCAAGTAGTCATGTCGTTTTTTAAGCTATAGCTTAAAGCAGGGCCGTTTTTAGGCATAGGCAAACTAGGCGGTCGCCTAGGGCACCATCAGTAGTGGGGGGCCAATAAGCGCATATCTGGCACTAGATGTTTGTGTGTAAAGGGTGTCACGGCCACCCTAAAATGTTATTGCCACCCCCACTAGTTTCCCCACACTATTAGATCAGAGAACTGTCAATCTGACGATTCCTGTATGCCATCAGATCAGAGTAGGCTACTGTCAAAAAAGTTCGCGTTTGGAGCGCTCAACAACACCATTAGATCAATGAACTCGGTCAATGCTTTGGCAAGGTAACACTTTTTTTAACCATACAATAAAGCTAAATTCAAACTAAAGGCCAATTAAAATAACAGGTACAAATCTGTATTTTGTTAGGGTAGTATTTGTGGCAGTCTAGAAATCACGCTGTAAATGGGCAGATAGCATTGCTCGGTGTGTATGTTAGAGGCAAAATATAACTACACACTTACTTCAGCATTTCATGATGAAGTGAGTGTGCAGTTATATTTTAACTCTATAAAGCTTTTTACCTTGAAGCTTTTTTTACCTCTAAAATGTTTTTGCACCAATGCATTGTTAAAAGAATCAGTGTGTTAAAACTTTAGCGGCCAATTTAAAAATGGTATAATAAAATGTGCAAATTCACAACATGAATACATCCTTTATTAAATCACGTTGACGAATTTAACGTATCTTTACAGATGGTGTTGAATGCTGAATCGATTCATTCAGTTCTAATAGTGCTTAATGCAAGCAGTGTCGTACACACAGAGGGCAAAGTGTTGCGTTATTTAAAGGGGAAGTTCACACATCAATGAGTAACAAAAACAACACTAAATCAGTATTTATTCTTATTACTTTCATGTTAAATGTACTAATAACACAAAATAATTATGTAGTTATGTCTGAGAACTATTTCTTAGCAACTAGGGACTGCACAAATATAGGCTATATATTATAGGCCTAGGGCTATACAGGCATCTGGCTATTCATTTGAATCCTTATTAACAAATATATAAATTTATAATTTGCTATGTATGTATTTGTTAATTAATACCAGTAATACCAATGTTGCTTTTTAAAATTTGACTGGGGGCACCAATAAGGATTTTAAGGGCTGCATATGTAAAACTCTAGGGTACCAGCCGCAGGTGGAATTTTTAACCCTAGGGGTGGCAGGGACTTGCCAAGGGAAAGACACCTGCTTGCTAAGGAGGCTTACGGTGGAAATACACGTGTGGGGGTCGCCGGAGGGGAACCATGCACACGGGGCACCTGGCCGAACACGAGGGTCTGGGCTCGTTAGAGGGCAGACACACAGGTATTGGCGTAAGCAGTGCTGGAAGAACTCTTCCCTTCCGCTCTCCACCATAACAGACAAAGAGCTGGTCTGAGGTCCTGAAACACTGCGTGCTGTCTACGTAAGCGCGGAGGGCGCGTACTGGACAGAGCAGTGCCAAGGCTGGGTCTGCCTCCTCCAAAGGCAGCGCTTGCAAGTTCACCACCTCGTCTTTGAACGGAGTGGTGGGAACCTTGGGCACATATACAGGCCGGGGTCTCAGGATCACGTGAGAGTTAGCCGGCCAGAATTCCAGGCACGCTTCGTCAACCGAAAATGCCTGCAGGTCCCCAACCCTCTTAATAGAGGCCAATGCGGTCAGCAGAGTCGTTTTCATCGACAGGAACTTAAAATCAACCGACCGCAAAGGTTCAAAGGGAGGCCTCTGCAGAGCATTTAGAACTACTGCGAGGTCCCAAGAGGGTACGAGAGGAGAGCGAGGAGGATTCAGTCTCCTCGCCCCCCTCAGGAACCTGATGATCAGGTCGTGCTGACTTACCTTTTTGTCCCCCAAGAGATCGTGGTAGGCAAATATTGCGGCCACATAAACTTTAAGGGTGGAGGGAGACAGCCGTCGCTCCAACCCCTCTTGGAGGAACGATAGCACGGACCCGATCGGGCATTTCCAGGGGTCTTCTTGGCGAGAAGAGCACCAGGTGACAAAGAGGTTCCACTTGAACGCATAGGCATGCCGAGTGGACTCTGCCCTAGCGGAAGTGATGGTGGCGACCACCGGAGGTGGCAGGCCACTCAAACTTGCCACGTCCCATCCAGGAGCCACACGTGGAGGGTTCCAAAGATCGGGACGCGGGTGCCATAGGGTGCCCCGTCTCTGAGTGGGGAGGTCCGGTCTCAGAGGAATTGGCCAGGGAGGGGCTGTCGCAAGGAGTAAGAGTTCGGGGAACCAGGTCTGGCCGTGCCAGTACGGGGCGACCAGAAGGACCTGCTCCTTGTCCTCCCTGATCCTGCACAGGAGCTGTGCGAGTAGGCTCACTGGGGGGAACGCATATTTGCGTAGGCCCCGCGGCCAGCTGTGCACCAGTGCATCCGTGCCGAGCGTGCCCTCGGTCAGGGAATAGAACAGGCTGCAGTGGGAAGAGTCGTGGGAGACAAACAGATCTACCTGTGCGTCCCCGAACTGTTCCCAAATCAGCTGGACCGTCTGGGGATGGAGTCTCCATTCTCGCGGGAGTGGCTGAAACCGTGAGCTCGTCGGCTGCACGGTTCAGGGCTCCTGGAATATGGACAGCACGAAGGGACCTCAGGCGCTTCTGACTCCATAAAACGAGGTGGCGGGCGAGTTGAGACATACGGCGGGAGCATAGACCGCCCTGGTGGTTGATGTACGCTACTACAATGGTGGGCCAGCCTATGGCATATGTGTTGTCTGTCCTGACAAGCACATGTTGACCCTTCAGCAACGCCCGGAAGCGTTGCAGGGCGAACCGTACTGCCAGTATCTCGAGGCAATTGACATGCAGAAGGCTCTGGGGTCCTGTTTCCAGGAGCCAGCGGCTGCTTGTCCATTGCACATGGCACCCCGACCCGTGGCAGAGGCATCCGTCGATACGACAACATGCCTGGAAACTCGTTCTAAGGGCACACCAGCCCGTAGAAAAGTGAGGTTCGACCACAGGGTGAGTGTCTGAAGGCAGGCCCGAGTCACTTGTACCCGGAGTGTGCCAGACTGCCATGCCCACCTCGGGACTCGATCGCAAAGCCAATGCTGAAGCGGTCTCATATGAAGCAATCTGAGCGGCGTCACCGTGGCTGCAGATGCCATATGCCCCAGGAGCCTCTGAAAAAGTTTCAGTGGAACCGCACTCTTGCTCTCGAATTGACAGAGGCAAGTCAGCAGAGACTGCGTGCGCGCTCGCTGGTAAGCAGCACGCACCTGGCGACCTAGTCGGAAACCATACTGAGAAAAGAGATCCTCTGCACGGGGCAGAGTCGCTCTTCTCCCAGTCGACCTGAAAGCCCAGAAGGGCTAAGTGCCGGAGCACTTCGACGCTGTGCCCGCAGACCTGCTTATGAGAGTGACCCAGTATGAGCCAGTCATCGAAGTAGTTCAAGATGCGAACCCCGTGCTGCCTGAGTGGCGCAAGGGCTGCCTCGATAGACTACGTAGAGTCACGAGGGGACAGAGCTGCCCAAATGGGAGGACTGCGTACTGAATGTCCGCCCCTCGAAGCAAACCGTAGGAACGGTCCGCGTCGAGGAAGGAGATATGAAAGTAAGCGTCCTTCAGGTCGAGCGCTGCAACCAATCTACCGGACGAACGCGTCCGAGGAGGCGTTCACTACCGACATCCTGAACGGAAGCCTGTGAAGGGATCGGTTCAAGACGGGCAGGTCCAGGATTGGCCGTAACCCACCGGTTTCCTAGGGTACAATGAAGTAAGGGCTAAGGAAGCCGGACTTCATTTCGGCTGGAAGGACAGGCTCGATCGCACCCTTCGCCAGTAGGGTGGCAACCTCCGCACACATGACTGGGGCCTTCTATTGGGCCCCAGCATGGAGCGCGGACTTCCCGGAAGAGGGGAGGAGCCTGCGCGAACTGAATCGTGTAGCCAAGCATGATGGCCTTCGCGACCCAGCGGACAGCCCCTGAAGCTGTAGCCAGGCTCCAGGAACTGACCAACGGGGTCGCTCGAACCACAGACGTACCCAGGGTGGGGCAGCGAGGCAGCGTTACCGGCCCGGACATGGGAGGCGTAGCGTCCTGGTGTGGGTGAATGGTTAACGGCTGCGTCCTGACAGAGGAGACCAGGGAACGTCCAAGCCCGTTCTTTCCAAGCCCGGGGGCCAGCAGCAGAAGGATTTTCCCCCAGCCCTCCACCGGGGGAAGGAGAGGCCCTGCTACCATCCCCTGGAAAGAACTGGGACCCATCTCTTGTTGAGTTGAGTTGTCCGACATCCTGCAACCACCTCCACGGCGCAACCCGGAGAAGGCTGCTGCTGGGGCCGGACGGGAGGAGGGAGGGCGCCCTCGGCGGCGAGCGGACTGAGGCGACTGAGTCGGCGGCTGAGTGCAGCAGCTAGCCGCCGGGGCAGTACGTGTTACAGCCTCAGTCTGCTCTGGGGCGGCCGAGAACCGTTGGGCACAGTTCTCAGCCGCGCTGCCGAAGAGGCCAGCCTGGGATATGGGCGAGTTGAGGAGGCGGGCTCACTCAACCCCCCCCATATGACCAGGTAAGGCCAGGAAATTCTCCCGGACCACAGCTGTGGACATCGCCCGACCGAGGGAGCGTGTGGCCACCTTCACCACCCAGAGGGCGGGATCAGTGGCGGCACGCAGCTCATAGAAGAGCCCTGGGTCAGCTCCACCCTTGTGCATATGCAAAGGGGCGGCGGCCTGCCCCGTAGCTCTGCAGGACCACGCCACCGAAGTAGATGAGCCCACAGGCTTAGGGAGGGTTCTTAGGACAGCCACGTCAAAGCCCTCTGTGGACACCGTAGTGAGCAACAGAGTGTTCAACAGTGGGGGGGGCCCAGTGTACCCTAGGCCGCGGCCCCATCAAGGGCAGAGAAGGCGGAGGAGGCCACCAAACGGTCGCGGGAAGCATGGGGACTTCCGGGACCGCGTGATCTCCTCATGCACCTCGGGAGCGAAAGGCATTGGGGGCGGGGCCCAACAGCTGTCGGGTGCCACCCCCAAAAATGATTGCGCAACCACGAGCACTCGCAACAGGGTAGAGTTCCACACCAGCGCGAGGCTCGCGGCTGCCCGAGAAAACATGGCTGTCAACTCTAGGTCGGATCAGGCAGCGCTGGCACACCCGAAATTAGAGCACAACCTAAACGTCATCCCCAAAGGACTCTAGCCCACCTTGGATGCGCCGATCGACATCTCAGTACTATCTGGAGTGTGAACAAAACGAACGAGGCGTCAGAGACGGGCCGCTGTTTCAGTCCAGCACTCGCGGGAAGCGATGTGCGAGAGGGCGCCGTGGCCCGAGGAACGTATCGTCAGGGTTCTTAATACCAAAGCACCGCCCTCAGGTCACCCTGGCCACCAGCCAAAGTACCACCTCTCTCAGAGACGGTAGATTGGGGTGTGGCAGAGGGGACTCTCTCTCCTCGCGGAGATCACTGAGTCTCGACCACGACATCGCGATGGTCACAGTGGCAGTGGGAACATGACACATCCACAATCACTGCCCGAACGTGCTGAAGCCCAAACACGTCGAGCAGTGAATGTGCCCATAGTCAGCAACGGAGATTGATCGCACCCGGAAGTGCACGGGCGAACCGTCTTGAAAAAGACGTGCCACGCGCAAGCTCTTTTTGTGAGAGGAAACCTCGCAGTCGATGCCGAAGCGCCCAGGGAAACACACCAGCTGTCTAGCAGACCACCGCACAGATCAGCAGGCAGGAAGTATGCGATCACTGGAACGTGCCGTCACACCAACACCGACTGGAAAGCTGCTCGTCTCGAAGAAGCTGACAGAGTCTCAGAAGGCTTGTGAGGAGTGAAGAGGTAGGTACTCTTGGCTCCGAAAGCAGAAACATAATGCGATATTGCCAAGTACTTCCTTATATACTAGTAGTTAATATACTGCACCAAATGTCAAAATTTGATTGATTGACAGGTGGGCGGGGCTTCCGGTATAGGGGGCGGGACTTCCGGTGTAGGCGGGACATCCGGTGTAGGCGGGACTTCCGGTGTAGGCGGGACATCCGGTGTAGGCGGGACTTCCTGTATAGGCGGGACTTCCTGTATAGGCGGGGCATCCGGTGTAGGAGGGACTTCCTGTATAGGCGGGACTTCCTGTTTAATAAATCATGTGATTGACATTAGGTTTTGATGTTTTTGACAGTTGGTTTTTGACCTATTGTCATAATAAATCATATGATTGACAGTAAGTTTTTGATGTTTTGACAGTTGGTTTTGATGTCTTTGATGACTTTGACAGTTGGTTTTGATGGTTTTTGACATTAGGTTTTTTTGTTTTGATGAATTTGACAGTTGGTTTTTTGTTTTTGAATGCGGTATAATAAATCATGTTATTGACAGAAGGTTTTATCTTTTGAAGTCGCTGTTATCAGAAAATTCCCCGCGCATCCCAGAGCAGTGTATATAAATGGGGCCATTGTTGTGAAGTTCGTCTCCCCCAAACATCTGTTCTTTTAAAACAATATAAGCCTTACAAATGCAATCAGTTAAATGTTTAAACAATGAAATAAAAAAATAAAAAATCAGCTTACATGTACAATCAGTGACATGTTTATTAAAGAGTTAAAGAAAAAAATAAAACAGGTTATGAATGTACAGGGAGTGCAGAATTATTAGGCAAGTTGTATTTTTGAGGATTAATTTTACAACATTAATAATTAAACAACAACCATGTTGTCAATGAACACAAAAAACTCATTAATATCAAAGCTGAATATTTTTGGAAGTGGTTTTTAGTTTTAGCTATTTTAGGGGGATATCTGTGTGTGCAGGTGACTATTACTGTGCATAATTATTAGGCAACTTAACAAAAAACAAATTTATACCCATTTCAATTATTTATTTTTACCAGTGAAACCAATATAACATCTCAACATTCACAAATATACATTTCTGACATTCAAAAACCAAACAAAAACAAATCAGTGACCAATATAGCCACCTTTCTTTGCAAGGACACTCAAAAGCCTGCCATCCATGGATTCTGTCAGTGTTTTGATCTGTTCACCATCAACATTGCGTGCAGCAGCAACCACAGCCTCCCAGACACTGTTCAGAGAGGTGTACTGTTTTCCCTCCTTGTAAATCGCACATTTGATGATGGACCACAGGTTCTCAATGGGGTTCAGATCAGGTGAACAAGGAGGCCATATCATTAGATTTTCTTCTTTTATACCCTTTCTTGCCAGCCACGCTGTGGAGTACTTGGGTGATTGAGCATTGTCCTGCATGAAAATCATGTTTTTCTTGAAGGATGCAGACTTCTTCCTGTACCACTGCTTGAAGAAGGTGTCTTCCAGAAACTGGCAGTAGGACTGGGAGTTGAGCTTGACTCCATCCTCAACCCGAAAAGGCCCCACAAGCTCATCTTTGATGATACCAGCCCAAACCAGTACTCCACCTCCACCTTGCTGGCGTCTGAGTCGGACTGGAGCTCTCTGCCCTTTACCAATCCAGCCACGGGCCCATCCATCTGGCCCATCAAGACTCACTCTCATTTCATCAGTCCATAAAACCTTAGAAAAATCAGTCTTGAGATATTTCTTGGCCCAGTCTTGACGTTTCAGCTTGTGTGTCTTGTTCAGTGGTGGTCGACTTTCTGCCTTTCTTACCTTGGCCATGTCTCTGAGTATTGCACACCTTGTGCTTTTGGGCACTCCAGTGATGTTGCAGCTCTGAAATATGGCCAAACTGGTGGCAAGTGGCATCTTGGCAGCTGCACGCTTGACTTTTCTCAGTTCACGGGCAGTTATTTTGCGCCTTGGTTTTTCCACACGCTTCTTGCGACCCTGTTGACTATTTTGAATGAAACGCTTGATTGTTCGATGATCACGCTTCAGAAGCTTGGCTATTTTAAGACTGCTGCATCCCTCTGCAATATATCTCACTATTTTTGACTTTTCTGAGCCTGTCAAGTCCTTCTTTTGACCCATTTTGCCAAAGGAAAGGAAGTTGCCTAATAATTATGCACACCTGATATAGGGTGTTGATGTCATTAGACCACACCCCTTCTCATTACAGAGATGCACATCACCTAATATGCTTAATTGGTAGTAGGCTTTCCAGCCTATACAGCTTGGAGTAAGACAACATGCATAACGAGGATGATGTGGTCAAAATACTCATTTGCCTAATAATTCTGCACTCCCTGTATAAAACAAAAATCATCTCACGGCCCTCTGCCTTCTTTTTCATACACACACAGAAGCGTTCACCTTGAGCACGTCTCTCAAAAACAGGGAGGCGCGCATCTATGTATGTGCGTGTGTCTGTGTGTAACAGGCACGGTCTTTATTTTTTTCCAATTACAATCTTTTTCGATAGCAGCTCTCCCGCAGGGAGTCGTCCTGATTGTGACAGTTTGGCGTAAAATATGTTTTACAGGTCATGGTCGTCGTGAGATAAGCCCCCAAAATGCGTAGTGCAATGGCGCCATCTATTGGACACAAGTGTGTTTTTCTCCAATTGTTAACCCATCATATATATATATATATATATATATATATATATATATATATATATATATATATATATATATATATATATATATATATATATATATATATGTGTGAGGTGAGGGGAAATGCATAATAATACTGAACTTTTAGACCACAGCATCTCATCATCTCTCTCCCTCATCGAAATGCAGAACGGTGAGTATTTTTCTCTATATTTGATGCTATAATGTTATACAATGATGCTTTAAACATGCAATGTGTTATTGATGTGATTTATCAACTATAACTAACATTAGTATTGAGTTATTGATGTTTTAAACATTCATGCATGGGTACAGTGTTTTAATCATTGAGTCATCTTTGGTCTATCAGCTATAACTAAAATCGGTGTCTTAAACACAGCATGTTACTGTTACTGTTACGGGTACTCTCCGGCACCACCCGGTGTCCCGGAGTTAAAACTACATCCAGTTATGACACAATTGTATGCTCTCCGGCGACACCCGGTGTCCCGGAGTTAAAACTACATCCAGTTATGGTGTAATTGCGCCCCTAGAGCACCGGGGTGAAATAACATTTAGAAAATTAATGATTTTTTTTTCAGCATCTGTCATCAGACATGCATATAAAACGACTCTTTATTTTTTGCCTCACAGGTTCGAATGTTGAAAGTGACGCTCACGATAGCAATGATGCATGTGAGGACTGCTCTTTTATAAATTAAAAATTAAATAATAATAAATAAGTAAAAATTAATAATAAAAAATTAATAAATAATAAAAATAAAAATAAAAAAATTTAATTGTCTCTCTTTTTTCATTCACAGTGACCCCTCAGCTGGTTGAAGCAGACAGCGCGTCTGATGGTAAGACAAGACCCATCGCCGACATCATGTTTTTTTTTCTTAACATTTATGAAAAATGTATTTATTTATTTTAGATTTCATTCAGTTTATCACGCAACCCGGCTTCCCACTGACTGACACCGCTCAACAGAATAATGATGACGTGCCTGACCCCACGCCGACGCACGCTGTGGATCAAATAGTTCCTGCCGGCTCTGCTTTAGACCAGGTCGCTGGACCCAGCGGTGAACCTTTGAGAAAGAAGGGTAGAAAAACCGATCGTCCTACCTCACCGACCTGTCCTGAGAGAAAAACGTTTTGTTTTATCCCGTCAATCAGTCCTGAAAACAGTCCTGACAGGAAAACTTTCTGTCCGACGCCGCCGAGCGGTCCTGCGCCGAGTCTTGACAGCGTATTTCTTTATGGTGAGACTATCTACATTATTATTTTCATTTAAACACAAATTGAATCATACCATAACAATTTTTGTGTTATATTTCTACACAGCAGGGTCGGGCTATAGCCCCGACCACATGACTAGCTGGCATACACCTCGACGCATCACTTGGACAAGTACGAAAGCGATCCAAACTCCGTCGGAAGAAGAAGACATCGAAGTTGAAGAAGTGTCAGCAGAGCATCGCCCGGCTGACGAGCCACTCGCCGATACTAATTTAATAGAGGCATTATGTCAAGAGTTTCGCGACACCCAGGTTTATTATTCTCATCATCATAGATGGAACGTTGCAGTTAATTCAATATAGATTTATTCCATTAAACTTTTGTATTGCATGTATTGATTTTTATATTCCAGATACTCTGTAATTTTGTTGTATGCATGCATGCATGTTTTTTACATCTATCATGTATTGATTTATTCCATATACTTTTTGTGATTTTGTAATATTTCATGTTTTGGTCTGAAATCTAAAATGGATGGGTCAAAAAGCTTTTGCTCAGACGACGACGCAGAACTGTCACCGGACGAAATTGAAATGCTAAGTTGGCTTCCGGATTCTTTAGAACAGTATTTGTTTAATCTAGAATCTTCGCAATCCCCCTCTAATTTGGATCTTTTTGAATTAGCCGTAAATTCAAATATTCATTTGTACGATCACGTGCTAAGCGTAGACAACAATCATGTTGTACAATACGGTGGTGTTTTAAATAATCAACTCCCTGCATGTACCGACAGCGATCCTGACGCTGATGATACTCCACAGCCATCTACCAGCAGCAGCACGAGCCCCACATAATCGTAATATTGACGCTTTACGCGAGACTGACCCTAACAGACAGAGTCGATTAAGCCGTACGGAAATTGATACGCTGATCCGAGAAGGCGGGTTCGTTAACGGATATCACGTTTTACCGCGACCACGCTTCAACAGTGTGTCGTTGAGAAGGAGCATGAATCTGAGAGAGATTAACTCTACAGATTTGGCCTCTTATCACACTTCATTACATCGCATGCTGAGCGAGATCGTCACCTTCGCTAGAGAAATCGGCCACGATGCACCCGTAATCAATATGACCATGTCGGCACCCACTCTACAAACACCCATCAGCTGTGTTCTCGCCCCCGGTAATGATTATGATGTGAATTCGCTTATGGATCAATTTGAAAGAGTTTTACAGAGCAACCAGCTGTTATTATCGGACGACGCCGTCGAGATCGACGCTACCGTAGCCATGAACAGACAAGGAGGCGGTCGACGACGTAAACTTACAGATCTGGCCGTTGATCAGGTAATCAAAAGAAAAAAGACGAATTTGTTCTGCCCCATAAATTTGTCAAATCAATTGTGCTTCTCTATTTGTCTCGCTCGTTTTCTTAACCCCCAGCTACCCGGGAGCGAGTTAGAAAAACTGGCTGCCGTCATCCAAAACAGCGTCGGCTTCTCAATTCAAGACCGAATCGCTCTTAGCGACATAGCTTCGTTTGAACGAGCGCTAGGCATTAAAATCGTTGTATTTCACAGATCGAATGCCATGGTCTTAGAAACGTACAAAAATTCTGACGAACCCCATCCCAAAACGGTGTTCCTCTATCTACATGATAATCACTATTATATGATCATGAATCTGACAGGCTTCTTAGGTTCGCCATATGTCTGTCAATTTTGTTACAAAAGTTACAGCAACCGCAGAGACCATCAATGCAAGCACGTCTGCAATGTCTGTTTTGACGCCGAATGTCACAGGTCCCCTAAAAGAACCATACATTGTCCCGATTGTTTGCGCTACTGTAAATCGAGCTATTGCTTCGAAATGCATAAAAAGAACCCTCCTCCTGGTCAAGAATCCCCCTCCTGTGATATTATCAAATACTGCAAACTATGTGTGTGCAGCACGGCTTAGAATACGCGGGGTGCATCTTCCACGGTCACTGCTGCCGCTTTGCACCCCATGAGTCACACCCCTTGTCTGGAGTACCCTATGGGGTTCTCAGGAGACAGTTTGACGATAAGATCGAAATTCTGCAGAACGCGTACGGTTTACAAGTCGAGGTTCTTTGGGAATGTGAATGGATCAAAATGAAAAAGACCGATCCCTCTGTGATAGAATTTATGGCCGGTTATTCAGCCCCGGAGAGACTGAACCCAAGAGAAACCTTGTATGGCGGCCGCACGAACGCTTATAAACTCTATCACAAAGTGAGCGGAGATGAGAAAATAAGGTATCTCGATTTCACCAGCCTCTACCCCTTCTGCCAGGCTAGGAAAAGCTACCCGATCGAACACCCCCAAATCATTTTCAAAGATTTTGAACCGATTGAAAATTATTACGGACTCATCAAAGCGACCGTGTACCCTCCCCGCAAATTACTGCATCCGGTTCTCCCTTACAGATGTCAAGGAAAACTCATGTTTCCGTTATGCAGAACCTGCGCTCACAATCAAAACCAGACCACGAGCTGTACCCACACGGATGAGGAAAGATCACTCTCCGGGTCCTGGGTATCCATCGAGCTTTTAAAAGCCATCGAGAAGGGTTATGTGGTAGCCAAGATTGACGAGGTTTGGCATTTTCCACAACGGTCAGACACGTTGTTTGTCGAATACGTCAAAACATTTTTGCGTTTGAAACAACAAGCGTCGGGGTACCCGTCGAATGTCGTCACGGACGCTGAGAAAGAAACTTACATTCGCGAGTATTTTGAAAAAGAGGGGGTTCAACTCGACCCCGAAAAGATCAAGCACAACCCCGCGCAGAGAGCTATCTCAAAGCTATGTCTGAATTTGCTTTGGGGGCGGTTCTCTTTAAAACCAAATTTACCTCAAACGACTCTGGTGAACGACCCCGAAGATTTCACCAGAATCGTCTTCGGTAATACCGACACCTTGTCGTATTTCTCATTTGTCTCAGACAACGTGGCTCTCGTCCAGCATAAACCCAACAAAGAGGATGTTTGTAAGGCTCGCGACGTCAACGTGTTTATAGGGGCGTTCACTACGGCCCACGCCCGACTGGAATTGTACGAGTTGATGGACAGACTCAGCAGTCGTATACTTTACTCTGATACAGACTCCGTCGTGTTCGTGTCTAGGGACGGTGACTGGGAGCCGCCTCTGGGTGATTATTTGGGCGAGCTGACGAACGAAATAGACGATGGGATTTTATCACGGAGTTTTGCTCTAGCGGCCCTAAATCGTATGGCTTTCGCACCGCTAAAGGCAAAGTATGCATGAAAGCTAAGGGGATAACGCTGAATGCTAAAAATTCCCAAGCCATCCGCCTGGATACCCTGATTGGTCTGGTTGATAGTTATGTGACGTCGTATGATAGTACCGAATACATCCTGGCTCACACGGAAAACATTGTGAGGGATAAAAAGACTCTCACATTGCACAACAAATCAGTCGTTAAAAGGTTTAAGGTGGTGTATAATAAACGCAGACTTTTGCCCGATTTCACCACGCTTCCTTATGGCTACTGATCAGATGATGCACAGAGGATCAATGGATGCTTCCGATTTTGATTTCAGACTTCAACATCCATTTAGTTGTGTTATAAGCGGGCCATCCAATTCTGGAAAGTCTTATTTTGTGAAACTTTTATTGGAAAAAGGTTTGAATTTAATTTCCAAGAAAATTGAAAACATTGTTTGGTTGTATGATTGTTGGCAACCTTTGTACGATGATGTGCTTAAATTGTACGACATTAAATTTGTACAAGGAATACCAGAGAGTCTGATTGATGATGATTTACTACCTCCCACTAAACCAAATCTTCTCATCGTGGATGATTTGATGCAGCAAGCCAGCGCCAATTCTGAGCTTCAAAGGGTGTTTACGACCTACGTCCACCATCGCAACCTTAGCGCTATTTATATAGTGCAAAATTTATTTGTACAGGGTAAATCCAGCCGAACCATCAGCTTAAACGCCAATTATATGATTCTGTTTAAAAATACTCGAGACGTCAATCAAGTAGCGATGCTAGGACGTCAAATGTACCCCGGAAACACAAAATACTTTATGGAGTGCTACCACGATGCGGTCAACCAACCTTTCGGCTACATAATGATAGACTATAAAGCAAAAACCCCCGAGCAGTACCGTCTCAGAACAGGATTGCTTTCCGACCGTCAAGTGGTTTACATCCCGAAAAAAAGAAGAAGAACGTGATCAAATCACCATGTCCGCCAGACTTTGTAAACATCTGCCGGTGTTAAAAATGCTACATAAAGCATCTCCTAAACAAAGGCGTCTTATTCTACAATCGGCGTCCGACGAATTCATTTTAGCGTTGTGTGAAGTGGCGCTCAACATCCTCTACGGGACGATTCCGGTCAATCCACAACAGTACCGAAAACTGAGAAAGAGAAAAGCCGAAATTAAATTTGTAGCCAATAAAAAAATCGGCATAGCGGCAAAGAAACGAGTCTTCAACCAGAAGGGTGGATTCCTTTTACCGCTCCTGAGCGTCGCCGTACCCTTTCTTTCGAGCTTGATCGCAAACAGATAGGATGGAGTACGCCGAGAAGATGTATTTAGTCCCGCAACATCAACTGGATAAGGTGAGAACCGAAAATGTTTGCGAGAATATTCAACAGAGCGTGGAAAACGATTTGGACGGCGCCATGAGAAATATCTTACTCCGCACTGATTTGAACCCGTACGAAAAAGCAAAACTTTACACAAATACCCTGAGCAGGTTTTTGACCATCGTTAAACAAAGCGATCGGGAGATCGGAGTTTTAACGCAGTCGTTACCCGATCCCGCTCCTAAAGATGAAGTACCGACCGCGGCTAGCGTCGAAGACGACAACGGTGCTGAGGAGCATGTGGTGGATGAAGTTCTGAAGAATGTACCTTCGAGAAGTGTGAAAAACAGCAGATACATATTAGACAAGATGTCTAAAGCTAAAGGACTAAGCGCGTGGAACGAATCGGGGGAGTTTGTGTTCAGGGGTAAAGCCGTACAAGGCTCACACATGGTCGATTTGTTAAAAAATGTCACGGCACCGCAAAAGGTTCGGGATAACCGGAGACCTGTAGGATGGTCAGAGTTTCTACACGCCTTTGCCGAATTAAACATCCCTTTTTCTACAGTGCCGAATCAACAGGTCAGGAGCACCATTAAATCTCTAAAGAGTAAACCCGACACCCCCAGCCCACCCCGTGTCAGACCTTCCAAAAGGGCACGAAGACAATCACGCTCGGTGTTTCCAGAGTCCGAAGACTCTGTGTTTAAATCCCCGACTATCGATCGAAGACAATGGTTGGAATTTTAACGAATCCTTTCATTTTGTATGTACATTAATATGTATCTTATGATTAAATAAAAGACGATTAAAAATATAATGGTTTCAAGATTTTTATTTATATGTCAGACATGTCTGCACGCAGTGAACGCAGGACAACATTGTATCAATACAAACATACGGTCTTAATCTCTTCACAAATAGGGACACCATTTTATCATTTTTAATATAATCATCGGTGTATAGTTTCATCACATGATCATAGCCGTATCCTCTAGCTAGATGATATAGAAAAAACAGACAGTGCTGACCGCAGGTGTCCGATGAATAATCCTGGACTCGTCTGCCGGAATATAATACGTCGGCATCGTTGGCTGCTAGAAAGTCATTGATGCTGGTTGGAAAGCGATGGCTGGTGGGGGGGTTGCCGAAGCTGTCGAAAAAACACGCGGGCCCGTCTTGGGTTAAATAAACGGCGACCCAGTGCTCCCCCGGCATGCTAGCAGGGTCGGTGTTCACGATACAGGCCGACGGTAAGATCCTTATGGGTTTTTCGGGTAGTTGATCGCTCGGTAGAACGCCGAGAAAATGAGTCCTGCAGGTAATTTTATCCATGATGGCGGTGAGTTGCAGCGTGTTCATCTCAATAGTAGTCTATGAGTACCTGTCGGCGGTTAGACAATTCAATGATGCTGTCAAATACCGCGTAAACAATTAAATTAATGGTATTCGGCAGCGGTTTTCTGAAACGAGCTTCGACTCTGATATTCCCGGACTTGATGAGGGAAATGTGCTGACCGCACTCTTCGTCGGGCGTGAGGTTAAATGCGTAAAGCGTGTATCCGTTCAGGAAATCATTCCTGCCGAAACAGAGCGGTTGGTCTTTAAGATGTCTCCCGGTCGTCATCACCAACTGATAATATTCGCGTACTGCCAAACCAGCTTCGAAATTGGGCTGTAGAGGCTTGGCCGGGTACTGTTGTCCGTCAACGTAGACGGCTAAGAATTCAAGGTCGTAGTGTTTGAACGCGAATGGATTTTTTGCGTAGGAACCGGTGAATGCGTCGTTGTCGACCATGGCAATGACGATAGACTTTGGCAGTGTTCCTAAAAACAGATTTTCCTGATTCGAAACACGAGAGCCGGCCGGTATGGAGAACGATTTTAGACTGACCCTATCGACAGGGTACTTGGCCGTTGTCGAGAGCAACGTCTGGGCGTGAGCCAGTCTCACCGGCGGTGATACAGTAACTTTCTTGACAAATAGGGATGCGGCCACTATATTTAATTTGTAAGCCACATCGTCGGCCCTCATCAGACAGAATTCATCTTTTGCTTGAATTAGGCGTATCTTGATATCCACCCCATTTATCATAAGTTTCTCTTGGAAGAACATATCGCTGTGTATGGGGGCTAGTAGTTCCACCTCCTTGCTTTCGCTGGTGTAGCCTGATCTCTTTGTCAACCCCGCGTTATGGCCTGCCGGGTCTTGAACGTCCATATGACCCGCCGTGTCTTTATGGAACAATCCGGCGCTGAAGACAGATTCCAACGTATCTTTACCGTAGTTGATCAGACTCTCGATGATACAGCGATAAGGGTAAGTGCTCGAACTCTGAGATATCAGACGATCGCCAAGGGTCACGTCGACTTGTGAAAACATAGTGGCTCCGGGGTAGTTGATTAGACCCACCTTGGTAGGGTGTGCAATCACTTCCCCGTTAGGTTTCGTGATTTTCACCCGCAGGTAGAGCATCGTGTTATTGAGATCCACATAATCATCGCCGTTGCCTGCGATAAAAAATTCCAATGGTGCAGAGCCCGATATGGCCGATAACGGTGCTACTTCTAAATAGCCATTTTTCTCAATAACTGTCTGTGTCAGCGGGACCGAAAATAAGTCCAGCTCAGACTTGATGCATTCACCCGACATGCGATGGAGTAGTGCCATGTTAGAATATGGATTTTGCGGCTCTCTTGATCGATACGTTTCGACTAACAGACCTCTTACGCCAGTGGTCGGGAACCTATGGCTCGCGAGCCACACCTGGCTCTTTGACAAAAATAATGTGGCTCAGGTCTCTCACCCTTTACCAACAAATGATCGATAGAAAAAAAAATGAGACACATCAACAGAAATCCGCTCTCTGCAGAAAAAAGCAGCCTATTACAATTCCCTTGTTGTACAGCCTACCGAAGTTAATGAAACGTATGATAATAGTTAATATTCAAGTTGTACCGGCCGCGCGTGTTCAGTGCTGTTCGCGAGTGTCACGAGTCGCGACAGCAATCAATACCCACTTATGTTTCTGTGGTAACAGCTTCTGCTCTGGGATTCAAGCAGCTGTGGCTTGTTAAAGGTAACCGAAAACCATTTTTAGAACAGCAGCGAAAATGTAAAAGTAGGCTATATAAACGTTAATATATCCTTTTATTGAAACTGGTGGTCTGCTGTGAAAAGAGTCATTTCGAAACATTTCACTCGCAGGTACTTTTGCTTTTGCCGTAGAGACCCTTGTGATAAATAAATGTGTATTTATGATAATCCACGCAGATTTCAGTTGACGGAAATAAATTATAAAAGCGTGATAAGTCGCGAAAGCGTGATAAGGCTCCGAGTGCAACACGGACAAGCACAGCTTTGTCCTCGGCTGCACGTCAAATTAATAGGCTACAGAAATGTATCAAAATGCCAAGCCGAGTATTCACGTAAACACAGTAGATGTAAGCACTGTGTGCATTCACAAACACTAAGAGGATTTATAACTCAACCTCACAAAGCCCTGCACAATTAATTCCATATTGCAACTTATTTATTGTTTGCTGCATATGTGTTTGTTTTTAGTTATGGACCTAATAATTACTATTGTTCAAATTTTATTGGGAAAAAAAAGCATGTTTTTTAATAATAATTTAATATTATTTTTTACTGTGGCTCTTTTGGAAAAATGCATTAACCAAAAATGAAAAAATGGCTCTTTGGTCAAAAAAGGTTCCCGACCCCTGTCTTACGCTTTCTGCGTACGAGTGAGCGCTTGTTTGATCCGCGCACTGTTTTCTTCTTCTTCTTCTGTACCACCCGTTGGCCACGCCTCCTCACACCCGGGGGCTTAGACATTCTCTTACGAGCCATGACCATGAGACCGGATCCGTCTTGAGCTTTATCGTTATGCGAACGCGTCAATACGTTTGAGACGACGTCGGATACTATATTTTTAGCAGCCGATTTTAGGTGAGGTTTCGCGATGCTAAATCCTCTTTTTAACAACGGTACGGCCATCCTGAACAGACCTCTGAATAGGCCTCCTAACCCCGCACCGTACATAACTCCCGATCCCGAATACCCCGGCAAACCGGAACCGGCCTGATTTTGGTAATAGCTCACATAGTCCGCGGTATTGGACTCTCCGGGTCTATAATGAACCATTTTTTAAAGAATAGAAATATTTTTTGGTTTAAAGTGTAGTTTTACGATGACTTTCCCGTAAGAAAATGGTACTTCGTGGTTTTGATCGTCCTTCAACTCTATGACGATGCTGCTGATGTGATCCTTGTTGATCGATGCGTAATGGGGGTTGTCGTATCTAGCAATGACCGCGTCGTTGCCTTTACCCGTTATATGTACACATCTCAAGAGGGGCACGTGCGAATCACCGACCGATTGATATTGGATGATGTCCGTGTAAACGTACATTGTATAGAACCCAGCATTGATGTCGGATTGATGAGGAGCGTATGTGATGACGTCCGTAGTAAAATCGGGTTCTTTATGATCGTTTAAACCTCCGAGAGGTTTTTTAGTCATTCCTAAAATAGTGGCTAGTCTTCCTCGGAAACTCACTGAAATGTTTGGTTTCGCGACCAGAAAGACTTTGTTTTTTAATTCGTCGTGATTCAATACGGCCGCTGGTGTGATGAGTTGATTTATAGCCCGGAGGATCGCACGAATGTTTGCGTAGTAACCCCCGCTTATGTGTAATTTCGTAATGATAGAAAAAACTATATTTGAGGGATTGCTATCCGGGGGTTCCGGGGTCGTATGTAGGATGAAATGACCATCTTCGTCATTAAAGTTGTACCAACTTCTAGGATATTCGATTTCGGCGAGTCCGACTTCCCATTGTCCTTTCAAGTCTATAGCTTTAGCCAACCTGGTTGTATAGCTGGCTATACGATTTTCAGGATAAACCGACGACGACGCATTGCATGGCAACGTGACGTAGAACCCGTGATCCTCCATGATGCTCCTTCGCTCGTATGGTCTCATCCGTTAACGACTGTGCGTTTTAAGGAGATTGCAAGTCCAGCAGAGTTTTTTTATCTATATAACTATTAAATTTTGAAGGCCATCCTAGCCATTTCACTAGAACAAGCGTAGATTTCCCCTGTTTTTTCTGACCTAAAATCTTTTCCACCTTAAAAGATTTGTTTTTACTCACAATTATTTTTTGCAACTCTTCTTCATAAAAAACCCCATCTATGACCTCGCCATCATAATCCTTGAGTCTGTAGACCGGGGGGTGACGCGGAATACATGAGGATACTGTGAAAAATTCTTCCGTGTAGTTCTGCTCATAACCTTTGGCGAACGGGCCTCTCACTTTAGAAATCCTGACAACGTCGCCGACTTTGAAATTAAATACGGTCTTCTTCTTCTTCTTTATATCGCCGTACAAATTTTCAAACACTTGACCCTCATTTGCTTTGTCGACGTCCACGGGTCTCATTCTGATACTTCGGTGATAACTGCTGTTGTACCCTTGAATAATGTCTTGTAAAACATCAATGTATCGGTGGGAATTTGTAGCCGTTAAAAATCTCCACATGCAGCTTTTTAATGTTCTATTAAATCGTTCTACGACGCTGGCTTTCAAATCGGTAGCGGTGGCGAAGTGGTTGATGTCGTGCTTTTTCATCACATCTTGAAAATGTTTGTTAAAAAATTCCTTTCCCTTATCCGTCTGCAATTTCTGAGGTACACGACCCTCTTCGAGTATAGACTGGAACGCTTTAGTGACCTCAATGCCACTCATATTCTTCAAAACTCTGACCCATGAGAACTTGCTAAATACATCTATGCATGTCAGTAGGTATTTATGACCGTCATTATCCTTGGCGTAGACAGTCATGTCGACAAGATCAGCCTGGAACTGTGTATCGATCCCATACACAACCACTCTATTTCGTTTGTATTTTATAGGTGCTGTTTTGTGTAATGTGTAAGCATCCTCACCCGCCAACCATTCTGAAACCTCTTTATCGCTTAGACGGACGCCGGTATCTTTTAAGACGGCGTCTTTTAATCGTTTTTTACCCCCTAGAGAGCCGGGGTTGGACGGTGTATAATAAGCCTTTTTCATGAGCTCCGACATGCTGTCGTTTCAACCGCTGCAAAAGAATAACGCGTACAAGTATTTTGAATCAATCTTTTATTTTAAAAAATCCGTTACAGGATACATGCAAGATCTAAGTAAAATGGAAATAATACAGGTAGAGTAAAAAAAAAAAAATGGATATAACGACATTACAGGATACACAGTAAGTATAAAAGGATATAATGATGTTAATATAACACAATCTAACTAAAAATGGATATAATAAGTAGCAGTAAGTAAAAAAAAAAAAAGGAAAATAACATTACAGGATACATAGTAGCTAAAATGGATATAATACAACATTACAGGGTAGACAGTGGCTAAAATGGATATAATACAACAGAGTAAGCTAAAAAATGGTTAGTAAAAAATAATAATGTAGTAAATGGTTAGTGATAATGACATTACTGACTGTCTTACCAGAAAAGAAAGTCGTGACAGGCCTTCATGTTTTTGTCTAGGATGAAATCGATATACATTTCGGTAATTTTGGCAGAGTCATCATCATCACCCTTTTTCTTTATCAACTCGGTACATACATCTGCCACGTAGGTACAAGTACACAACACGTCTGAGATTGTGATCTCAGCGCGTGATTCACACATCATTTCTAGAATAGCTTCTATCATTACATCGGGTGGATCGAGACCATCAACACATTTTTCAATCAAATCGTCCCATGCATTAGCCATTCCTCTCATTATCGGCATATTCTTCTTGAGATTTGCCTGACGCGTAGTGTCATGACCAACTGGGATATCAGGGTGGGCAGCGTCCGCAATAATCTTATCCAGTAGCTCAGTCATCTGATGTTTGAAATGGTCTTTAAACACGAGTTCCAAACAGCTCCTTAGACTACAGACTACACCCATCGCAGAGGGGGCTTGGTCACTCTCCATTCACAATTGAGAGACCTTGCCAGAGATCAACGACGTCGTAGACTATTTCCTTGCAGGGTTTGTCCAGAAGTTTCAACCTGATTTCTTCTAGCTTGGCAATGATGAATGGTTCGTCTTTTAATTCGTGCAGAATAGTCCCGACTGTTCCTTGAATACGCTGGGGGTGAGATTTTAGCCCGCAGCGGTTTAGGAGAATGCCGATGATGGAATGGAAAAAGGGCTTAAACAGCTTGCCTGACAGCTCGTCAAAGTGTGTGTCGAAGTAGAAGTTGCGAGGGTCAAACAGGCAGGAATGTTGCAGCTGGCTGGGGTGGTCAATCGCACATCCCTCGCAGTCGGCCTTCAGCTTATCACCGATGAGATGTTCCAGCAGCACCACGGTTGCTGCTTTTACGATTTTGAATCCGACGTCGCTGAAACATCCGTCTGTAGCGTCGTGACCGGCTTTAGCAGTGGGGAGGTAAGTCAGGTTGTGTGATCCGAGGTCCGAGCCCAATTTGTCCAGCCAGTCTTTGGAGCGTTTGATAGTTTTAGCAGGACCGTGGCCGCAGTCGCATTCGATTAACGGGTCCCAGTCGATTCGGAGGGGCGATTGCCAGTCTTTGTGAAGGTCCGATGATCCAAGGGGGTAAGTCAGACAATAGTCGCTTGCGTTGTCGTCAGGAGGGTCGAGAATGCTGCCGAAAGAGATGCCGCAGCTGCACACATGAGCGGGTTCTGAAGCGCCGTCTTCAGCCATGGTTTATAAATGTTGCTTGAGAGGGTTTGGCCGCTGACTTTATGTCAGATGCAGTAAAGGGGCGGGGACGTTGTGGCGCTTCAGCTGTGGTTTATAAACGACGTCTGGGAGGGGCTGATCGTCGAGGTTCCGGATGTCTGTAGTGAATGGGGGGTGAATACCCCGCGTATGTACTGCTGCGCGGACATCTCTCAGGGTGGAACAGCTGCACTTTAATTTTGTTGTAGCCGTCGTGCAGCTCGCACCATTTGAACAGCTTGTTTATGATTGAAAACATAATATCCAGCTGACTCAGATCTTGCCACTTGAACAAAAATTGCATTTCATACAGATTGTTATGCTCGTTAGGCAGGACGACCCCTGACCGATCTTCGGTGAGCTTTGTCTTGTCATCACAGCAGAATATGTAGACAGAATCATCCGGGTTCTTTTTAGTGTGGTCACCTACCACGCGGTACCGGACATTCGGGGTGACCCCGTCCCACTCTCCAACGTACAGAGGTTCTTGGCCGCCGCTCTTCAGATCCTTCCACACAAAATTGTAAAATAATGCCCAGTCTTTTTTTAGGAAATACAAGACATGCGTCTTCCCCGGGGTGAAACTCGCCCGCGCTGTCGGTGGTGTAGAGTATAACAACTTGAGTTGTTTTATGAAATCTGTACCCGATTACACGCTTGCTGTTCATCATAAATTCTCCTTTAGTCCATTCCGAAAGGTCATGGAGAAAGCTTGTCAAACGGACGTGCCCATAAGGTTTTCTCGGCGCCATAGGTAGACTGGTCATCAGACTGTCGAACGTCCTGCTGCGCAACCCCGCATCTGGGGTTTCAGGAGCTGATAATCCGTCCATGCTCATGTAGCTCATGTTTCTCTTTTTGCTGATAGCTGTAGAACACACTGGCCCCATTTATATATATATATACGCTGCTCTGGGATGTGGCAGGGTGGGAGGGGTATTTTCTGATAACAGCGACTTCAAAAGATAAAACCTTCTGTCAATAACATGATTTATTATACCGCATTCAAAAACAAAAAACCAACTGTCAAATTCATCAAAACAAAAAAACCTAATGTCAAAAACCATCAAAACCAACTGTCAAAGTCATCAAAGACATCAAAACAACATTTGTGAGTCGCTTTATATGCATGTCTGATGACAGATGCTGAAAAAAAAATCATTAATTTTCTAAATGTTATTTCACCCCGGTGATCTAGGGGCGCAATTACACCATAACTGGATGTAGTTTTAACTCCGGGACACCGGGTGTCGCCGGAGAGCATACAATTGTGTCATAACTGGATGTAGTTTTAACTCCGGGACACCGGGTGGTGCCGGAGAGTACCCGTAACAGTAACAGTAACATGCTGTGTTTAAGACACCGATTTTAGTTATAGCTGATAGACCAAAGATGACTCAATGATTAAAACACTGTACCCATGCATGAATGTTTAAAACATCAATAACTCAATACTAATGTTAGTTATAGTTGATAAATCACATCAATAGCACATTGCATGTTTAAAGCATCATTGTATAACATTATAGCATCAAATATAGAGAAAAATACTCACCGTTCTGCATTTCGATGAGGGAGAGAGATGATGAGATGCTGTGGTCTAAAAGTTCAGTATTATTATGCATTTCCCCTCACCTCACACATATATATATATATATATATATGATGGGTTAACAATTGGAGAAAAACACACTTGTGTCCAATAGATGGCGCCATTGCACTACGCATTTTGGGGGCTTATCTCACGACGACCATGACCTGTAAAACATATTTTACGCCAAACTGTCACAATCAGGACGACTCCCTGCGGGAGAGCTGCTATCGAAAAAGATTGTAATTGGAAAAAAATAAAGACCGTGCCTGTTACACACAGACACACGCACATACATAGATGCGCGCCTCCCTGTTTTTGAGAGACGCGCTCAAGGTGAACGCTTCTGTGTGTGTATGAAAAAGAAGGCAGAGGGCCGTGAGATGATTTTTGTTTTATACATTCATAACCTGTTTTATTTTTTTCTTTAACTCTTTAATAAACATGTCACTGATTGTACATGTAAGCTGATTTTTTATTTTTTTATTTCATTGTTTAAACATTTAACTGATTGCATTTGTAAGGCTTATATTGTTTTAAAAGAACAGATGTTTGGGGGAGACGAACTTCACAACAATGGCCCCATTTATATACACTGCTCTGGGATGTGCGGGGAATTTTCTGATAACAGCGACTTCAAAAGATAAAACCTTCTGTCAATAACATGATTTATTATACCGCATTCAAAAACAAAAAACCAACTGTCAAATTCATCAAAACAAAAAAACCTAATGTCAAAAACCATCAAAACCAACTGTCAAAGTCATCAAAGACATCAAAACCAACTGTCAAAACATCAAAAACTTACTGTCAATCATATGATTTATTATGACAATAGGTCAAAAACCAACTGTCAAAAACATCAAAACCTAATGTCAATCACATGATTTATTAAACAGGAAGTCCCGCCTATACAGGAAGTCCCTCCTACACCGGATGCCCCGCCTATACAGGAAGTCCCGCCTATACAGGAAGTCCCGCCTACACCGGATGTCCCGCCTACACCGGAAGTCCCGCCTACACCGGATGTCCCGCCTACACCGGAAGTCCCGCCCCCTATACCGGAAGCCCCGCCCACCTGTCAATCAATCAAATTTTGACATTTGGTGCAGTATATTAACTACTTATACTCACGCGGTGAGGCGGAGTTACGCATGCAAATTACGCATGCCCCATGGCATTGCTACGCCATTGGGCGTTTTCTATATGCTCAAAGATGATAGGCTTCTAAGCGAAACCCCCATTCGTTAGTCACTAACGTACGTCATAGTGACTGAACGAAAGGGAACTATATGAGAGCGGATTAGAACCCAGAACATTTGACACGGTTGACAAAAATTCTACCACCAGACCACTAGGGAATCCATAAGTAAATTGCGGATCTATGTATTTATTCACTCACTCATGCAAAGAATATCGGGACTAATAATATATTTGAAGCAGATTAATGCAAATATTGTTTACATATAGTCCCAAAAAGATTATTTCCCAACTAGAATTAGAAGTAGAATTTCGCTCACTGTTCTGTATGACCTGGTTATGGCCTTGCTGTGAATTAGTCTATTATTTAAAATTAAATTAAAATCATTCATAATTTCATATTACATGATTTAATTTCTATAGGCTATATTTAGTTCAAATTCAGAGGAACAGTTCATGTTCAGAAGAAAAATTAATGTTGAAGAAATGTTAATAATAAAGATTGAGAAGATTGGATCATTTGTTCTACTTTTTTTTAAATACTTGAAACACTTTGTATGTGTAATACTTGATGCGGCCCCTGAGTTTGAGACCCCTGATCTACAGGGTCACCTCAGGGATGTGTCCTCTCTCTGTTATTATTTATTTTATATACAAATGACTGTACGAGTAAATTTGAAAATAGACATATAAAATTTGCAGATGATTCTGTAATTATTAGCTTATTGAGTGAGGGGGACTCAACACATGGTCCTGTAGCTGATGATTTTGTTACCTAGTGTCAGGATGCTTTTTTTTTTAATTAAATGTTCTTAAAACTAAAGAGATGACTATTGATTTCAGCTTGAGGAATCAATCTTCTCAGTACAAACAAACAACTATAAATGGTATTAGTGTCGAGAGTGTTGAGCTGTATTTGGGTACCATTTTAGATAATAAGTTGAGTTTTTCACCAAATACTAAAGCACTGTGTAAGAGGGCAACAGAGATTGTACTGTTTGAGGAAACTACGTTTTTTTTTTTATGTGGATAAAACATTGATGTGTATGTTTTACAGATCTTATATTGAGTCTTTCTTATCTTTTTCATTACTGTGTTGGTTCAATTCCATAAACACGAAAAATAAGAACTGTCTGGAAAAAATAGTAAATCAGGGAAGTAAAATAATTGGGAAGAAGCAGATGAGTATGGCTCAGTTGTATCAAAGGCAGGTGTTGGGAAAAACACAGAGTATATTGATGGATAAGTCACACCCTATGCACCATGAGTTTCACCTCCTCCCATCTATTCGTTTTAGAACTCCTTTTAGCAAAACAAATCAGTTTAGACAGTCATTTATCCCTTCAGCTGTCAAAATTTTAAATGTTAGGAAAAAAAATGTTGTTTGATGATTTTGTGTTTTTTATATGTTTGTATTATGGTGTTGTCTTATGCTTGTATGCTGCAACCAAATTGCCCTCGGGAAATGAATAAAGATGAATTGAACTGAACTGAACATATAAAAATACATTAAAAAAATGTTAATTCATTAGGGTAAAATGTATCCAATGCATGGTGCTAAATGAACTGTTCACTGGCACTGTTTCCCTGACCACACATGCATGTGTACAATCCACCTCTTTTTTCCACATGAAGGGATACCACTCTTTTTGACCTATGAATTTTATTTACTGTATTTTTTTATTTTTAATAATTTAACAAAGATTGCATTCACAGAGAGCAGCTGTTTATTTTCTTTATTTTCTTTCCTTCTACAATTGTTCACATAGATTGCATTTTGTAATACATTTACATTACATTTATGCATTTGGCAGACACTTTTATCCAAAGTGACTTACAGTGCCCTTATTAAAGGGACAATCCCTCTGGAGCAACATGGAGTAAAGTGCCTTGCTCAAGGACACACTGGTGGTGACTGCTGGGATTGAACCAGCAACCTTCTGCGTATCAGTTCCATGGTTTAACCCACTGGACCACCATCTCACATAATGTGTGTCAATGAACTTCAGTCAGCACTGCTAAAATTAGTACATTGTGTAAATACCTTTCAATATAGAGGAAGTGTGATTTCCAGGTTTTAAAATTTATTGAAATGAATACAGTATCTCCCCCCAAAAAGCAAATAGTTACAATAAAAAGATATGTAGTCTACACAATAGTCTACACATTACAATACAGTTTACACACTACATACAATTTTCAGGACAAAATTAGGCTATATAAAAATACAATAATATATGTATATTGTATTTTTATCTAGCCTAATTTTGTCCTGAAAACTGGAATGTTTTCTTCCGACTGAAGAAAGAAAGACATGAACATCTTGGATGAGATGGAGGTGAGAAGATTATCAGAATTTTTTTTATTTTGGGGTGAACTAATCCTTTAAGGGTGCTTTCCAAGCGGCAACCTCCCGCAATTTCTTTTGAAGCCAAAACGGAAGTGACTTAAACTGCAATTCATCAAATGGCCACTAGGGGTGGCTCCACACAGGCTCCAGAAGGGAGCAGAATCTCATTGAGCCCCATGTTAAAATGCCCAACTTTACAGCAGAAAAAAAACATGTTTACAGCCTGGTAAAAAAATGTGGTTTGGTCTATACGGCTAATTTTGCCCTTCATGACAACTGTGAGGGGGGTGAATTTTTTTATAACTTTACATTATATAAAGCCTTAAAGTTATGCATAATTAAGGGCGTGGCCACTTTGAGTGACAGGTGAATAGCCATTTATCTGCTGTCTGTTAGTAATCGCGTCACCTCAGCTCCACCCACGTCCCGCCTCTTTGCCCATTTTCTATTATCCAGGAGTGACGCGCGACGACGTGCTGCCAAGATTGCAACGGCCAGCTCGTCCCTACTTTACGCTTCAAAACTGCTCTTCAGAATCCTATGGGTGACGTCACATACACTACGTCCATATTTTTTTACAGTCTATGGTGCTTTCACACTTAGTTTGATTGCCTGGATCGAACCCGAGTTCGATCGCTCTCCCCTTCCCCTTCCCCTCCCCCTGCCCCCTGCCCCCTGCCCCCGCTGGACTGTGTTCATATTATATTATATTGGTCCGAACCGGGGTGCGTTTGTGTCATCAAAGCAGCAGCTGTTTACCCGGCTGCTTAGTAATAACAGCGAGCGTGAAGGCAGCAAAATGCATAGCGTTGCTCACCTCACTTTTATATTTCTGTATTTGAACAGTTGGTTTTGTTTCTAAAGCTTCAGTATGTAATGGCACTTGCGTCTATCTGCCGCGAATGTACTGCAAATGCCCTAAAGAACGCTGAAGACGAGCAGAAATTAGATCTACAGTTCTCTGCTTGTAGTACATCATTCACGCTCTTCAGGAAAATGAGTGAAACACACAAACACACATTTTTATCAAATCATACATCATTAATAGCGGTTCAATTCCGAGATTTAGTACGATTGTGTTCACATCAGCAGCGAACCATACTGGAGTTCACATGAACCGTACCACAGGCCACCCTTTTTAAGCGGACTCGGATCCGCGACAGCTTTCACATCATCCAAACAAACCGAACTCGGACGTCAATCGAACCCGGGTGCGCACCAAAAGTGCTAGTGTGAAAGCACCCTTAAGGGTTGGTGGTGGTGGTGGTGGTAATAACAGGTAGCAACAGTAGTACATTTAAAAATAAATAATACAATACAATATACAGGCTACAACAGTAGTACATTTAAAAATAAATAATACAATACAATATACAGGCTACGAAAGAAAGAAAGAAAGAAAGAAAGAAAGAAAGAAAGAAAGAAAGAAAGAAAGAAAGAAAGAAAGAAAGAAAGAAAGAAAGAAAGAAAGAAAGAAAGAAAGAAAGAAAGAAAGAAAGAAAGAAAGAAATGTATCAAAAACTGCAAAAGCAATTGGGTGAAGCGCTGGCACATGTAGCAAATCAGAATCCTTGAAACAAATAGTGGTGGATCTCAAAGCGTGAACTGGTTGCCTGGTAGAAATCAATTCCAGAATGTAAAACCTACGCTGATTGGTCTGTTATGTTTGGTAAGCACGTGGGTGTAGAGAAACTATAAAATACTGCTTGAGCTAGCGGCTTCTCATTTGTGTGTGCGCGCGTGAATGTTGAAGGAGACGTGTGTATGGGTCTTTGTGCTATTGAAATACAAATTTGTGTGAATAATTTGTTTTAAAATTATATTCGTTTTACAAGGGTAAGTTTTATATTTACGTGATTTATGTTCCTGATTAGTGATGTAGCTTTGGTTAAGCATCTGTTTGAATGACTAAAAATGAAAAAAAGTTTATTTATTGATTTCAGCTATGCAATATTATATGTATTAGTGTTTTTGCTGTAAATCTCGAACTGTGTTTAAAGAGACGATGAAAAGCTTTAATACATTTGCTTGAATATAATTTAGGCATAGCTGGATCTAATTCTTACTGGTGTGTGCATATGCAGCATTTAATCCAGCGTCTTTCTCTTTCAGCACTTTATACTGTAAACTCAAGGATTTGCACAATGGTTGCAACAAGCACACTAACCAGAAACTCGGAATGCCTCTCTGAATTTGCTGGTCGCGGATATGACCAAACTTGCATCGATTATGGTAAGACATGAGATTTTTTCTTTTCATGTATACATTTCAGTATCTGTGATATGGAGCGCTAACGTGATTTTTAAACAATGCCACTGGACTTGAGCGCTGGACTTGTTTACTGCGCTGTTGGTGCAGAGCTGCAGCAGTGATGTCATGTCAACACCGATGAAGTCATTATCCATTTCCTTTGTGTCTACGACTTTAGAGCAGTAATCGGGATTTTTCTTAATTGTTGTTGCGTAAATTAGATGATTAACAGGATAATTGTGGTCTTGCTAAAATTTTTACCACAAATTTTTGATCACGTTTTTAATTGCCAAATGTATTTATTAATAAGCATTTCGTTGTTTTGATCCACTTGATGCTTTCAGAAATTTGAGCTCAAATTTAGAGTTGTACAAAACATTTACA
This sequence comes from Romanogobio albipinnatus, assembly GCA_023566225.1. NCBI lineage: Eukaryota > Metazoa > Chordata > Actinopteri > Cypriniformes > Gobionidae > Romanogobio > Romanogobio albipinnatus. Next base: position 54,274,122 of record CM042239.1, read on the forward strand.
GTTTGTTATAACCACTAACTGATAACGGGCACAAAAGTTGGAGAGGCTCTCATGCATGAATTATGAAAAACATTATCTAGATTTTTTTAAAGATTATTTTTATTACTTTAATATGATGCTAAAATTGAAATCCATTTACATTTTTACAAAATTCAGTTTTATTTAAAAATGATTTAACTGTCCACGTATGTGGACACCATGCAACAAAGGCGTAAAACGGGACAAAAAGCCACAGATGACAATATGGAAAATTGTGTTTTTATTATGTTATGCTATGTATATCAGCTCAGTTATTAAAAACGCTAATATTACAATATAACAACGATAAAACGCATTGTAGGAACTATAATGGTAGTTACATATATGGGGAAACCTAGCAATATGGACTGGGCTTTGCTGGCACATACTCCTTATCACTGCTGTCACTGTCACTTCCTCTGGGATATTCTATATTATTCTGTACTGAATGCTTGACCTGTGCTGTCCCTGTTTGGAAGGCAAATGCAAATTTGTCTCGGTATGTATGTGTAAAGTTGCCATTTAATGCTGTAATATGTCATTTTTAAATGGTTATTTATGTTGATATATTTGTTAAATGTCTGTTTTATTACAATATAAGACAATTCAAAACATATTTGCAAAAATAGAACAGATATACTAGCAGGTTACAGAAATCAGACTTTATGCAATCTGACTCCACATGCGTGGACAGTTTGTTTTTGGTGTATAAAAACTACATTTTACTCTAAATTTTAGTTTATAAAATACTAACCTATTCATCATACTTTACTGTACAAACTAATTTTTTTTTTTTTTTTTTTAGAGATATGCCTGGGGCATTTGGCACATGGCTATTGCTGTCAGCCATCTTGGATTAATGATGTCATCAAGCAATGAATATTTGGAATACAACTGTTACAATATTGCTGTCAGTCTTCTGACACTGCCCTCAAGTGGTTTGGAGAAAATGACCATGATAAATGAACCCTAAATGGAGTTAAATTAACTGTCCCCAATTTGTGTCCCCAAAAACATGAAAGGGTTAAGGGGTTTAATCTTTATTGGTGCTAGATGATGGTAAACATAATCGAAAATTAGGTGGAATCAAGAATCCATGATTAAATACCCAATATCAGATGAAAAATATCCAATGTTGATCAAAACAAGCAAATTAATATATTCCCGATTATATCATGCATCCCTCAGTCTAACCTAATGTCTTTTCTCCTCTCTCTCCAGAAATGGACTTTTGGGAACAGTGTTTGCCAGAGCCTTACTTGGGTGCAGAAGTGTGCGAGGAGCAGACATGTCAGCAGCTCGCCCGGCTGCTTGAGGGCTGTCTGTCGAGGGCCAAATCCAGAAAGCTGCAGTGTGCCAATGTGCTGGTGCCAGAGACTCTCACCCGGCGGGTGGCACGGGATATGCTCAGGTTGGCAGCAGGGGAGCCGTGTGGGTTGCGGGGCTGTGTGCTGGATGTGCATCTCGAACTGGAAGAGCAGCAGCACCGCTGTGAGAGACTCGAGCGACTTGCTTGCGACGCAAGTGTGGTGCCAACTTTTGAATTGACATTGGTTTTCAAACAAGATTGCGGTGGCTGGCCGAGCCTGCGGGACTTTTTGCGTATTGGTACGTGTTTCCCGCCTGGCACCCACCGCGCACTTAAGCTTCGCCCTGGGTTTAGGCTTATTAAGAAAAAACTATACACCTCTGCAGCTGGAACTATAGTTGAGGAGTGCTGAGATTGAGATGAAGGTGGTGGGAGGGCTGGAGTTTAAGGGAATATTTTGAATGCCCTTACTTTATGAATGTAAGCGTCTCCTGGGAAAGCAAAACTTGTGTTTTTTTAAGGTGTATTTTTTTTATTTATTTTTTTTTATAATAAGAGAAGAGTTTTGTTTGTTTTTTGGCACGAAATGGTATTGGAACAAAAGTGGACAGTTGATTGCTAATGGGTAGTTGCTGTAGTTTTTGTAAGCATTAAGGATAGTATTTAATAGTGGCCTTGACCTTGTCCCAGCCTCATCCGAAATGGTCATAATTATGCTCTCAATGAAGAGTACAAGAAGTTTTTTTTCCTTTTTATACATCACAAATGTGTTTTCAAAGTTGTAAATTAATTACAGGAAAGCATCACTCTAAAGGGGGGCATATTTCTGAATGTCTGTGCTCGTGAATATGCCGTTCAAAGTCCTTCAAATGTAAATGTCAAGATTTCCATCTCATCTCAGTGTTGTTGTTTTTGTTTTGTTTTTGGGAAAAAGTTTATTTTTTATAAACCCCTGTGAGTTCACCTGGTAATGGTCACTGTGCAAATGTTCTTGTCTTTTATCTTTCAACACTTCAGCTTTGTTTTACTCATCTTCCCAATCGAATACACTTCTATATTTTGCCTGAAGTGCTGTCTACAGCAACTGAACATTTCTTTATAAAGTTCCTTTATAGGAAGTTGAAAGTCTTGTCTATTTTGACAATAAACTCTATTTTCTATAAACTTTGCAGGTACTTTTTTTTTTTTGTGGAAACTGTTTGTGTTGCTTGTTTTGTTTCGCATTTAAATATCTAAAATAGTTGACTAATATCTTGCATGTGTTAAACCTTCCAGCGTTATTTTTTTTTTTATTAGATTCTTAAAGGGTTAGTTCACCCAAAAATGATAATTGTCATTTGCGCACCCTCATGTCGTTCCAAACCCATAAGACCTTCGTTCATCTTTGCAAACCCAAATGAAGATGTTTGATTTAATCAGAGATTTGTTTTTCTTTTCTTTGCACTTATCCTGAAAACAGACAGTTTATAGTTTGCAAGCCACAGGGCAGGGTCCTCTTCCCTCATGAGTGGCTGCAGTTTGTTTAGAAAACATACACTCACCTAAAGGATTATTAGGAACACAAATCAAATCACTTTATTGTCACACAGCTATATGCACAAGTGCAACAGCAGGTGAAATTCTTGGTGCAGTTCCGAGCAACATAGCAGTCACGACATGACATGTACAACATTTAAAGCAGCATTAGATTACACATCTGATGCGCCCACAATTACTCACAGCACAGTATACACTACAATAAACAATAAATAATTTACACAGTGTGAGTGTAGTTCTCACAGCTTTAACCAATATACACATACTTACAATATACATATACTTTAAACAATATACACTAATCATACATTAAACAGTATACATTAAGCTATAATAATAATATACAATGTACAGTATACATTATTATTCACAGTAGAGATCCAATTATGTACAATAGGTGCTATATGATAAATGATAAATAATAAATGATACATAAATGTGTGTATAATGTGTGTGTGTGTATCTACAGTGGGTTGTGCGGAGTGATATTCTGTCCAGTGTGTTATGATCCTGATGGATCAGGAGTTAAGTAGTCTAATTGCTTGTGGGAAGAAGCTGTTCTGGAGTCGGCTGGTGCGTGTTCTAATGCTGCGGTACCGTCTGCCTGATGGCAGCAGTGAGAGCAGCCCATGGTTCGGGTGGCTAGAGTCTCTGATGATCCTCTGAGCTCTCTTCACACACCGCCTGGCGTAAATGTCCTGGAGGGAGGGAAGCTCACCTCCGATGATGCAGCTGGCCGTGCGCACTACCCTTTGCAGGGCTTTGCGGTTGCGGGCGGTACTGTTGCCGTACCAGGTGGTGATGCAGCCAGTCAGCAGGCTCTCTATGGTGCAGGTGTAGAAGCGTGTGAGGATGTGGCGGCTCATTCCAAACCTCCTCAGCCGTCGCAGGAAGAAAAGGCGCTGATGAGCCTTCTTCACAACGGCCTCAGAGTGGACGGACCATGAGAGTTCCTCTGTGATGTGGACACCGAGGAACTTGAAGCTGCTGACTCTCTCCACCGGTGCTCCATCGATGGTGATGGGGCGGTGTTCTCTCTCATTCCTCCTGAAGTCGACCACCAGCTCCTTGGTCTTGCTGACGTTGAGGGAGAGGTTGTGCTCCTGACACCACCGTGTCAGAGTGTGCACCTCCTCTCTGTAGGCAGTTTCATCATTGTCAGTGATGAGACCTACCACCGTCGTATCGTCAGCAAACTTGATGATGGTATTGGAGCTGTGGATTGCCACACAGTCATGTGTGTACAGGGAGTACAGGAGTGGGCTGAGAACACAGCCCTGAGGGGCTCCAGTGTTGAGAGTCAGTGATGAGGAGATGTTACTGCCCATTCTGACCACCTGGCGTCTGTTTGACAGGAAGTCCAGGATCCAGCTGCATAACAAGCTGTTTAAGCCTAGAGCCCGGAGTTTCCCGTCAAGTATGGAGGGCACAATGGTGTTGAATGCTGAGCTGTAGTCCACAAACAGCATTCTCACATACGTGTTCCTCTTTTCCAGGTGGGAGAGAGCAGTGTGTATAGTGGATGAAATGGCATCATCAGTGGAGCGGTTTGTGCGGTATGCAAACTGCAGTGGGTCCAGTGAGGGGGGGAGAACAGAGCAGATGTGGTTTCTGACTAGTCTCTCAAAGCATTTGCTGATGATGGGGGTCAGAGCAACAGGACGCCAGTCGTTTAAGCAGGTGGTTTTTGACTGCTTAGGTACAGGAACAATGGTGGACGTTTTAAAGCATGTGGGGACCACGGACAGGGAGAGGGACAGGTTAAAAATGTCCGTGAAGACTCCAGCCAGTTGGTGCGCGCACGCTCTGATCACGCGGCCGGGAATGCCGTCTGGACCCGCTGCTTTACGGACGTTCACCCGCTGGAAGGATCGGGTTACATCCGCTAAAGATACGGAGAGTGCACTAACCTCTGTATCTTCAGCCGCGAGCTCTCTCTCCGCGAGGGCGGTGTTAGTTCCCTCAAAGCGAGCATAGAAGGTGTTGAGCTCGTCCGGGAGAGAGGCAGCGGTGTTCACGGTGGAGTTTGTGATCCCTTTGTAGTCCGTGATGGTGTTAATTCCCCTCCACATGCTTCTAGAGTCGGTGGTGTCGAACTGTCCTTCAATCTTGTCCCTGTTTCCTGCTCACTCACTGTCCTATACAGTTCCTTTAGTGCCCGGTCTGTGTCGGCTTGTGGGGGAATATACACCGCTGTGATGATGACCGCTGTGAATTCCCTCAGTAGCCAGAATGGTCGGCACAGAACCGTGAGAAATTCCAGATCAGGAGAACAGAAAGACTTGATAGAATGTACGTTCCTCTGATCACACCAGGATCGGTTGATCATAAAACACACACCCCCGCCTTTGCTTTTCCCGGAGAGATCTTTTTCTCTGTCCATTCGATGCACGGAGAACCCTGTGGTTTCGATGGCCGAACTAATACACCATACTAATACTGTGTTTGACCCCCTTTCGCCTTCAGAACTGCCTTAATTCTACGTGGCATTGATTCAACAAGGTGCTGAAAGCATTCTTTAGAAATGTTGGCCCATATTGATAGGATAGCATCTTGCAGTTGATGGAGATTTGTGGGATGCCCATCCAGGGCACGAAGATCCCGTTCCACCACATCCCAAAGATGCTCTATTGGGTTGAGATCTGGTGACTGTGGGGGCCATTTTAGTACAGTAAACTCAATGTCATGTTCAAGAAACCAATTTGAAATGATTCGAGTTTTGTGACATGGTGCATTATCCTGCTGGAAGTAGCCATCAGAGGATGGGTACATGGTGGTCATAAAGGGATGGACATGGTCAGAAACAATGCTCAGGTAGGATGTGGCATTTAAACGATGCCCAATTGGCACTAAGGGGCCTAAAGTGTGTCAAGAAAACATCCCCCACACCATTACACCACCACCACCGCACAGTGGTAACAAGGCATGATGTATCCATGTTCTCATTCTGTTTACGCCAAATTCTGACTCTACCATCTGAATGTCTCAACAGAAATTGAGACTCATCAGACCAGGCATCATTTTTCCAGTCTTCAACTGTCCAATTTTGGTGAGCTTGTGCAAATTGTAGCCTCTTTTTCCTATTTGTAGTGGAGATGAGTGGTACCCGGTGGGGTCTTCTGCTGTTGTAGCCCATCCGCCTCAAGGTTGTGCGTGTTGTGGCTTTACAAATGCTTTGCTGTATACCTCGGTTGTAACGAGTGGTTATTTCAGTCAAAGTTGCTCCTGTATCAGCTTGAATCAGTCGACCCATTCTCCTCTGACCTCTAGCATCAACAAGGCATTTTCGCCCACAGGACTGCCGCATACTGGATGTTTTTCCCTTTTCACACCATTCTTTGTAAACCCTAGAAATGGTTGTGCGTGAAAATCCCAGCAACTGAGCAGATTGTGAAATACTCAGACCGGCCCGTCTGACACCAACAACCATGCCATGCTCAAAATTGCTTAAATCACCTTTCTTTCCCATTCTGACATTCAGTTTGGAGTTCAGGAGATTGTCTTGACCAGGACCACACCCCTAAATGCATTGACGCAACTGCCATGGGATTGGTTGATTAGATAATTGCATTAATGAGAAATTGAACAGGTGTTCCTAATAATCCTTTAGGTGAGTGTATTGATGAAACATTGACATATATGATTTTCTAGTTTTACTTAAACCCAAATTATAGCGAAGGCTCACTACACTTTTGTTACACTGATTGAGGCAGCCGAATATGGACAGTATTCCGGTCAGAGAATCAGTAATTGGAGGACAGATTCATAGTGAAGACGGATTTATTGAACATCTGTCTTTCTGTTGTCATCTGCACCATAGTTAACTGTGATAAAGACAGCTGTAGTAATGGTCTAAAGAAACAATAAAGAAATATAATTAACGTTACAAATAATATTCAGTAAAGGTATGTGTTACAATAACATGACATGCAATAATAAGAATATCAACAACATATGTAAATACACACAGATTATACTATCATGTCTGTATCCTCAACATAAATATACTCAATATAAGGTGCAATAAACAGTAATACAATAAACGGAAATAAAATAAACACCTTTGTGACGCAGTATGATAATACTGGTGTGGCTGATTAATTAGCGCATTTACTCGCAGCAAATTGCGGCCGCGATAAAACACTCATGATTCGCCAATGTAAACAAAAGCATCAGTAGGAATCAACTATACACTCCTGGGACCCACAAATAGACTTTTGTCCACTGTAGTGGACGTTATATTTTAGGGAATTTCTCTGACATCATACATGTCGCATGTCACAGTCTGGATGTCCTTTAAAGGTCCCGTTTTTCCTGTTTTTTTTAAAGCTTTGATTGTGTTTACAGTGTGCAATATAACATGTGTTCATGTTTCGTGTGTAAAAAAACAGTATTTTTCACACAATTTACTTATCTGTATACCGCTGTTTTCACTGTCCTAAAAACGGTCTGATGACTTCCTTGTTCTATCAAGTAACTCCTTCAGAAAACGTAATGAGTTCTGATTGTGCCAGCGGTTCCTGTGTTGTGATCATAGGTTGTGATTCGACAGCAGCTTAGCGCATGTTGCCCGGTAAGGTCACGCCTCTTACCAGAGATGCATGCGCTCAGTGTTCGAGTGACGTTATTAAAGAAGGAAGTAGAGGGATGTAGTCCTAATCGGGCGTTCGGCTTTGAAACGGGATATCACAAGCTTATAGGAACGCCCACCTGGAGGGCAAAACAAGGCTCTGCTCCATTGCCTGCTAGTCATTTTTACCAGGTTTGTAGTCAGTATTAATGTATGGAAGCCCGTTTCCGCCACTAAATAAAAAAATAAAAACAGTAATTGCGACTTTTTATCTCAGAATTCTGACTTTTTTTCTCACAATTGTGAGTTATAAAGTCAGAATTCTGAGATATAAACTCGCAATTGCGTGATATAAAGTCAGAATTCTGAGATATAAAGTCAGAATTCTGAGATATAAAGTCGCAATTGCGTGATGTAAAGTCAGAATTCTGAGATATAAAGTCGCAATTGCGTGATATAAAGTCAGAATTCTGAGATATAAAGTCGCAATTGCGTGATATAAAGTCAGAATTCTGAGATATAAAGTCGCAATTGCGTGATATAAAGTCAGAATTCTGAGATATGAAGTCGCAATTGCGTGATGTAAAGTCAGAATTCTGAGATATAAAGTCGCAATTGCGTGATATAAAGTCAGAATTCTGTGATAAAAAGTCGCAATTGCGAGTTATAAAGTCAGAATTCTGTGATAAAAAGTCGCAATTGCGAGTTATAAAGTCATTGATCTGCCGCGACCCGACACATGATGAGTTGTGAACACATTAATGAGTATATTAACTGTAGTTTTAGCTGCTAATGATGGAATGATTGTACATTATCTGAACGGCATTAATATCTCTGAGCAAACATGCTCTTGAAGGGATTTTAAGCGCAAGCTTTGGCGTAGAAACAACAGAACGGATGTGAGGGGCAATGTTCATTGAACATATTCTGATGTGTTATTATGGAAATATGATCCCCAGAACTCCACCACCCTCAGAATGTGCTGTAATTCACGATGTCCTTAGAGAACGAGTGTGTCCAGTAATGACACGTCCAGTATGATCTGTCGCTATATACAGTCACCTGAGGGTGGCGCTGTTTCAGCACTTTACCCCATTGAAAGGTTGCAGTTACATATATAGCACTTTAAAAGGTTCCCCTTGGATTATGAGCCAAGAACCATTTTTGGTGCCATATAGAACCTTTTTTTTTTAGAGGGTATGGCTACTCAAAGGCCACGGAAACAATGCCATTGACGTGCGTAACGAACCCACTGGCATTGTTTCCGCGGCCTTTGAGTAGCCATAAGGCTGAAACTACAGCGTCTTTCTGTTTTTAATACATTTGTTGAATATGTCTTTTTTTAAATAATTTTTTACTTTTTTTAAATAATTGTTCTTATTATTATTATAAATAAAAAAGGGTATGATCATTCATGCTTTGTACTGTAACTGTAACTGCAACCTTTCAATGGGGTAAAGTGCTGAAACCCTTTTATACTTTATTTAATGGAAAATATATTAACCACTCAAAACTGACAAAGAATGATAACAAAAAGCTGATATGAACAAGTGATTTATCTTTCATCCAAAGCCACATGAAGCAATTTTGAATTTAGAATCATAGTTACAACTATTTAATGGACACTTTTCACATTTCTGAAGTGATATAATTGTAGCTGGGTAAACAAAGATTTAGTGGAAGTATAGTGGTAATGTAGCGGTGAACTACAGCAATATATATTCTCATAGTATGTCCGAATCCTCAGTATTCATAAAAGAGTAGGCGAGAATTACCGGGCAGATTAACTAATTCTCGCGAGATTCGGACGTGCGTGTACTTAAATTGCATCCGAATATGCCTACATACTGTCACAGATGCATCTGCGTCAGACCTCTACACTCCGCCCATCCGCTCCGCTTCACCCGAGTTCTGATTCACCGCACCTGTGTTCATCACCTGTCCCTCATTTCCCTGTCACTGCACTTCCTGTTATAAGCACCTTCAGTTTCACCAGTCCATTGTCAGGTCTCGTCGATACGACATCGCCAAACTGACTCTCTCACTCAACCCTTACCTGCTAAAGACCGACCTGTATTCCTTCATCCGACCATCCTTCCTCAACCAGCCTGCCTTCTTCTGATCACCTGTCTTGAACCTTCTCCATCCCGACTCACATCCTGCTTCAGATAAGAGACTTACACAGAACACTTCATCAGATACCACTCCAGTTACTTCATCACTTCTTCCTGTCTGCCGTGACCATTATATGTTTGTGTTTAATAAATATCATTTCAACTTACCTGTTTGTGTCATTCAGCATTCCTGACAGAAGACCTGACCAAACATGCAAGAACCAACTGGTCACGGCGACGGAGAAGCCTCCACGCCGATCTTCACCACCGGATCCTCACCTGTCACTTCGTCACCCGCCATCAATCCTTCTTCGTCTGCCTCTGTCAGTCTCACGGCCCGGCCAGCGCCCTTCTCAGGCGAGGAGGGGGAGTGCAGCGGATTTCTCCTGCAGTGCGAGCTGTTCATGGAGATGAACGCATCACAATTCGCCTCCGAGAAATCTAAGGTAGCTTTCTTAATTTCCCTCCTCACTGGAAGAGCATTGCTTTGGGCACAATCACTGTGGGAAGCTAAAGGAGCTGTGACTGAGACCCTGAGCAACTTTGTTAGTCACTTCCGGGTAGTGTTTTCTCCAGTCGCTAATGCTTTATCTGTTCATGATCAATTATTTAGACTACGGCAAGGCAATTCATCTGTCTCTTCATATGCACTTCAGTTTCGAACCCTAGCAGCCTCTAGTGGATGGAACAGCTCCGTGGTGCAAAGGTATTTACTAAACTAGATCTCCGTAGCGCTTATAATCTAATTAGAATTAGAAAAGGAGATGAGTGGAAGACCGGATTCATCACTCCTGCAGGCCACTATGAATACCGCGTCATGCCCTTCGGGTTGTCCAATGCTCCAGCGGTCTTCCAGGGGTTTATGAATGAGATATTTAAAGACTACCTGAACCAGTTCGTTATAATCTACATCGATGATGTACTCATATATTCTACCAGCCTGTCCGAGCATCGCCATCATGTCAAGTCAGTTCTCCAACGTCTACGGGATCATCAGCTGTATCTGAAACTCGAGAAGTGTGAGTTCCATCAAGAAACCCTCCACTTCCTAGGGTATGTGATCACTCCTCAGGGAGTCACCATGGACCAGAGGAAGGTGGATGCCGTTGCCAACTGGCCATTACCCTCCACCGTCAAAGGGCTGCAACGATTCCTGGGTTTCGCAAACTTCTACCGTAGATTCATTCAAGGTTACAGTCAAATCAGTGCCCCTATCACCTCACTCCTGAAAAAAGGGGCCAAGTCTCTGTCCTGGACCTCCGAAGCCACCCAAGCGTTTGATGTGTTGAAGCAATCCTTCAGTTCCGCTCCTACCCTTGTGCATCCCAATCCAGATCTTCCTTTCACCGTCGAAGTGGATGCGTCCAACACTGGGGTAGGAGCGTTCCTTTCCCAACAGCAGGGGAAGCATCCTCGACTCCATCCATGTGCCTTCTTCTCCAAGAAGATGTCCCCGGCGGAGCAGAATTATGATATCGGCAAACGGGAACTGCTGGCTATCAAGCTAGCTCTGGAGGAATGGAGACACTGGCTGGAGGGAGCGAGACATCCGTTTGTAGTCATCACAGACCACCATAACCTGGAATACCTTCGAGAGGCCAAAAGACTCAACACTCGTCAAGCTCGCTGGTCCCTTTTCTTTACAAGATTCAACTTCAAGGTAACATACCGTCCAGGGGACAAAAATGTCAAAGCTGATTCTCTATCTCGTATACACCAACCCGATACCTTCACTCCAAAGCCAGAACCTATCCTCCCTCCAGCCTTGATCGTTAGTCCCATCCAGTGGGGTATAGATGACCACATAGCCGACGCCACCCGAACCGAACCTGCTCCACCGGGAGGGCCAGTGGGACGGATCTATGTTCCCACGCGCCTACGTCCGTCCCTCATGGACTCGGTCCATACTTCGCTGGGCTCTGGACACCCAGGCAGTCAACAGACCCTCTCGCTCCTTCAACGACGGTACTGGTGGCCCAGTATGAGCCAGGATGTGTCCCAGTACGTGAAAGGCTGCTTAGTCTGTGCCATGGCCAAGGTCCCTCGTTAGCTCCCAGAAGGTAAATTAGTACCCCTGCCTATCCCAACCAGGCCGTGGTCCCACCTGGGGGTAGATTTTGTTACCGATCTTCCTTCTTCTCAATCTTAAACATGTATACTGGTGGTTGTTGACCGTTTCTCGAAGGCTTGTAAGTTCATCCCTCTGCCAGGTCTACCCACCGCCTTCAAAATGGCAGAAGCATTATTTAATCAAGTTTTTCGTCACTTTGGGTTACCAGAAGATATCGTCTCCGATCGCGGACCTCAGTTCATATCCAGGGTATGGAAGGCCTTCTTCAACCTTCTGGGAGTCACAGTCAGCTTGACGTCAGGATATCATCCCCAGTCCAATGGCCAGACTGAGCGGAAGATACAAGAGGTCGGACGGTATCTTCGATCCTATTGCCATGACCATCAAGACTGCTGGAGCAGGTATCTACCCTGGGCCGAGTATGCACAGAATTCCCTTCGACAGTCTACTACGGGTCTCACGCCTTTTCAGTGCATACTCGGCTTTCAGCCGCCGCTGTTTCCCTGGTCAGGTGAGCCTTCAGATGTTCCAGCAGTCCATCATTGGTTCCAGGAGAGCGAGAGTATCTGGGACTCAGCTCATGTCCATCTCCAAAGGGCTGTTCGGAGACACAAGAGTCAGGCCGACGCTAGAAGATCTGCGACTCCGACGTATCAACCGGGGCAAAAGGTCTGGCTCTCCACCCGGGACATCCGTCTCCGTCAGCCCTGTCGTAAGCTGAGTCCCCGGTACATAGGTCCATTCGCAATACAGAGGCAGATCAACGACGTCACCTACCGGTTATCACTCCCTGCACACTACCGCATCTCACCCTCATTTCATGTCTCCCTGCTCAAACCCTATACTGATCCTTTGTTTCCTCCCTCCTCAGGGTCTGGCGCTGATGAGGTACCTCCTCCTCCCGTGGACCCCGCTGACGAGAACATCTACCGGGTCCAGGGCATTCTCGATTTCACGGCGACGGGGCAGTCAACTGGAGTACCTCGTGGACTGGGAGGGTTTTGGACCTGAGGAGAGATGCTGGGTTCATCGTGATGACATTCTAGACCCAATGCTCCTACAGGACTTTCACTCATCTCATCCCAATCGTCCGGCGCCGAGAGGTCGAGGTCGGCCCCGTCGTCGGGTCTTTCGTCCCTCAGGAGCTGGCCGTGGAGGAGGGGGTACTGTCACAGATCTGCGTCAGACCTCTACACTCCGCCCATCCGCTCCGCTTCACCCGAGTTCTGATTCACCGCACCTGTGTTCATCACCTGTCCCTCATTTCCCTGTCACTGCACTTCCTGTTATAAGCACCTTCAGTTTCACCAGTCCATTGTCAGGTCTCGTCGATACGACATCGCCAAACTGACTCTCTCACTCAACCCTTACCTGCTAAAGACCGACCTGTGTTCCTTCATCCGACCATCCTTCCTCAACCAGCCTGCCTTCTTCTGATCACCTGTCTTGAACCTTCTCCATCCCGACTCACATCCTGCTTCAGATAAGAGACTTACTCAGAACACTTCATCAGATACCACTCCAGTTACTTCATCACTTCTTCCTGTCTGCCGTGACCATTATATGTTTGTGTTTAATAAATATCAAAGTTATATATAAAGTTCACATATTTAACAACCGACGAGGAAACTGTTGGTTTTAAGACATTAATGTATATTAAATATTGATATATTAAAAGATATTAAATAGCTGTAAAACATTTCATTTTCATATAGCTAACGCACCAGTCGTGCTTCATTAAGCACACATACTTCTGAATATTTGTTAATCATCGTTTTCTTGAAAGCATCGCTTTAACTGTGTACAAGAACCTGATAAACGTTTGTTTAAAGAAAAGGTGTGAATGCACTCTTAACCATATGCAATATAGACGTTTCCTAAATGTGCGTTTAACATTTGACAAGGGGACATTTTACAGACATGTCATTGATTTGGCCTAAGCTTTTGTCAGCACTTTGCATTACACACATACATGCTTATTTTACTGATTTAAAGAAACAGATTAAAACAACTGAAGATGCATTTTAGATTTCATTTGTCTATTGACCAATTTAGGATCGTTTGTGTTGGATGAAACACAAAGTAACAAGTCCGCTATCAAAGTATACACATCAACCTTTTGATATATATTTACTTTTTATCACATAAATGACAGATCTAACATTAAATCTTGTTTGGATGTAACAGGTAGTGTTGTAGTACTCGAGACCGGTCTTGGTCTCGAGACCGGTCTTAAGACCATTTTTTGATGGTCTTGGTCTTGTCTCGGTCTCGACTGCATTTCTCCTCGGTCTTGTCTTGGTCTCGGACTTAAAGGACTCGGGATTTTATCTCAAGACCAGTCAAGACCACAACTGCAAGGATATCACTAAATTTCCGGTGCATTGTCTGATTTAATATCATTAATGTGATTTGATGTAAAACTTACAGCTTACTTCTTTGTAATGTGATTTATTTTGTTACTATGCTGCCGGGTTCAAAATCAATGCAGAATTGTCTCAGAAATGTGCAAAAATGTATATAAATGCCCACAAAATTCTGAGATTGTTTTTTTATATAACATAGAATAGAATTAAGCAATATCGCAATAGCAAGAGAGCTGTTTTCATGAATATATTAGCGTGATTGCAAATGATATTGATTTATACAAACATTCTATAAACAAGAAGTTAATATTAAATTACATTTTAAACTGTGTCTTTGCTAATTCGGCAGCGTTTGGTTATTAAAAGAATCGGTTGCTTTGAACAAATCGGTTGAATAAAGGATTCTGTGACGGTTAAATAATGTTAATGTTTTAATGTTAAATTAATCTGAACATTATTTATGCAGGTGTAATCGTATCAATTCAGATGCAACTTCTGTGCCATGAATTTTATTGGTAGTGATTTGATTGGTAACAGCGCTATAGTGTCTTACTATTCTAATTGTATTTAATTACCGTATTCAATATAAGTAATTTCTCAGACACTAGATATGGATCTTTTAGATGAATTTAAGGAGTGCTGGTCTGGTCTTGGTCTTGACTCGGTCTCGCCCTGTCTTGGTCTTGGTCTTGTCTTGGTCTCAACACCACAAAGTCTTGGTCTTGTCTTGGTCTCGGCACACGCTGGTCTTGGTCTCGACTTGGTCTCGGTTAAGGTGGTCTTGACTACAACACTAGTAACAGGGACTGATGAACACACACGCAGCCTTATCCAGTGGAGAGTGGCTAATGAAGCCGCCTTCACTGGAAAGAGAAATGCTGCAATTAAAGGCTTCGAGTAAGTATACCATAGAAAATAATTGAATTTATTTCAGCACTTGAGTTATTACAGCACTTTTTGATTATTGATCTCTCATCACTTGTTGCAGAGCTTTTGTGGATGAACCTTGCTCAAGGACACACTGGTGGTGACGGCTGCGGAGATCGAAGCAGAAACCTTCTGCTTTAGTCCACTACACCACAAAAGTGATAAAGCTACAATACAAATAGCATGTAATTGTAAAAATATTAAATTAAATATGGCAAGAAATGGGATGCGGACAACATGAATTGTAAAACGTTTTAAGTAGTCATGCTGATGGAGAGCAGGCACACGGATGTTTGGAGTAGACATCAGCAGTCAGAGATTGTCCCGCACATGTTCTCACACTCTTGCTTCAAGGTTGTGGGGTTCAGGAGGGACATGATGGACGGCTAGAACAGGCGAAGGTGTTCACGGTGGTCAACTGCTTCATCAATATAAAGCCGCAGAATTGGCACAGCTGTGTTGAGATGGCAGCAGATGTGGGGTTCACCATCTGTAAATGCGTGATGGTTTGTTAGAACAATACGTTTGAATAAAGTTTTGTTTCATGTGTTGGTGACTTATTCATTTGTGTTGTTTACTTTTATTCATTCTTTTACTCGTGATTTTTACTCATAATTCACGTTTCCTATTGTTGTCAGTAAATAAAATATTTTATTAACTCATGCATTTATTCATTGCTTGACTGAAAATTGGTATTCACATCGGCTGCATTTGTTCTAGTGTATATTCATGCATCGCTATGTCATATGACAAGTTGTATTTTGCTTGTTTTACTAAAACAATATAATTTTCAGTAAAAAAAGAAAAAGTAATATAATTAAGTAGCTACTGGTCAGCATTTGTCATTATTGTAAGTGTTTTAGTGGGCTAGCAATGCAATTAATTCTGGGGTAATCTTAATTTTGAATAGTGATACTTACATTTTTCGAGTATAAAATCAACAGTTTTCTCCAAAGGTGAGATCTTCGAGCAGCTGAAAGACGTCTCTGTGCAGGCACTGACGGAAACCGCACAGGTCGGGCTGTGGAGTTACTGATGCTTTGAGCTCTCACTGCACCTGTCACTCATATCTTTTATTTTATAATTACATGGTTGTATCTTTAACAATCATAATGATAAAACAAATATGGGTTTGCATACATTATATATACAAAGAAAAAAACAATAACAAGGTTAGATATCTTTGAATAATTCATCATAATGCAATAAAAATATTATTTCATAAGCTTGAGGGATGAAACAGGAGTTAAATTTAACAAAAAAAAGGAAAATATAAAAGGAGATTTAGGCCAATTTTGATTGTGGATGAAATTTTTTGCATGTAAAATAAAGAAATTGACAACATATTCAAGAGATCACTTGATCACTTGGGTAAGGATAAAACAGTCAGATTAGTAGGGTTAATATCACAAAATAAATGGGCAGCTGTTTCTTCAACAAGACCACAAAATTAGCAAGTTTAATCAATATTAAGATATTTATAGATTGTCACTCGTCTTTCTCGTCGTTGCCCTTGAGATAACGTCGTAGGTCACATGATTACGTCAACATGGCGCATAAAGTGCGGATCGCATTCATACTTAACGAGATCAGGCAATATAGTACCTACTCTTTTAGAGCTTGTTAAGTAAGTACTTATTGAAAATGAGTACCTACTCAATGAGTATGCGGTTTCAAACGCAGCCCATGTCTTTTGCATGTTTTACAAAAGGCGTCCATTCACAACTGACTTCCGGAAAAACGGGATTGACCAATGACATTTCAGGTTACAATGAAATAAGTAAAATCAATCAAATCAAATCACTTTATTGTCACTCTACCATATGCACAAGTGCAACAGTAGGTGAAATTCTTAGGTGCAGTCCGAGCAAACATAGTAGTCATGACATGACATGTACAACATTTAAGCAACAACAGATTACACATCTGATGCGCACACAATTACTCACAGCACAGTATACACTACAATAAACACTAAATAATTTACACAATGTGAGTGTAGTTCTCACAGCTTTAAACAATATACACATACTTACAATATACATATACTTTAAACAATATACACTAAACATACATTAAACAATAACAGTATACATTAAGCTATAGTAATAATATACAATGTACAGTATACAATATGTTCACAAATTGAAATCCAAAGTGCAATAGATGCTGTATGATAAATAAATGTGTATATAATGTGTGTGTATCTACAGTGGGTTGTGCTGAGTGATATTCTGTCCAGTGTGTGTTATGATACTGATGGATCAAGAGTTAAGTAGTCTGATTGCTTGTGGGAAGAAGCTGTTCTGGAGTCGGCTGGTGCGTGTTCTAATGCTGCGGTACCGTCTGCCTGATGGCAGCAGTGAGAGCAGCCCATGGTTCGGGTGGCTAGAGTCTCTGATGATCCTCTGAGCTCTCTTCACACACCGCCTGGCGTAAATGTCCTGGAGGGAGGGAAGCTCACCTCCGATGATGCAGCTGGCCGTGCGCACTACCCTTTGCAGGGCTTTGCGGCTGCGGGCGGTACTGTTGCCGTACCAGGTGGTGATGCAGCCAGTCAGCAGACTCTCTATGGTGCAGGTGTAGAAGCGTGTGAGGATGTGGCGGTTCATTCCAAACCTCCTCAGCCGTCGCAGGAAGAAAAGGTGCTGATGAGCCTTCTTCACAACGGCCTCGGTGTGGACGGACCATGAGAGTTCCTCTGTGATGTGGACACCAAGGAACTTGAAGCTGCTGACTCTCTCCACCGGTGCTCCATCGATGGTAATGGGGCGGTGTTCTCTCTCATTCCTCCTGAAGTCGACCACCAGCTCCTTGGTCTTGCTGACGTTGAGGGAGAGGTTGTGCTCCTGACACCACCGTGTCAGAGTGTGCACCTCCTCTCTGTAGGCCATTTCATCATTGTCAGTGATAAGACCTACCACTGTCGTATCATCAGCAAACTTGATGATGGTGTTGGAGCTGTGGATTGCCACACAGTCATGTGTGTACAAGGAGTACAGGAGTGGGCTGAGAACACAGCCCTGAGGGGCTCCAGTGTTGAGAGTCAGTGATTATGAGATGTTACTGCCCATTCTGACCACCTGGCGTCTGTTTGACAGGAAGTCCAGGATCCAGCTGTATAACAAGCTGTTTAAGCCTAGAGCCCGGAGTTTCATGTCAAGTATGGAGGGCACAATGGTGTTGAAAGGCTGTAGTCTACAAACAGCATTCTCACATACGTGTTCCTCTTTTCCAGGTGGGAGAGAGCAGTGTGAATTGTTGATGAAATGGCATCATCAGTGGAGCGGTTTGTGCGGTATGCAAACTGCAGTGGGTCCAGTGAGGGGGGGAGAACAGAGCAGATATGGGTTCTGACTAGTCTCTCAAAGCATTTGCTGATGATGGGGGTCAGAGCAACAGGACGCCAGTCATTTAAGCAGGTGGTTTTTGACTGCTTAGGTACAGGAACAATGGTGGACGTTTTAAAGCATGTGGGGACCACAGACAGGGAGAGGGACAGGTTAAAAATGTCCGTGAAAACTCCAGCCAGTTGGTGCGCGCACGCTCTGATCACGCGGCCCGGAATGCCGTCTGGACCCGCTGCTTTACGGACGTTCACCCGCCGGAAGGATCGGGTTACATCCGCTAAAGATACGGAGAGTGAACTAACCTCTGTATCTTCAGCCGCGAGCTCTCTCTCCGCGAGGGCGGTGTTAGTTCCCTCAAAGCGAGCATAAAAGGTGTTGAGCTCGTCCGGGAGAGAGGCAGTGGTGTTCACGGTGGAGTTTGTGTTCCCTTTGTAGTCCGTGATGGTGTTAATTCCCCGCCACATGCTTCTGGAGTCGGTGGTGTTGAACTGTCCTTCAATCTTGTCCCTGTACTGGCGTTTTGCTGCTCTGATGGTTTTCCGGAGGGCATAACTTGCTTGTTTATGCTCCTCCGCATTACCGGAGTTAAAAGTGAAGGTCCGCGCATTGAGTGCCGCGCGAATTTAGTGCAGCGCGAATCCCCATTTAGCCACGGCTTCTGGTTAGGGTACAGCCGTATTGTTCTGGTCGGAACAACGTCTTCTACGCACTTCCTGATGAAACACGTTACGCTATCAGCGTAGACCTCGATGTCGTCATCAGAGGCCGACCGGAACATCTCCCAGTCCGCGTGATCAAAAGCATAGAGTCCGATTGGTCCGACCAGCACTGGATGGTTCTGAGGGCGGGTGCTTCCTGTTTCAGCCTCTGCCTATAAGCGGGCAAAAGGAGGATGGAAGCGTGATCTGATTTGCCGAATGGTGGGCATGGGAGGGACTTGTAACCATCCTTGAAGGGAGAGTAACAGTGGTCTAAAACACGGTTCCCTCGCGTGTTGAAGCTAACATGTTGGTGGTATTTAGGTGCAATGCGCTTGAAGTTGGCTTTGTTAAAGTCCCCGGTCACAATAAACGCAGCCTCAGGATGCGCGGTTTCCTGCTCACTCACTGTCCTATACAGTTCCTTTAGTGCCCGGTCTGTGTCGGCTTGTGGGGGAATATACACAGCTGTGATGATGACCGCTGTGAATTCCCTCGGTAGCCAGAATGGTCGGCACAGAACCGTGAGAAGTTCCAGATCAGGAGAACAGAAAGACTTGATAGAATGTACGTTCCTCTGATCACACCAGGATCTGTTGATCATAAAACACACACCCCCGCCTTTGCTTTTCCCTGAGAGATCTTTTTCTCTGTCCATTCGGTGCACGGAGAACCCCGTGGTTTCGATGGTGAAACCAGAGTAACGAAGGAAGGCCGACTGCGCCGCTGGTTTCCCACCTGAGCGACCTCAATTCGCCCTGGATAAACTAAATGTGTTAAAACCCACATTATAAGCCAAATATTAGATACTCCCCCGAGTATAGCCTAAGCGTTTGGCCCACCTTTCCTCTCTAAGCCGCACCCTCTTACTAGGTTTCCTACTCCGATAGCCACACATGCTGTAGGCCCTATCAGAAACTCTTACAAAAGGTAGTTTTAGGTTTAGTTCTTTTAGTGTTCCCCCAACACTCCCAGCGTTCGTACTTATTTCCCTTTTTAGTGCAGACCAATTGTTTTGTGTTTGTTTTCACTGTGCTCTTTCCTACCTTCACTGTCCGGACTGTTGTAAATTTTGTTTCTTTCAGTTCACCAAGAGACCCCAAGTGGACCCCAAGACCCCTGGAACAGGAAGCGGCAGCGCTAAAGCTCCAAGCCGAGGAGGCCTGGAGAAACCAGGCCCTCACCCAGCGTCATCTAGATCAGCTACTTCTAGAGACCGAGAAAGAGGGTGAAACGGACACAGAACGAGAGAAAGAAGTAGAAAGACTTCGAAAGACCCTGGAAAATCTGCGTCTAGACACAGACCGCAGAGAGCAGTCGGAAAAAGACACCAGGGAAGAACTCAACGAACAGCTCCGGCAAGGCAAAGCTCTCCTAGAGAGAGCCAACACTGCACTTAAAGACAAAGATGCTAGAGCCAAAGCCTCCGAAAAACACTTGCAGGCTGCCCGAGCCGAGATCAATGAGCTTGTCCAGCAAAGACATGAGCTCAAAGATGAACTTGACCTTGTTCACAGAGAACTGAAACATGCATATAAACTGCAAAGTGACCGGGAAGGGGAAACACACCACACAGAGTTTCCCCCGACCAGCTGGTCCGCACCTTTTAGCCAAGAACCAAGAGCTAGAAAGGGGGGTGACAGCCCACCATTCAGACTGTCACCCACTAGCCTCCACGAATCCCCGCCAGCGGCTGAGGAAGGGAAGCCCTTCCAGGAAGTCAGGGTCAGCAGCCACGTAGCTCATAAAGACCTTGACAAGCTGGCCAAGAATATCCCTACGTTCAGCCCAGACCCTGCAGGAAGACACGACGTTCACGCCTACTTGCAAGACATAGACTTTCACCTGCAGACTGTCGCTAACGCGAACACCTGGGACAGATTGTATCTACTCAGAATCACGTCTAACTGGGACGTACGTAGCTTTCTAGACCGTCAACCAGAGGCTGTCAAAGCGGACTACTGGCAGCTATGACGAGCTCTAATTCGTGAATACTCTGATCCAGAATCAGACCTGGGGCTCATCGCTGCTGTGGACCTCAGGCAAGGCCGACTTGAAACCCCACAGAACTTTTATAACCGACTGCGACGTGTCTACTTCGGCGCACGAAACGAACCAGGCATGGAGGAAGACCTCAGCTTCAGAACCCTGTTCCTCCGAAACCTTCACCCCACGATTAATCACCATCTGGGAGTTCTGGTTTGTCCATGCAGCATGTCCACCCAACAGTTAAGAGATTTAGCCCACAAGGCTTACACCAAGCAAAAGACCATTTCTGAAAAGACTGTAAAACACCCAACCATTTGCCCTGTCTCTGAGCCTCGTCCAGAGCTGACCCTAGAGGGCGCCCAACAGAACCACAGTTATGGACCCGTCAACAGAGAGTCCAAACCGTTCCAAGCCAGCAGAGGGCAGCGTGGTCATGGTAATGCCCATGCGAAGCACCAGAACGATCACTCTGGAGGATCCTGGGACTGGCCTCGCCCCTCCCACAACCAAAAAGGGGGGGGGGGGCACATGGGAAGCCGGCCGGCTGGCAACCCAGAAGGAGCCGAACTCTCTCTCCCAGAACGTCAAGCCCAGGAAACCGGCAGAGGGGCCACTCTCGACATGATACTGATAAGCGCGGATCTGAGCCCATGGCTAACGAGAAGAGTACGGCCGAGTCCGAAACCGCAGAACTACGGAAGATACTGAAAGAGTTTCTCCAAAAAATGGTCAAGAAGGATGAACCAGACACCGCATGACTGAACCGGACGCCTGAAATCAACCTTCCCGACCTTTCTGCAACTGAACCAAAAACCCAGAACACTGTCTCCCAACCACAGACTGTCGAACTAGCTGTTGCACCCCCACACGTCAGCAACACCCACTCACTCCAGCTGACGGCAACACCTCCTGACCGAGACAGCGTCACTCCCCATACCAAGGTACATGAAAGTGCTGTTCTGGTTATCTGCAATCACAGTGAATCACAAGAGACATATCCCGACTGCTTACCAATCAGCACACAGACCCCAACACCCAGACTCTTGGGGAACCTGATCGAGAAGGGAATGGCTCAGAAACTCTACCTAACCATCACCTTGGAAAAGGAACTGAGATTCGAAGCCCTTGTTGACACCGGCTCCGACCTAACGTTGATATCCGCTCAACTGTTTGACAAACTCAAATTTGAAGCACAGAGACAGAATCGCACTCTTAACTTTCACATGTGTAAGCTGAATGTGCAGTCTTACAGCCAAAACGACATCCAGCTCAAAACCATAGCTCCCATTCACCTGGCAATTGGGCCTATGAGTCTTGTACATCCTGTCTATGTGTCACCTATGAACACTTATCCGTTCCTCATCGGCAAAGACCTGCTGGACCGCTTTGAGCCTTTACTAGATTTCAAACAGCTGAAATTCTGGGCGCAAGTGCGAGACCCTCTTCCCCTCCAGACGCACAGGTCGTCCGAGCAAGACTGCCAGGTCACAGAGGTCACGGAAACCCCCACAGAACCAGACTGTCAAGACACAGAGATCACGGGAACTCCTGCAGCCAACTGGGAGAACACAGCCCCAGCCCCAGAGCAAGCTTCAAGTTTACTACTCTGCACATTTCAGCTCACCATAGACTCTGATACCTACAGCCCCAAGGTCATGACTGACCTGCAGCTGAATGATATCACCACAACGAACACTATTCTAGCACTATGGGCAGACAACTCAGCCATTAGTCTCTCACTGTTCAACACAATCAGTGAAAACGCACCAGACCCGCCTTATGCCAGCAAGCGCACCCGTTTCCCTTTGAAGCCACACCCCTCCTCTATGGTGTCCGCCAGAGGAATCTGTGCGCTACGCTTGACATGGAATCACCGGTGCCTGACCCATTATTTCTTGGTCCTGCCGGACCCGCCCCACGATGTTTACATCGGAGCAGACATTTTGGTTCGCCTCCGGGCTCAGGTGGACACGTTTAATGAAGTGGTATGGGCCCCATCGACTTTACAGCCACACGTATCCATCAGTCATGACAACCTCATGTCAGGACAGACCATCCCGGAGGTCTGCACCCTTGTCAACGAACAAGGTACGGTGATACCAGCATACACCAAAGGGGTCACTGTTCGACTCAACATGCGATGTGGTCAAACCTTAAACCACACGCTGAGTTTCTTCCAACCCTCACCTGAGTGTGTTGAACTCGGACTCACACTTGAAGCCACACCCCTCACTGAAGTGTCATCTCGTGTAGTCTACATCCTCTTCAACAACTGCACAGCAACTGACATCAACATTCCCAAGGCCTACCGGCTGGAATGGCTAGTGAGCCATGACTTTCATGACTTTGAACTGGTATTACCCATCATTGGGCCCATTCCACCTGCACTGATACCCGAAGGGAGTACAGATAACACACTGTTCACTGCACCCTTCAAGTTCATTGCCATCACGTCTGTCATGCCGATGACCAAAGACCAAGTATGCCGAACGGAGCTGACAGAGAACAGTCACCTTGCAGTATACACAGTCTCCCACCAGCCTGTCGGTGAGACTGATGAACCTGCTACACCTCTCAGTACCAACCTGACTGATGACCCGCATACGGAGGAACCGTACCCAGGTTTTGAGTCTCAAGTACAGCAAATTCTACGAGACGCTGACGCGCTCCAGAGCGAGACAGACCGTCAAAGACTCAGACAAGTCCTTTATAAGTTCAAAGAATCATTTGCCAAAGACTCGTTAGACTGTGGTCTCACCAACCTCCACACGGTGCGCATCCCAACGCACCCTGATGCGCCTCCCACTTTCGTCAAGCAATACAAGATTCCCATCGCCTCACATGAACCAGTGCAGGAGATCATCGAATCCATGCTTGAGAAAGGAGTCATCCGTCCTTGCAACAGTACCTATTCGAGTCCGATCTGGCCGGTTCTGAAATCCAGCAGGAAATGGAGACCCGCGATAGATTACAGGAGACTGAATCAACAGGTGCCGTTGTCAAGATGGCCTATGACCCAGCTAGAACAAGAAATACCCCGAATCAGGGGAGCCACAATCTTCTCTACACTTGATGTGGCCTCTGGATTCTGGACCATTCCGGTGCACCCAGAAGACCAACACAAGCTAGCATTTACATTCGGCAACCGACAATTCACCTTCAACAGGTGTCCGTTCGGCTATGCCAACTCACCAGCTGAGTTCAACATCTTTCTGAACAAAGCCTGCCCAGACGCCAGAGTAAGAGGCAACCTGATCTATGTAGACGACGTTCTCATGAAGAGCACAACGGTGGCCGACCACCTGAAAGAAATAGACTATGTTTTGAACCAACTATCCGCAGCC
Source organism: Romanogobio albipinnatus (assembly GCA_023566225.1). NCBI lineage: Eukaryota > Metazoa > Chordata > Actinopteri > Cypriniformes > Gobionidae > Romanogobio > Romanogobio albipinnatus. Next base: position 54,298,414 of record CM042239.1, read on the forward strand.
GGTGCCAAGATCGCCCTCCACAAAGGACAGTGGTTCCGGACCAAGGTCAACTACGTGGGCCTGCTTGTCGGATCCCAAGGCATTGAACCTCAGTCAAACCGTATTCATGCCATTCAAAACATCAAGCTTCTGTGGTTTGCGCCCGATGACAGCACAGTGCCAAGGCTTGTGGTGCCACGGTCGCACAGGGGGGTGATGCTAATGTACGCCCACGACACACCATGTGCTGGACACCACGGCACCAGAGCCACGTATGACACACTGAAGCAGGTGGCATATTGGCCCGGGATGCAACAAGATGTGGCAGAGTATGTCAGAGAGTGCCTGGTTTGCTGCCAGTTCCAACCAGCGAACCCGAACCACAGAGCCCCACTGCAACGCAGAGGGATCACGTTCCCGTGGTCAGACCTACAAATCGACTGGGTGGGACCCCTGCCCAGGTCCGCAAGAGGCAACAAGTACTTCCTCACGGTGGTGTGCCAATTTACCAAATGGGTAGAGTGTCTGCCAGCACCCAACGACACCGCCCAAACCACGGCATACCTCCTGATGAACCACATTTTCTCCCGGTTTGGATTGCCACTGAGAGTCAACTCAGACAGAGGCACCCATTTCACGGCCGAGATCATGCAACAGATCTGGAAATGCCTAGGGGTATGGGCTAAACTTCACATAAGCCACCATCCAATCTCGTCCGGCCAGGTCGAAAGATCCAACCGAACGGTGGTCGCCATGTTGAAAAAGTATGTGTCTGCTAACCAGAAGGACTGGGATATGAAACTCCCCCTCGTTCTGATGGCTCTCAGAGCTACCCCGCAGGAATCAACACGGGTGTCCCCTTTCGAACTCATGACTGGGCGGCAGATGACTCTGCCACTCCACTTGCTGTACCAACCCGGAGACTCCAATCTTGTCACCGCGTACACCACATTCCAGTACCTCGAGGAGCTCCATAGACACTTAAAAGCAACCTTCGCTTTTGCCCAACAACACCTGCAGAAAAGCGCTGAAGGTCAGAAAGCATACTACGACCGGAAAGCATCACACCAGGAACTGGATGTGGGCGACAAGGTCTTGTACTACAGCTTCAATCCGCCACCTTTGACAGGCCCCCGGCGGTTGTCAAAGGAATTTCTGCCTCACTGGACGGGACCCCATGAGATTATGAACAAACTCTCCCCAGTAGCGTACCAAATCCAGCTAAACCGGGGACACAGAGAACCAGTTCTCAAATGGGTCCACCGGAACCAGATTAAGAGACATGTGGCCACTAGCAGAGAAAGACAGGGAGGGGCCAATGCAAGCTAAACTCAACCGCCGTCACCGAAGCGGAAAGACTGTCCCATCCAACCAGGGACAAACCTTGCTGACCTGTTTCTTTCTCTCTCTCCCCTGCTCCTCCCTACCGCTCTCTCTTACCTGCAATAGGATGCGGCTGTGGATCATCCTCCTGTGCCTCCAGTCAACCAGAGGCCAGCCGCCACCAGACATCATCACTCCAGGTCCAGCCTCGGGCATTGTGTTGAGAGGACAACCAGGGCTCCTGATCACCAATTGCCGGACGCACACCCAGAAAGTGTACGTTCGACTCGACCCTCGTAACATCTACAGAACACACTACCCCCATGCAGTAGCCCAGTACAGCTGGGCCGGTGCTCGTTGGACAGAGGATTCTCTCCTCCATGCAGAGGCCGATGTCAAGCACATGCTCAACCAATTGGAGAAGATGACAGTCACCCAAGCGGAGTTAGGCGGACACAACCGCCGCTCCAAACAGTTCCTGGGAGCATTGCTCGGAGCCGCCGCCGTGGGAACTCTGTTTAACATTGGCATGTCCAGCGTCAACGCCGTAAACATAGCCACGATAAGACGGCATGTGGCTGAAATTCAGACTGAACTTCCACAGCTAAAAGAGCAACTCACCATACAGAGTGCAGCTTTACAAACCGTCGGCAAGACATTGAGAGGAACGGTGGTAATTCTAAACACCCACAGTGTCCTGTTGAACCAGACTGTGAACTCCATGAAACAGCTGTTTACAGTCTTCCAGAACGACTTTGCTCAAACGCAGCTGGTCATCGCCTTGATGACTGACATGCTACGGGAAGTAAGCTCCTCCATCAACAGCTTAGCCATGGGTAGAATCCCACCATACCTTATACCCTTAAGCCTGGTGCAAAGTGTGCTGGCGTCCGCTATCAACGCACCCACCGACTCTCTGCAAATCCACCTTGCCTACTCTCTGGGTAGCGCCATTCCTCTTTATGTGAACCCCGAGCAGAAGGAGATGGGCTTCCTTCTTAACTTACCCATCATCGAGTCGAGCCGAATCTACCGACTCAAAGACATTGTCAATGTGGGTTTTTGGAAGGGTAACACACGCCTTAAGGTGCGCACTCCCGAAGTGGTCGCCTACTACGACAGTGATACACAGCTGTACTTAGCCCCGAACCTGCACATGTGTACCCTGACCAAAGACATTCATTATCTCTGAGACAACACCGAGGGGATCTGCGGATTGCAACCGATGATCAGCCACACCCGCTGCCCTGCCGACGCCACGCCTCGCACCCAAGTCACCGAGACACAGGCAGAGATCGTAGGTGACAGGTGGCTCGTCAACACTCCGGTGCGTACTGCGACGCTGATCTACGACCAGCATGACACCGCCACCCGCATCAACTTGCTTGACCAGAGCATGTGGATCCAAGTACCGCGAGGGGCCATCCTCCACCTGGACGATTTGGCTTTGTACCATCTTCCGAGTGAAGAGTAGCAGTCGGAGCTAGAAATCCCAGCCTTTTTCAAGGACCACAACTTCACCCTAGATCCAGAACTGGAACGGTGGATTGAAAAAGGGGGGCCTTAGCTCATTGACATTGCTCCCCTCGACACAGCCCTCCAAGCATTGTCTCGATTGCCTATCCTGAATACCTCGCCTGTTGTCCAAACCTGGACCGCAGCTGACACTGCGCTATGTATCTCCATGATCATCGGCAATACCCTAACCCTGGGCATAGCCTTCCTTCTGTACAGGAAATTCAACGAGGTAAGAACCTCTACAGCCAAACTCACGACTGCTGTGTCTGGAGGTCTCCGATGGAAATCCCGGAGGGAGGTTCCCATGCCAGAAGCAGATGCGAACCTCATCGAGCTGGCTCCTCAGCCATAACGAACATCTGCTCTCCAACCGTCCCAATTCACCTGCCATCCGACCACTGTGATGAGGGGTTGTCCGATAATGTCCATCGGACATCATCCGACAAAAAGGGTGACTGTAGCAGTATTGGCATCTGGCAGGATGTCCAAATCTTGAACTCCTCATCGACTCTTCTAATCAGATCATACGTAAACAAAGGGTCTGTGTAATGCGGCTATCTAAAGTTAATGAATAACAAGAGATTGAATGGTTTAACTTCATAGCCTCAGGGCAGTCTTGTGACTCCACACACACGCTTTGTGCAACAGGCAAACAATACAATAGACACAGGACTGTGTGCGTGACGCATCGCACACATCCGCCTTATAGGAAACATATGGACCAAAAACAGCCTCCATAATGTTTAAATATATATATTGTGTTGATTTGATGTCCTTATACGATGTATTAAAATAGCTAGGATGTTACTGTATGTAAAATTAATTTTGTATGCCAGTAACTGTAAGAATTCCTGTACCTCTGTATTCTCAAATCACAGAACGATAGTGTTTGGTATCTTCTCGATCGCAGAAACCCGACTTACCGAATCTCGTTCACAAATTACCACAAGATGCATTATTACAAAAATACCAGCTTTCCAGCTGAGACAGCTAAGAAAGAGTTTCAAAACGATCACCCCTTTTGATTAGCCAAGAGGAGGGGGGTCCCAGCAAAGGACAAAGGACAATGAAAAACTTGCGCCCTTGGTCTCTCATGCACGATTGGATCACTCCAGGATAAGGGCGTTGGCCATTGTGTCCATAAGAACGGGGACTGACCGTTAACTCTTTGCATTCTTGCCATTGAGAGAGGCCCTGGGCATCCCGCCACCACTACCCTTTTCTCCCCGCCACGTGGAAAAAGACCGGCAGCCTTCCAAAGCTTCAGAGAAATCCTCCTGGAATCCAAAGAGCCGTACCGAACTACCCTGACGACATCAATGAGATGTAAGATCTTAGCTACCAACTAAGCTTGGTTTTCTTGTTACTATTTCAGTAATACCAATTGTGCAAACATATGAAATATTATTTGTCCTGATCAAGCAGATTAATGTTTCTTAAAGTTTGCAAAATTGATAATTGATGAAGAAATCAATTTGGATAAGGGTTACTTTTACATGATTAAAGGTTCCGTTATAAATTAAAATTGACCTGTACAACAAGCAAATCATATTCATAGACTCATGAATATTTACACCATTTGAATTAATTATTCCCCGAAACTCATTGTTGTTACAACAGTATGGATGCTAAATCCGTGTATCATTTCAGTCATTTTTTATTTTATTTAATATTGAAAGCAGAAAAATGAGAAAACGGGTCCTTTTTCTTCTTCTTTTTTTTAAATACGAAAAACAAGAATTCAGCTTGATTTTTTTGTTTTTCATTCTGAGGTAGAAAAATGTATAAACAGCTGGAATCCAGCTGTTTATTATGGAATCCAGCTGTTTCTGTTTATTAATTTTTCTACCTCAGAACGAAAATCCTAGCTGAATTCTTGTTTTTCGTATTTTCGAAAAAGAAAAAAAAAATGAAAAAGGAACCGTTTTCTAATTTTTCTGCTTTCAATATTAAATAAAATAAAAAACAACTGAACGAATGATACACGGATTATGCTAGTAAAGATAGCCCGTAGCTTCATATAAAATGCTAAATATATTTCAAAATCTTTTGTTGACTTAAAACCATTTTATACCACGACTATTATACAAATATCGCGAATATTATACAAATACTCGATGGTGTTTTAAAGTGAGATTAAAGTAAAAGTTTAATATTAATCAATTAAATATTTTCATGTAGCTTAAAGCTAATATTACCTACCTGTTGCTAATGCACTTGCTGCAGAAGCTATTCTACAATACCTTTAAAAAAATGATTTGCATTGAAACAAAACACATTTAGTTTCATATGCATGTTTAAATAGTAGGCTGTAGGCTATAGTGTTATTTTTAAATGTAATCAATGTTTATTATGAAAGTGAGCATGCAGCATGAAAAAGATATGATACATCATGAGATGCAATATGTCTGGAGACATCTTGTGGGTAGGACATGATTTTGACTGCTTCATTGAGTTTCGTTTTGTATAAATTGTCTCCTAATTTTGATAAATGTTTTACGTCTATATTTGGCATAAGAGCGCTGTCCATTGATGCCCACTTCATCAATCATGTAAAATGAGAGGCCAAGTCACAAGTCAAATAAAATGTTTTATTTATAATCATACCTGCAAACTCACAAGTGGTGAAAAAGGTGACATGTTTCCGAATTAAATACTTTAATCTGGGTCATTGCCCTACAGTAGAACGTGTGGTTTTAACATGTAAACGAAACATTCTGGTGCAAAGAAAAGACAACATTTGCTTTCAAATAAAAAAAACATTTACACTATAGCGCTGGGCACTGAAACAAATTTGATTTGAATTTCAAATTACAAATTAGATTTGATATTGATTAACATGGGTACAGTACATAGCAAATTGTATGTACTGTACAATGTGTGGATTTTTTGTGGTGTAATTCTCCTCAGTGTTATATTAGCTTTTAGCTACATACATAAATCTGTATATTTGTGATATTTACCCCAGGGAGTTATTTACTTTATAAAGGCTACTTTTAACCTTATTAAATGTATACATCATCTTTCATGTCAAATTCTTACATTTGATCAATACATTCAGTTATAATAATAAGACACTATAGGGCTGTTACCAATCAAATTAAATCATTTACACTGAAAAATTACAACGAAAAATGTTATGAGATTGTATGTTTTCTTATTTGTATATTCAATGATATTTTAAACATGAAACTAAACCGCCAGTAGGTGGCAGCAAGTGACCGTCTTAATGAGTGAGTCATTGAGTCGTTCATTGAAACGATTCATTCAAACACTGAATCATTCAGTAACAAAACACCACGCTGACTGTTGCTTTCCTTTGGAACCATTTCCGTCAGTGAAATTGAACAAAAAAGTAAATGTTGTCTGTGTCTAAAATATAAGTAAGTAACTTAATATTAACTTAGGCTAACTTACTTGTTTACTGAACCACAAATTTCAATGTAACATTTGCAATTGTGATGATATTCAGCAAAACAGCTCCCTTAGTCGACTCGTGTTATTAACAATATCATAAGTTGTAAATAAAACTATTTTACCCCAATATGTTTCTTCTGTGAGTTTATAGTGCTGTTATGTTCATTTGTTTTGATTTCTCCACGAATGTCTCTCTCAGGCAGACTTTTTTACCAGAAATACACTAACCCTTATCAATCGCTGTTTACATTGAAATGTAATAAAATCAGAATCATTCACAGGTTTCTGGTTATTTTATTAAGTTTTAAGATAGGCCTACTTGTCCAGTCAGATTAATATCGAGCCCTCACAGTCTATGGTCGAGCCCTGTGTTCATTCATGACACTTTTCTGCTGTAAAGCGGAGGTGATCAGTTCATGTGCCGTTTGTTTGAACTGAGACGCTACAGTGATCTGTGAATGTCACGCCAAATTAGAGCACCAAAAAAGATCGCAACAGCTCGAGAGATGTCTATGGTCTCACTCCAGTCAATGGGAAATTAGCCCATTTCCAATTATTATTGTGAAGTTAACAAATGCTTTCAGGTCCAAGTTTTCAGTCGTCTGAGTGCTGAGAATGATCTTTCTGATGGAGCAGCTGACACAGGTAGACATAAACAAAGCTCAACAAATGCCTCAACTTCTTTAAATAGCTCTCTAGTTTGAGGAAGCAATGATGAAATGAATTCAGCAAACTCTTTCACTGCAGTGAACCTTCTCTCCTTAGTTAGGTCACCCAGTAGAATTAGCTGCATTTGTAGGCGTGATCGGTCAAACTTTTCCGGGAGTTGCATTTCTTCATTTAGTCCAGACAGGTTTTTGTTTGCCGCTTCGATAAGAGTTGTTTCTCTTTGTACAGCCACTTTCATTCCATTTTGATCAAATCTTCTTTTAAGCTCAGTTTGGATTAAGTCTACTGCTTCAAAGAACTGACGTCTCCACTGTGCTTCTCCAGATTTGCACACCAGAGCCTCTGGTTCTGAAGTGTTGCGGATGCGAGCTGGGGTTTGGCTCAATCTGGAGGGATTTGGCATTTTCAAATTGTTGCATCTTGCAGCGGTGTTAACCTTCTCCATCAGCTCTTTGAAAAAGTCATCCCCCCTTAGTCTCTGCATATGTTGCTGGAGAACTGTGACACGCTCAAGGGCTGCGCGTGCAGTTGATGTTTCACTCTGCAGACTTCGTGCCACTGCCTCAGAAGGCTCAAAAAGTGCCTGGCTGCACACTAACCCAAAATATGTCCTTGCTTGTTTAGCTTGTGTGCACAATCCGGATATCTTAGACCGAATCTCAGCCCTAACTGACTTGTCTCGCTCCAGAGTCTTTAGGGTCTCAAGTAGTGTAGAATATGCAGAGATGACTCTTGAAATCGCAGTGCTGCGGATGCACCATCCGGTTGGGCAAAGTCCCAGAAGATTGCACACTATATCTTCAGAGCCTGAACTGCTTACGTTTAGCTTATTCTGAAATGACAACAGACACTCCCTGAACAAAATTCAATGTGTCTGCAATGTGTCTCACTTCCCTTGCTACCTCTTGCAGAACGAGGTCCAAAGCATGGTTACTGCAATGCACATATAGGGACCCTGGACACTCTGCTTTTAGTTTCGCTTGAACACCATTTATACGGCCAGACATGTTGGACACACCATCAAAACAATATCCTGCCAAATGTTCCAGAGGTATATTTAAACGGATAAATATGTCTTTGATGCATGAAAACAATGACAAAATTATTAACATATGCTATAACGCGCTACAGCATATATCTGCTGCAAATGCGACCGTGTTCCCCTCTGTCTCATACACACATGTTGCCCTCCCTGTTGCCTGGTCTTGAGCGGCAATTTCCGAGATCACAGCGTTGATTGGTGTCAATTTTAAGGTTTGCAAAGCACGCACTGAATCAGAGTGCAATTCGGATAACTCATGTTGAGCAAATTTGGCACAAGCTTTCTTCCAGTTAATATATCAACCAATCTTTACAAAGGAGCTTTGATTGTCGTTGGTGAGCACAGAGTCAGATTCTCTAATGTAGTGCAGCCATTTCCATTTGTCAAACCATCCACATTGAAATGAACGCTCAAACGTTTCCCCACCAAATCTCCTACCTGGAAATTTCATCCTGGGTTGGTAGGGCTTGTCATCTTCCCTGGCAACCATCCGATCATGTGTCCCGACCTCAGCAGACTGGTGAGAGTCCATGTTAACGTCCAGCTCTCAAACCTCGCTGCTCGCGGATGTCTTAACAGAGTTTGTGTCGGTGTCAAGGTCAGCATTTGGCACGGATTCAGTCGCCATTTAATCGTCGTTGTTGTTTACATCCTTTATTTGAGAACAATTCCCAATTTTACTTTTCTTAACCGCGTTAGTAACTTTACTCAAAAAAAAGTCTGAAATGCGTTTCTGCTGCTTATTGCTAGCCATGACCAAACGAGTGTGAGCGAGGTGACGTGACGGTGACGAAACCACTTCCTGAGGAATTATTAAAATAATTAATCATTAGTTTATATCTTATCCACTGCCCATTATTTTAATCCCATATCAAACACAATATGTTATGTCAGTCTATTTTAATTTATTTTATTTCATTTCATGTTTTTAAATAAAATATAATTTTAGTCCACAACTGATGCTATAACGAGGGGGGCTGCAGCCCCCGCAGCACCCCCCTTCCCGCATATATCTACTGTATCTAGATATATATACTGCATATATCTGCTGCAAATGCGACCGTGTTCCCCTCTGTCTCATACATACATGCATATAATATGTTGTATATAAGTAGTTCACATGATAAATGTAACTGTAATATGTAATATGCTTCTAGTTTTAATAATTTAAACATGTCTTTGAAGTTTGGGCAAAAACTTCTGGCAGTGTTGTGTTTTCGTGCATTTTTTTTTTCACAGCGCTGGATGTCATATGGTGATTGTGAAACACACGGAACACGTCATGGTGAAATTTGTTAATCAGGTCAGCTGAATTAAAGCCACAGTGCATTGTTCTGATCAAAATTTACATGATTAACATGAAAAATGTTATGCCAATGTGTCGGACTCGGTAGACAGCCAGTTAGGAAACAACTTCTACATGATATAACCATTTTTTAATACTGTACCCTAAATTGTGGATGATTAATATATCATATGCTGAAGTAAATTTCTGGAGTGTTAACGATTAAAAAAACAACAACAAGAACCATACAGAACCGTGGGTTTTGTGAACCGTGCCACCCCTATTGTGTGTTTATATGTGTGTGTTGGTGGAGTCAAAGTGTTGCAATAAAGCTGTAAAACAGGAAAAAGCAAAAGATTATTAGAATAGCCTTTGTAGTAAATGAGCATTTCTTAATTGTTAGGACAGAGTAATTGTAATTATTAATTAAATATTTTTCAATCACAACCACTACTTACAATACAAATCAATCCTGGAGGATGAAGGAGTCAGTCGATCGATGGCGGGCACTGTAGGGTGCCGACCATGACTTTGTGAGCTCCTGATGTACCTCCGGGAAGAATGGCACTGGGGCGGGGCGCTGAGAACCAGCACGGGCCGCCCCGAGATACCAGTCATCCAACCGCGAGGGTTCGGGACACGGTGGAGGGTTCCACTCGACACTCGCGGCGGCCCGGAGAGCATAGCCCTAAGCTCTGGATCCTGCTCGGACAACGCTACCACACCCGAAGGGGGCAACGCAGCCGGGTCGTCATCTCCGGAGCCCATTAGCTCATCCTCCGATGCAGCCAACGAAATCATATCCTCAGCCGGAGCCCCGAAGGAAACGGCTGGCCCCCCATGAGAAGGACCAGCGCGCTCCTCCGAAAACTCCACCGGCGCAGCAGAGGGTGGGAGGGGCTTTTGGCCCGTCGGGGAAGCCCTGACCGTCACCCTCAGATCTCCACCAAAGGCATCAGCCAAAGTAATAGCCCTCTGCTTTGCAGCGGGAGGACCACTAGATCGGGGGATGCTCAATGGGACCCCACCCCTTTTGAGATATTGGAGCCTAGATCTAAGCACTGCGATGGTCATGTTCCCGCAGTGGGAACATGAGTCATCCACAAACGCTGCCTCAGCGTGCTGAATGCCCAAACACGTGAGGCAACGATCATGACCGTCAACTGGGGACAGAAAACGCCGGCATCCAGAAACACACAGTTTGAATGACATCTTGAAAAAGACGCAGGGTCAAACCACGTAGCTCTTTTAGGAGTGGAAAAACTGCTCTTTATAGTGCTGAAGCACTCAGGGAGATGGCCGCGACTCCCCGCGGTCCGATAGTGCAAGCCCGCGGGTGAGCACTCAAAGGGAAATGCCCAACGAACCAACACTGGAACTCTTTTTGTTTCTGCAGCCACTCGCTGAATCGCGCTGTCACGCCAACACCCAAAGAACAGCCTCTCCGACTCGTCTCACGAACACTCGCAGAAAACAGTCTTGTGTAGAGAACAACAAAACCATCGGGGACCGACTGAAAGGGAACTAAAGAACCATGGTACAACAGTGCTACACGTTATCAAGAGAGAAACTCGTAACTTAGAGCATAAATGGAAACAAACTAATTTAGAGGTCTTTAGAATCGCGTGGAAAGATAGTATGTCACGTTATAAAAAGGCCCTAAAAGCAGCCAGGGCTGAGCATCTCCGCAAACTAATAGAAAATAATCAAAATAACCCAAGGTTTTTATTTAACACCGTGGCTAGACTAACAAATAAACAAGCATCGCCTGAGCAAAATATTCCGTTACAGTTTAGTAGTCATGATTATATGAATTTCTTCACTGAGAAAATAGAAAGCATCAGAAACAAAATTGTAAATGTACAACCTTTAATGATGTCTTATGATTCAACCGCAACTATCGCCCCTCAAGAACTACTACACCGCTTTACAACTATAGGACAGGAAGAGCTAAATAAACTTATCATTGCATCAAACCAACAACATGTTTATTAGATCCAATACCCACTAAACTACTGAAAGAGTTGTTACCTGTAGTGGAAGAGCCTCTTCTCAATATTATTAACTCGTCTTTATCTTTAGGTCATGTTCCAAGAATATTCAAGCTGGCAGTCATAAAACCTCTCATTAAGAAGCCACAATTAGATCATAATAACCTAGCAAATTACAGACCAATTTCAAATCTTCCATTTATGTCTAAAATACTAGAAAAAGTTGTGTCCGCTCAATTGTGCTCTTTCTTGCAAGAAAATTATATCTATGAAAAATTTCAATCAGGATTCAGGCCGCATCATAGCACAGAAACTGCGCTCGTTAAAATCACAAATGATTTACTTCTAGCTTCTGACCAAGGCTGTATCTCCAATACTAGTTCTACTCGATCTTAGTGCTGCGTTCGATACTATAGATCATAAAATACTCATAGATCGACTTCAAAATTATACTGGTGTTCAGGGACAGGCATTAAACTGGTTTAGATCGTACTTATCAGATCGCTACCATTTTGTTTGTCTAAATGGGGAAAAATCCAAGATGATGTCAGTAGACTATGGGGTGCCGCAAGGATCCGTGTTAGGCCCTCTGCTATTCTCAATATATATGCTGCCACTTGGTAATATTATAAGAAAACATGGAATTCATTTCCACTGTTATGCTGATGACACTCAATTATATATTTCATCACGACCGGAAGAAAACGCTAAATTATCTATATTAAATACTGGATGACGTGTAATTTTCTGCTATTAAATTCAGATAAAACGGAGGTATTACTTATTGGTCCAAAAAACTGCCCACAAAACCTCTCACAATACAATTTTACCTTGGAAGGATGTCCTGTCACTTTATCCACTACAGTAAAAGACCTGGGTGTTATATTACACCGCAACTTGTCATTTGAAAATCATATTTCATATGTTACAAGAACGGCATTTTTCCACCTTAGAACCATTGCTAAGCTACGTAACATGCTATCTATTTCTGATGCAGAAAAGTTAGTTCATGCATTCATGACCTCGAGATTAGATTACTGTAATGCTTTATTAGCTGGTTGTCCTGCATCCTCAATAAACAAACTACAGTTAGTCCAAAACCGGTTGGCGGGCACTGCAGCAACAGTATCAAGTAAAGCCAAACACTGCAGCGGCAGTCTCAAATTGGCGGGCACTGCATCGTCAGTATCAAGCAAAGCATTGCCGCAGCAGTATTAAATTGGCGGAGCACTGCAGCGGCAGCATCAAGCAGAGCACGGCAGCATCGAGCAGAGCACGGCAGCATCAAGCAGAGCACTGCAGCATCGAGCGAAAACCCTGCAGCAGCGGTATCAAGTTAAAACCAAACACTGCAGCGGCAGTCTCAAATTGGCGGGCACTGCAGCTGCAGTATCAAGTAAAACCAAACACTGCACCGGCAGTTTCAAATTGGCGGGGACTGCAGCGGCAGTATTAAGCAAAGCATTGCAGCAGCAGTCTCAAATTTGCGGAGTACTGCAGCGGCAGCATCAAGCGGAGCACGGCAGCATCAAGCGGAGCACGGCAGCATGAAGCGGCGCACGGCAGCATGAAGCGGCGCACGGCAGCCTCAAGCAAAGCACTGCAGCGGCAGAATCAAGCAAAACACTGCAGCATCGAGCGGAGCACGGCAGCATCGAGCGGAGCACTGCAGAATCGAGCGGAGCACTGCAGCATCGAGCGGAGCACTGCAGCATCGAGTGGAGCACTGCAGCATCAAGCGAAAACCCTGCAGAAGCGGTATCAAGTAAAGCTAAACCCTGCAGCGGCAGTATCAAATTTGCGGAGCACTGCAGCACCAAGCGGAGCACTGCAGCCTCAAGCAAAGCAAAATACTGCATCATCGGTATCAAATTAGTGGAGTACTGCAGCGGCAGTATCAAATTGGCGGAGCACTGCAGCACCAAGCGGAGCACTGCAGCATCAAGTGGAGCACTGCAGCCTCAAGCAAAGCACAACACTGCAGCAGCGGTATCAAATTGGTAGAGCACTGCAGCGGCAGTATCAAGTAAAGCCAAACACTGCAGCGGCAGTCTCAAATTGGCGGGCACTGCAGCAACAGTATCAAGTAAAGCCAAACACTGCAGCGGCAGTCTCAAATTGGCGGGCACTGCATCGTCAGTATCAAGCAAAGCATTGCAGCAGCAGTATCAAATTGGCGGAGCACTGCAGCGGCAGCATAAAGCAGAGCACGGCAGCATCGAGCGGAGCACAGCAGCATCAAGCGGAGCACGGCAGCATCGAGCGGAGCACGGCAGCATCAAGTAGAGCACTGCAACATCGAGCGAAAACCCTGCAGCAACGGTATCAAGTAAAACCAAACACTGCAGCGGCAGTCTGAAATTGGCGGGCACTGCAGCATCAAGCGGAGCACGGCAGCCTCAAGCAAAGCACTGCAGCGGAAGCATCAAGCAAAACACTGCAGCATCGAGCGGAGCACAGCAGCGTCGAGCGGAGCACTTCAGCATTGAGCGGAGCACTGCAGCATCAAGCAAAAACCCTGCAGAAGCGGTATCAAGTAAAGCGAAACCCTGCAGCGGCAGTATCAAATTTGCGGAGCACTGCAGCACCAAGCGGAGCACTGCAGCACCAAGTGGAGCACTGCAGCCTCAAGCAAAGCACAACACTGCAGCAGCGGTATCAAATTGGTAGAGCACTGCAGCGGCAGTATCAAGTAAAGCCAAACACTACAGCAGCAGTATCAAATTTGCGAGGCACTGCAGCAACAGTATCAAATTGGTGGAGCACTGCAGCGGCAGTATCAAGTAAAGCCAAACACTACAGCAGCAGTATCAAATTTGCGAGGCACTGCAGCAGCAGTATCAAATTGGTGGAGCACTGCAGCGGCAGTATCAAATTGATGGAGCACTGCAGCGGCAGTATCAAATTGGTGGCGCACTGCAGCGGCAGTATCAAATGGTGGAGCACTGCGGCAGCAGTATCAAATTGGTGGAGAACTGCAGCGGCAGTATCAAATTGGTGGAGCACTGCAGCGGCAGTATCAGATAAAGCCAAACACGACGGCAGTATCAAATAAAGCCAAACACGACAGCAGTATCAAATTGGTGGAGCACTGTGGTGGCAGCATCGAATCCAGCAAGGTTTGCAGGCATCAGTTGGATTGAGTTTCATGGGGAAACCATCTTAAAGAGTAGAGCGTTAGGTGGCTTGTTTGATGAGGCTGAGGTCGGAACGAATGTAAGTTTGAAAAGCATCTGAGGACCACCAACCCAGAAGTTTAATTTGATGGTCTGGCAGTCCTTTTGGCTGCGATGGTGGCTGCTCCCATGTGGAAGGAGTGAGATGAATACAAGTGAGTTTGGATACCAGAGTGGGTGAGAATGTGCTTAAGCTTTTTTGAAACCAATGCCTGATGACAGGAAGGTTGTTCTCATCAATGAACAGCGGGTCGAGCTGAGAGGAGATCTGAACCTCCCTGTGTGCAAAGGAGAAAGAAAGATATTGATATGGCTGGATGATTGTCAGGAGATTGAAGATATGGATGAAATGGCCGTTTTTAAAATGATCAGTTTTGCAGCATTTGATGAGGAAACGGATGGTGTCCTCGTTTAAAACTTGGAGATCGGAGATGGTTGGATGGATGGCCGTAGATTAGAAAAATTGAATGCCGCTGAGATAGACTTTGATGGTACTAGGTTGGACGGACTTAATCTGGTTGAGATATGAGATGAATGAAGAATTTGAAAGGAGGAAAAAAGTTGGGAAAACTGGTTGTAGGAGGAATGTAATTGTTTGAAGCTCTCCAAGCTGTCCAGTAGGATTGCAGTGTTCTGGCTTAAAATATTGAATCCAGAGATGAGGTGTTAAGGCCAATTTATACTTCTGCGTCGAGTGTACGCCGTAGGCTACGCGCGTAGCCGACGCCATCGTGAGCATTTATACTTCTGCGCTGTTGTCTGCGTCAATGTGCAGTTACACATGCAGACGCTAGTAGGCAGTGTCCTCGGGCATGTTGGTGTAATCAAGAGAACAGCCGAAGAAGAAGCAGCTTTGTGTGGAGAATCTGTACATTCATGTCGGAGTAGCAGTGAGAGAGCGGCTTTTCTTGCAGCTTGAGTTGTTGTATCTAAAGCAAATTAAGCATCTCTAGTTGATTAGTAAAGTTAAATAAGGCGATCTGGCGCTGGAATGTGTTTGTGAAATCATGCGGAGCTCGTGGCCGCTGTTTTCAGCAGCGGTGGCTCGAGCAATCGATTGCTGTTGCGGAGACTTCATTCACGAAATATACCCTAATGTGTCCCTGTTCTTGATATACAATTACTGATTAACATCTTTGGTTTTAATGAGAAAATAAATAAACTATACTCAGCGGATCTATGTATTTATTTACTACCATAAAGAATCGCTGGACTGCAAAATATTGTGTTATAGCAGACGTAAGGAACTATCATCCAATTTCTGGACACACACACACTCCTATCGCATATTTTTTATTTATTTATTGACCTGAGGGAAGGGTTCTGGCAGACCAATCACAGCGCTTGCGGTCCGCGTAGAATTGGCGCGTTGTTACATTTTTGGAGAGGTGCACGTCAGGGTACGGCGTAGGGTACAGCGTATCCAATGCGTCTATGCGTAGGGTATGCCGTACCCTCTGCGTGCACTCGACGCAGAAGTATAAATTGGCCTTTACAGTTACTGGAATAACAATTCTGAATAGGGAGGAACTGGGGTTGGTAGTGGTATTTGCACAGGTAGCCTCAAATTTGTATTTATTCCATTGCTAGATGGATTTAACTGAGAAGGAACAGAAATATTGGAAACGTGGACAGAAGAAGCTATACTCACCTGTGGGAGGAGGAAAGCTAACAGTCACTGTCGGAGAGCTGTGGAACTATTGCGAGCAGCCGCGGAACTAATGTCTGCGGCCGCGATAGACTGCCGGCCGGAATGAGCGGCGGACGAGAAAAGCTACGGCGGCGGCCGCTGCCGGCTGAAACTGAGGCGGACCGTATGGATCGTGCAGTGACTTGCGTTGATGTTTGCATGGTGCTGGGAGGCGCACCTTTTTTTGTTGAGAGCGCACGAGCAGATCGAGAAGTTGCGCTTTTGAATTCCTCTGGGAGAAATGTATACCCGTGTTGGATAACGCTTGTCTGAGCGCTTTTGACGGACCATTTCTCGACAGGAGGTACGGAAGGGCTTGCTGCTGAAGAGGATTGACAATGATATTGATGATGGCCTCGATGCATCACTACGAGGATCGACCGAGCCCCGTGATGATCTACGTTAGATGGAGGAGGAGAGAGGTTTTCTTGAGCGAGGTGTTTTGTGCTGGGCTGGGGTGGAGCGGAGAGACCGGCGACCTGGGCGATCAACAGGTGAAATGAGCAGCGAAGTCAGTCATGCAGATTTGGACGGGGCAAATGCTGCAGGAACTAAAAATGGGAAGAGGTAAGCTGCTGGTTTTATACCTTGGTATTAATTGGAAGATTAGATGGGCGTACTCCTCCCGAAATTACGTTTAATAACTTCACTTTGCCAGCCCTGGCTGTGGGCTGGGCGATTCATTCCGGTTGCCGTTTGCCACATGCTGTCACTGACAGGGTGAGCAGATGCTCATTAAATATGCAAATCTTATCCAATCCTAGCCGTGGTCGTTTACTTCCAAGTCTTCAGTGCGGCACGCCCATCAAAACCGAGCGTTTTTCAGAGAGCCTCAAAACCAAGGCAGAAAATAGCGTATTACTTATTCATTATGTTTTGAATGTAAAAACCATGCGAACGCAATAAGTTGACCTCAGACAACAGTATAAATAATTCAAAAAAGCCAGTTCATGACCCCTTTAATCCAAAATAAACAAACTGAAAGTAAAACGCAGACATCCCCTCACTGACGGCTGCCACACACACACATAATAAAACATAAACAACGTAAAGTCCAGGCCTGGTCATCTCTCGTCCTTCACTGTCATCACCAGTGGCGCGGGAAGTGGGGGTGCTGAGGGTGCTGCAGCACCCCCTGTCTGTGGGCTACTGTTTAACTGCTGGAAAAAAATATATATATATTATTATTATATACTGTATATTTATACTGGAATATATGAGATTTTTCTATGAAAAGAGACTGTGCAGATATATGGTTGAGTTGAGTTGAGTTGAATTTATTCAAATAAAATCAAGATGTGTATTAACCAATCAAATGTAGACTATCGTTGCCGTGCAACGTGAATGAGGGACGTAATTTCAATTAGACACACGGAGCGCTGTGTGAATTTAAGCATGTCGCAAAAGAGAATTTCTGAGTTTTTTAAAAACCCTAAAAAAAATAAAAGTTTCAAGGACGAGCGTGGATGATTCAACTGCCACCAACTCCGTGTCCAACTCAACCGCTGGCGACTGGCGATAACCTGGACGTGAGTCACATCTCTCACCCGCATCCATGCATTTGCCGTTTTTATGCATTAGTTCAGTGTTGTTTGCTGCTGTGGCTGCTTCGACACAAAGTGTGTTAGTATTCAAGTTTGCCGCCTGTTGTAGTTTACAACGTTCAAAATTGAGTATAAAATATTGTCAATAACTTAAATCGAAATTATCTGGGCCATCAAATTAATTAAAAAAAATGAATATCGCTTAGAATAGAGCTTTTAGTGTGACGTCACTATATAGACTGACTTTCTCTCAGCACCCCCAGCTGTGACTGACTTCCAGCGCCTCTGGACATCACTCCTCCTTTTATGCATACGAGCTCCTCCGTGAGATACGAAACCTGTGTGGCGCGCAGCTGGCGCAACCGACCTCGCCCCATTCTCACAGTCCCTCAGCCTCGCTGCTTGCCACAGTTATGTGGGGGATTACCCAAATTTCGCTTCAAGTTATTAATATTCATAATTTGTTTTGTACACATACTCATATTAATAATAATTCAAATGCATTTTATTGACCACAATATTGTTGATAAATATTGTGAGGGGGGACTTTTAAAAAGGGCAGGGTACTTGATTAACCATACAGTCACTGCCAGCATTCATGTTGTTGCTTGTTTCCAGAGGCTGCATAACAGCAGCCATTCTGCGTCACAGACACTTGGTGAATGAATAATGTGGGTGACGACACTATCACCTTGCAATGTTTATCCCAGAGGATTATGTGACATCCATGGTGTGAGCACCGGTACCATCACAGTGTGCTAGGGGCCAAATAATGCAAAAGGCAGCAACGCCGGCACTATTCGCATAATGTTGCAGCAAGTGGCAAGCTTGCCTGCATTTTTGCTGTGCGGTTAATGGTGGCCATCATCTATGGTAGCCGTTGGCAATATAGTGTATATATAGTCAACTTTTTATTTATATAGTCAAGTCAACTTTATTTATATAGCTTTTTACAATGCAGATTGTTTCAAAGAAGCTTTACAGTGTTAAACAGGAAAATAATGCAAAAGAATTTGATTCGGCTGTACAGCCGCTCTGAAGAAAACGGTGATGTTCATTTCGTCATGAGCTCATTTCAGTTATCACGCAGTGACAATGTGGGCAGATCAGTAATTTAGTTGATGTATTTTATTTAGTTAGTAACTCAATTTATTTGGATATTTAGTTGAAAATTTAGTGTCCCCAACTGAGCAAGCCAAGCCAAAGACGACAGAGTCAAGGAACCAAAACATCAGGTGGCATCATGGAGAAAAAAAAACCTTGGGAGAAACCAGGCTCAGTCGGGGTGTCAGTGCTCCTCTGGCCAATTAACAAACAGTGTATGATTATTATTCTGGTAACTTTACAGGTCAGAGGTCATATTAGATCGAAATATTCGAAATATCGGAGTCATCACGCCGGAGACGGGTTTATTGAGGATTACGTGTCGATTAAACGATTATAAAATAGGAATATCCAAAAGATCGGAAACATCACGCCGGTGACGGGTTTATTGGGGATGACATGTCGATTAACCAATTATTAAATAGGAATATTAGAAAGATCAGAGTCATCATGCCAGAGACGGGTTTAATGTTTATTCTGACTAAACGTAACTGTGACCTAATTTTTTTTAATGCTATTTTCATATTTTTATTCTTAGAATTTGTATTACTATGTTCGTGTTGTGTTTGTATTGTATATGTGCACTGGAAGCTTCAGCACCAAGAAAAATTCCTTGTGTGTGCAAGGCAAGCACACTTGGCAATAAAGCTCTTTCTGATTCTGATTGAGGATGAAGTGTCGATTAAACAATTATTAAATAGGAATACTCGAAAGAGTCCACAGCTAGAATTTGTTTTGTTATAAGAAATGTTCCGAGAACATTACCATGCATTGTTCTATAAATGTTTTCAGCAGGTAGTTTTATTTTTGTTCCCAGAATGTTCTTTTAAAAGTTAGGATAACATTCTTCGGAAAACATTCTAAAAATGTTTAGTAGTAACATTCTTATAACATTATTCCCTAACGTTCTTATAACGTTTTCATCTGGTAGTTTTATATTTGTTCCCAGAATGTTCTTTTAAAAGTTAGGATAACATTCTATAAAAACATTATAAATGTTTTGTGATATTCCTTAAATGTTTAGACATAACATTTTTAGAACATTATCCTCTAACATTTTATAAAGTGGTACATTTTATTGTAGTTCACAGAATGTTCTCCTAAGAGGTATGATAACGTTCTATAAAAGATATTCTAAAACGGTTTGGGAATATCCTTGTTAAAATGTTAAGTGATAATATTTTTAGAACATTGTCTACCCCAGTCTTAAAACGTTTCCAGAATGTTATCCTAAAAGATACAATAATGTACTTTAAAAACACGTTTTTAGTGATTACATTGTTGGAACATTATGCCCTAACATTGTTTGTCACGGGCTGACTGAGGAAACTGAGGTGAGGACTCAATTGCAGGAAAACAGATGAATTTATTATAAAAGTAAACAGACAAACAAAGACCCACGAGGGGGAAAACATACAACTAAGAAATAACAAAATAAATAAAGCAGGTAACGAGGGAACACAGGTGGGGCAAATTAAACCAATAAGATGATAACAAGGAGGGTGGGAACTAGACAAGGATGGAAAATAACAAACCACCACATGTGCTACACAAGACATGCATGTGACATTACCCCCTCCTTAAGGAGCGGCTACCAGATGCTCCACAAGAACAGGGAGGGACAGACCAGGGAGGAACAAAGAGTTCAGGCGGCCAGGGCGGCCCGCGGAGTTCAGGCGGCCCGCGGTCAGAGCAGGGCGTCTGGGCGGCGCAGTCAGAGCAGGGACCACCGGACCCGGAACCACCGGAACTGGATCCCCCGGAACTGAGACCACCGGAGCCGTCACGGAGGGAGCCTTCCTTCTCCTCCTCCGCTTAAAGACCACCGGCACAGGGACCACCGGAGCCGTCACGGAGGGAGCCTTCCTTCTCCTCCTCCGCTTAGAGACCACCGGCACCGAGTCCACCGGAACAGGGACAACCGGAACAGGGACCACCGGAACTCGATCCACCGGAACAGGGACAACCAGAACAGGGACCACCGGAACTCGATCCACCGGAACTGGATCCCCCGGAACTGAGACCCCCGGAGCAGTCACAGAGGGAGCCTTCCTTCTCCTCCTCCGCTTAGAGACCACCGGCACCGAGTCCACCGGAACAGGGACAACCGGAACAGGGACCACCGGAACTCGATCCACCGGAACACGGACCACCGGAACTGGGTCCATCGGAACCGGGACCCCCGGAACTGGGTGAGTGGCCTATATGGCAACCACGTTCTTCCTCCTCCCTCTCCCCGAAGGGGTCATCGGAGGACTGGGGACCTGGCAGTCTGTGAGGATAAGTGGGGGAGGACCAAGAGGTGGAAGTCCACCCTTATGGAACTCTCCTCCATCACCCCGATTGTATACAAACCCCACAAACTGCCAGAATGATAAAATCCCCAGCATTCCCATCTCCCAAGCGCTGACAGGCTCCTTCAGGACATTGTTAAAAATGTCCTTACGCTCCGTGTCACTGATGTTGAGCCCCTCTGCTGCGAAGACAAACCGGTAAGCAAACTCCCTCACGCTGGCCTTCTCCTGCCGAAGGGAAAGGAGCTTGCTCCGTCGTCCTGCAGTCTGTGCAGCAGAGGGGCAGGGAGATGGGAAAAGGAAAGGAAGGTCTTCATCTTCTGCTGAGTCCTCTTGTTGGTCGGTTCATTCTGTCACGGGCTGACTGAGGAAACTGAGGTGAGGACTCAATTGCAGGAAAATGGATGAATTTATTATAAAAGTAAACATAAATACAAACAAAGACCGACGAGGGGGAAAACATACAACTAAGAAATAACAAAATCAACTAACATACTCAAAACGGGAACACAGGGAACAGGAGACGTTAGACGTCACAATGAACCGACAAGGACTGCAAACACAAAGGAACTTATAAAGGGGACAAATAAAGCAGGTAACGAGGGAACACAGGTGGGGCAAATTAAACCAATAAGAAGATAACAAGGAGGGTGGGAACTAGACAAGGACGGAAAATAACAAACCAAACCACCACATGTGCTACACAAGACAGGACAGGCATGTGACAGTTTTAAGGTTTTTTTTCTAGTTTGTTAAATGTTCTCAGACAGTTTTATTTAGAGTCGAACTTCATGCTTCAATAACATGCAAATGTTGTGTAACATTTTAAACTTTATTAGCTTTAACAGAAAGAAAGTGGTTAAGCTGTGTTCTCTTTACACATTCATGTGCACATCATGAAATACAACTATGAATATATATTTTTGTAAACATTTGTATTAGTCCCATGATAAAACAAAATAAAAAATAAAATAAAAACAATGATTAAACAACAAAAATTTACATTTTTATACATTTTGTATTTGTTAACGGTTCTTTAGTCAGCAGATTCAAACAGGTCACTCCCCTCTGGTGCTGCTGCATGTTCTTGACGCATTAATTAATCCTCCATTATCCCCCTGCATAGACAATTTTATGAATTAAAATCAGAATAATTAATGATTTCTTAAAAAGTAGATGCTGTCGTCTTTTATGCATGAACAAATAAATAGGGAAATGAATACAAATTAATGCATTACAATTAAGTAAATATAGAAATAAAAAATAAAGTAAAACAAAATAGTTAGATACAACTCTTCTTTTTTTTTTTTTTTTTTTCCAATTCATTTATCATTTGTTTATTTATATTCATATATATTCCTATTATGAAATTAATTGATTTATAAAACAAAGATGGATAAATGAACCAAACTACTAAAAACAGGTAACGACATTCAAGTAAATGTCAATTATATGCCATTAATTATGGAAATGTTTCTGACAAAGGAGTATTTTCTTTGGTTTTGTCAAATGAAAAAACGTGATTTGAAAATTTGCATTACCATCTCAAACCACCCTGTCACTAAAATCTAGCTCCATGTCAGCTACAATGACACTGTAAACTGTAATGCAGTGGGTCAGTTACTTTTTTCAAGTTCACCAAACATGGCTTTCTTGCTTAGCCAGAAAATTTTGCTATGCCTACCCTCTAAAGCTAATAAATTTTCATCTTTGATCTAATCAAGTTAGTGTTGTCACGATAGTGGAATTACTCATTTCTATATAATGCTTATAAAAAATAAATTCACCTAAATTTATGTGAAAAAAACATAATTCGCTGAATAGCGAATACTTTACATCCTTGTCTTTTGAACAAACGCTTAACACTGACCTGAGTCACTCTGTGAGGAGCATATCTCAGTGTATCAGCTACACAGTTTTCAATTGTTTTTTGCAGAGTTGTCTTGTGGCAGGCCTCTAAATATAAAGAAAGGCAAAGAGGAAAAAAGATCAACCCTTTTATTAATTAACGTCCTGTAGTAAGCACCCAAGCTGAAATTTCAAAAAATTCTTTACAGTAAGTTTTTGGATTTATCAGGTTTGATGGCAGATTTAGTCACAGCAAAAGGCACAAGTAGCTTGTGAAAAAACAGATTACTGTATGACATTATCATTAAAGCAGAATATCTCAATGGAGGTTACTATACTCCTACTTACTGTACATGTTTGCCAGTGTTTTATGATAATCAGTGCTTCTTCTACAGTGTAGAGAGTATGTGCACATGGTTGCCAGATTGCAAAGATTAAAGGTGCCCTAGAATGAAAAATTTAATGAACCTTGCCATAGTTAAATAACAAGAATTCAGTACATGTAAATCACATACAGTGAGTCTCAAACACCATTGCCTCCTCCTTCATATGTAAATCTCGTTTGTGAAAAACACCACGGAAAAATAGGCAAATCTCAACGTAACACCGAGAGTGATACAATCGTCGGGATCATTAATATGTATGCCCCTAACATTTGCATATGCCAGCACATGTTCACTGTCAGGCGAAACTGTGCAGCCGAATCATCTCTGCAGGTAAACAAACGTCACGGGAGGATAGCGAACATGGCAGATCATGGAAACAAATGTTATGTTCCAGGCTGTGCAGGGGATGTGAAGACGTTTCATACTCTTCCCACAGATAAAACATGTCAACAGGCATGGTTGATGTTTATTTATAATCGGATACCGCAACAATTTATTTCAAAATTGTTAGTTTGCTCAGCCCATTTCACCACGGACAGTTTTTCAAACCTGGGACAATATCAAGCAGGCTTTGCTCAGCGTCTGACTCTGAAGAAAGGGGCAATTCCAACCATATACCTGCAAGCAGTAAGTGATTTTATCCACTTCTTGACTGTCTAAACAATTTCTGATTAAATTGAAAGTTTCTTAGAGAGACAACATTAACGATAATATCCCCGTTGTTGTTTAGATCTGATGCAAGATGCTAGTACAGTAACAATAGTATAATCCAAGTATTTTACATAACTAAATGGCTAAATAAATCGACTTTTAAATCAGTACTCTACTGTCAAACTCAAACGTTACTGTACAAACAACATATTTAAGCGCTACCCAGTTCAGTTTGTGATTCAAAGTGAAGAAGCTATCATTGTAAAATCATACAGGGACACATTACAATAATTAAAATATTTTTACAATGCTAAAAAAGTTGTGACTGCTGATGTGTATATTTAATGCTATGCCAGTTATCGTAGCTGAAGTTCTGGTATGGACGTAATGATTTTGCAGGTTCCTAATTAAAATAAAGACTTACCATTCAGAAGCGTTAATTTCCAATCCCAAAAACATGTTGTTGTTCCTCAAAATCTGCATCTTCGTCAGAAACAGGCTCAAACATATAAGGTTGAATGCCTAATCTCTCCATCGTCATGACGGTCAGCTATCATTGAGCCGCGCAGTGAAACAGCCAATCAGAACAGAACTCTGCATTAATATTCATGACCCTTCCAAATAAGGTAAAAACAGACCATTTCATCCTGGGGAAGATTTCTAGAGTTGTAAATAGACCTGTAAAACCGTATCTGGACAATTATTGACCTTAAATAAGCCATATACCCTCTATGTAGATACCAGAGAACAATTTAAAATGTTGTTTCAAATCATTCTAGGGCACCTTTAAGTAAAACAGAGCAAAAAATGCATAATTGGGTGGATTTAAAGTCTTCACATCTAGCAACCACAAGAATGAACGCTTGTGGAGGATAATGAAAAAAAGTCTCCTCTTTTCTCTTTTCAAACTTACGGATTATGATGGGATATATAGCCAGGTCCTGAAAATTTATTTTCCCCTTTCGACCATTCAAACTGTAATTGGCCCAAAAGCCATTTGTTCCAATTTGTCTCATCATTCGTCTTACAGAGTCACCAGGAGTTTTACCTCCCAGCAGCGACAGATAATCAACCTGTAAAAAGAAACAATGCAGAAAAATAGTTATCTGATAGGACAAGGCATATTTCCTAGTGAATTCCTTTCCCCTCAGTGTTCCTTTCATTAGGTTTGACTCTTCAAGTAATAAAGTTGTACAATTCATCTGTAGTTTTTTTCAAACACATTGTCCAAACAAATACAATGAGCTTGATAACTGATCATGACTGAGTGTCGATATATCTGCCCTTTCCAATGAACACAAAAACACACAATAATCTCAGACTGTTCCGATCTGACCTGTACTGCTGCCTGAATCAAAATTACGCCCTGGCCAGAGGAGAACAGGCAGGTGGTTGTGGTGTAATGGTGTGGGGGATGTTTTCTTGGCACACTTTAGGCCCCTTAGTGCCAATTGGGCATCGTTTAAATGCCACGGCCTACCTGAGCATTGTTTCTGAACATGTCCATCCCTTTATGACCACCATGTACCCATCCTCTGATGGCTACTTCCAGCAGGATAATGCACCATGTCACAAAGCTCGAATCATTTCAAATTGGTTTCTTGAACATGACAATGAGTTCACTGTACTAAAATGGCCCCCACAGTCACCAGATCTCAACCCAATAGAGCATCTTTGAGATGTGGTGGAATGGGAGCTTCGTGCCCTGGATGTGCATCCCACAAATCTCCATCAACTGCAAGATGCTATCCTATCAATATGGGCCAACATTTCTAAAGAATGCTTTCAGCACCTTGTTGAATCAATGCCAGGTAGAATTATGGCAGTTCTGAAGGCGTAAGGGGGTCAAACACAGTATTAGTATGGTGTTCCTAATAATCCTTTAGGTGAGTGTATATATAGATTAGATTAGATTCAACTTTATTGTCATTACACAAGTACAAGTACAAGGCAACGAAATGCAGTTTAGGTCTAACCAGAAGTGCAATAGCAGCAAGTGCAGGATATATACAATGGTTGCGTAAGTGCAGGGCATAAAAATGTACTGAATATATATATAAATATGTATAAGTAGAGAGATGGTTATTACTATAAACAGAACTGAATTTACAGATGAATATATACAGTGAATAAATATAAATATACAGATGGCTATTACTATAAACAGAATGTAAACAGAATGTACAGGTGAATATGTACTATGAATATAATATACAGATGGCTATTACTTTGAACAGAATTTTACAGATAGAGGTATACAATAATATGTTAGGCTGATATGAGGAATATAGCAGTGGATTAAGGTAGTGCAATAAATTATGGACAGAGCTATCCGAAAGAAAGTGTAAAAGTGCAGTGGAAAGTGGTTGCATATTGCAGTTAGAAGTACGGTGCAAAATGCAAATGTAAACATGGTTACTGTAAATACAGTCGGCAGTGCAAATGAGCATATTCCAGTTAAGATATGGTGGTGCAAAATGCATAAGTAAACAGTTGTTACTGTAATAAACAGTCAGTAGTGCAAATAACAAAGTGAATGTAGATGTGAGGTAGGAGAGTTAGCAGTATATGAGGGAAGTGGATCAACGGGGGTTTGAGTTCAGTAAAGAGACAGCTCTGGGGAAAAAACTGTTCTTTAGTCTGCTGGTCCTGGTCCGGAGGCACCTGAAACGCCTGCCGGAGGGCAGGAGAGAAAACAGTCTGTGGGCTGGGTGAGAGGAGTCCTTGAGGATGCTGCGAGCTCGATGCAGACAGCGTTTCCTCT
This sequence comes from Romanogobio albipinnatus, assembly GCA_023566225.1. Lineage (NCBI taxonomy): Eukaryota > Metazoa > Chordata > Actinopteri > Cypriniformes > Gobionidae > Romanogobio > Romanogobio albipinnatus. Next base: position 54,325,095 of record CM042239.1, read on the forward strand.
GGATGTGCTCGATGGCAGGTAGTGGAGTCCCTGTGATGCGCTGGGCAGTTTTCACCACCCGCTGCAGTGCCTTGCGCTCCGCAACAGAGCAGCTCCCATACCATACTGCCACACAGTTGGTCAGGATGCTTTCTATTGCGCAGCGGTAAAAGTTCACCAGGATAGCCGAGGAGAGCTGATTCTTCCTCAGTGTCCTCAGGAAGAAGAGGCGCTGGTGAGCCTTCTTGACCAGGCTGGAGGTGTTGGTCGTCCACGACATGTCCGCCGAGATGTGGATCCCCAGGAACTTGAAACTGGAGACACGCTCAACAGCCATTCCATTGATGTGGATGGTGTCGTGTGTGCCTCTTGACTCCTTCCTGAAGTCCACGATGAGCTCCTTCGTTTTGGTGGTGTTGAGGAGCAGGTTATTATCAGTGCACCATGTGGCCAGGTGCTGGATCTCCTCCCTGTAGGCAGTCTCATCGTTGTTGCTGATGAGCCCAATCACCGTAGTGTCGTCCGCAAACTTGACGATGGAATTAGTTCCATACACAGGCTTGCAGTCGGAGGTGAAGAGGGAGTAGAGAAACGGACTTAGCACACAGCCCTGTGGTACACCAGTGTTGAGTGTGATGGACGTGGAGCAGGTGGATCCTGATCGAACATTCTGTGGTCTGTCAGTTAGGAAGTCCAAAATCCAGTTACACATTGAAGTGTTGATGCCCAGGTCTCCAAGTTTGGCAATTAACTTGGATGGGATGACAGTGTTGAATGCTGAGCTGAAGTCAACAAACAGCATGCGTGCATAGGTGTTTTTACTGTCCAGATGGGTGAGCACAGAGTGCAGTGCCATGGAAACTGCATCCTCTGTGCTCCTATTGCTGCGATAGGCAAACTGGTGTGAGTCCAATGTGGATGGTATAGAGTCTTTTAGGTGTTCCAGGACCAGCCGCTCAAAGCACTTCATAATGATGGGTGTGAGTGCTACAGGGCGGTAGTCATTAGGGCACCTCGGGCTGGAGTGTTTCGGCACTGGCACAATGGAAGTGCGTTTAAAGCATGATGGTACAGCTGCTTGGGCGAGAGACAGGTTGAAAATGTCTGTAAAAACCCCAGCGAGCTGCTCCGCACATGCCCTGAGAACACGACCAGGGATGTTGTCTGGTCCAGCAGCCTTGTGCGCGCTGATCCGGCTCAGTGCCTTGCAGACATCTGTAGAGGAGAGTGTGATTGGTGGGTGGTCAGCTGAGGGTTTGAGCTTGGTGGCAGTTTCTCTGTTGTCTCTTTCAAAACGAGCATAAAAGTAATTTAGCTCGTTCAGGAAGTTGACATCAGTGGCTGTGGGGGTGGAGTGGGTGGGTTTATAATCACTGATGGCCTGAATGCCCTGCCACATGCGTCGAGGGTCAGAGTTGGAAAAGTGTCCCTCTATCTTTAGCTTGTAGCAGTGCTTGGCCTTTTTGATGCCCCTCTTCAGGTTTGCTCTGGATGCGCTGTAGGCTTGTGCATCTCCTGATCTGAAGGCAGTATTGCGTAACTTCAGCAGGAGTCGTACTTCCCTGTTCATCCAAGGCTTCTGATTTGGGTATGTGGTGATCTGTTTCTGGGTTGTAACACTGTCAATGGTGGTATTGATATGATCCAATACTGAGGAGGTGTAGGAGTCAATGTCCGTGTGAGCGCCACTGGTGGCTTGAGAAGCAAACATACTCCAGTCTGTGTTTAGAAACCTTTCCTGGAGTGTGGAGTCTGCCCCCGCAGGCCACACCTTGATTGTCTTCACTGATGGCTTCACACGGTTGATGAGGGGTGCATATTTGGGGCTGAGGAACAAAGAGATGTGGTCTGACTGTCCCATGTGGGGGAGGGGTGTTGCAACGTAAGCTCCAGCCATGTTTGTGTAAACATGGTCTAAGGTTTTGTTTCCTCTGGTGTGGCAAGAAACATGCTGGTGAAACTTGGGTAGTACTGACTTTAAGTTTGAGTGATTAAAGTCACCTGCAACAATAAACGCAGCTTCAGGGTGATCAGTCTGTTGTTTACTGATGGCTGCGTGAAGTTCTTTCATAGCAAGCTTGGCATCAGCATCGGGTGGAATATAAGCAGCAGTAATAATGGTGGAAGTGAACTCCCGCGGTAGATAAAACGGTCTACATTTAACCATGAGAAACTCCAGGTTAGCTGAACAATGACTCCCAACAATAGCAGAGTTTGTGCACCAAGCTTTGTTAATATAAATGCACAATCCACCCCCTCTGGTCTTCCCGGAGCCATCTAATGTTCTATCTGCCCGGAGTGTGTGGCGTCCCGCTAGCTCAATAGCGGTGTCCGGTATTCCGCTGTTTAACCAGGTTTCAGTGAAGATTAGGACGTTACAGTTCAAAAGTTTCTTACTGTGTGTGATGCTGAGTCGAATCTCCTCCATTTTGTTCACTAGCGATCGTACATTAGCAAGGAAAATGCTGGGTAAAGAGAGCCGATGAGGAGAACGCGTTAGCTTAGCCCGCAATCCTCCACGCTTCCCCCGCCTTTGTTTACGATCACGCCGCCTTCTGCGTGCACTTCCGCCCGGCTGGGTTACGCGCATCGCCTCGGGCGTCCTAGCGATCTCAGGAAGGAGTTGAAGATTGTCCATAAAATTGTCGGAAATTCGCAAACCAATATCCAAAAGCTCAGCGCGGGTGTACGATGTAAAGGCACAACTGTTCTGTACGAACAGACCCGAGATGAGCAAGAAAAATACCGCAAAATTGCAGAATCTGGAGAGACGCTGAGCCTCGCGATCTACTCGCGCCGCCATCTTGGTCATCATCAATATACAGTATGTGTATATACATATATATATATTCTTCTTTTGAAAAATGGAAAGAAATACAAAGAGCCACCAAACAGTCTTTTACCCGAGTCAAGGTACTGAGCAGGAGTGACAATCTTCCTTCCAGTTTCTACTTCCTGGTCACTGTCCAAATTTGAGGTCATTGTTGCTTGGTTGACCTTGTCTCTGGCCTTGTTGTAGGTGTCTACAAAATACATATATATATATATATATATATATATATATGTATATATACAGTACTGTGCAAAAGTCTTAGGCACGTTAGTATTTTCACCCCCAAAAATGGTTAAGCCAGTTATTTATACATTTTGTAATAGTGTGTCAGTAGGTAATATCAGTTTACATTTTCAAACATTCATTTAGCCATTATTTGTAATAATCCATTCCAGTGAGATTTTTGTATGCAGAAGGAGTCTGACAACAGAGCTATGATCAACACAGAGATCTGATCTCACCATCATCGAGTCCGTCTGGGATTACATGAAGAAACAGAAAAAACTGAGACTAAATCCAGAAGAACTGTGGCAGCGTCTCCAAGACGCTTGAAGAAACCTTCCTGCAAAGCTACAGTGACACTTGTGTAAAAATGCTGTAAAGTCAGGAAGTTTTCAAAAATAATAACATAAGTAGACTGTTAATTTTTTTGATAAATTAACTTCTATTAACTAAATCAAATCAGTGTTTGTGTGACCACCCTTTGCGTTGAAAACAGCTTTTGTTTTTGGACACTTGCTCATAGTTTTTTTAGGGAGCTTTGCAGGAAGGTTTCTTCAAGCGTCTTGGAGACGCTGCCACAGTTCTTCTGGATTTAGTCTCAGTTTTTTCTGTTTCTTCATGTAATCCCAGACGGACTCGATGATGGTGAGATCAGATCTCTGTGTGGATCATAGCTCTGTTGTCAGACTCCTTCTGCATACAAAAATCTCACTGGAATGGATTATTACAATTAATGGCAAAATTAATGTTTGAACATGTAAACTGATATAACCTACAGACACACTATTACAAAAGTTATAAATAACTGGCTTAAAACCATTTTTGGGGGTGAAAATACTAACGTATATATATATACATATATATATATATATTCAATTCAATTCAATTCAAATTTATTTGTATAGCGCTTTTCACAATACACATTGTTTCAAGGCAGCTTTACAGAAAGTGCATTTCATAGATGAACAGTAAAAATGTTAGAAAGACAATGTTAAAGAATAATGTTCGAAAAAGTTAATCAATCGTGTATTAATTTAGGCCATAACAACGCTGGCGTTGAGTCGTCTCTTCACAGGCGTGGAGTCGTCTCATCACAGGTGTTGGGGCATCCGAAGTCTCCATGAGAGGCTGGATACAAACTGGAGCTGACGAAGGGGACTAGTGTCCCGAGATAACAACAGAAAAGCAGATGGGAAATAATTAGCGTAGCTGCTGTTCAGAATATTATATTAATGCTTTTGTTCCGATTTAACTGTAGTATAAAAGGTAATTATAATGTGAATGCTTGGCTAAAGAGATGCGTCTTTAATCTAGTTTTAAACTGGGACAGCGAGTCTGAACCTCGAACAATATCAGGCAGACTATTCCAGAGTTTAGGAGCCAAATGTGAAAAAGCCCTCCCTCCTTTAGTGGACTTAGATATCCTAGGAATGACCAGAAGCCTAGAGTTTAGTGACCTTAAAGAGCGCGATGGATTGTAGGGCGATAGAAGATCCGTTAGATACACTGGAGCTAAACCATTTAGGGCTTTATAGGTCAGTAGCAATACTTTGTAATTGATACGGAACTTAATAGGTAACCAGTGTAGAGATGATAAAATTGGTGTTATATGATCATATTTTCTTGACCTAGTAAGAACTCTAGCTGCTGCGTTTTGGACTAACTGTAGTTTGTTTATTGAGGATGCAGGACAACCAGCTAATAAAGCATTACAGTAATCTAATCTCGAGGTCATGAATGCATGAACTAACTTTTCTGCATCAGGAATAGATAGCATGTTATGTAGCTTAGCAATGTTTCTAAGGTGGAAAAATGCCGTTCTTGTAACATATGAAATATGATTTTCGAATGTCAGGTTGCGGTCTAATATAACACCCAGGTCTTTTACTGTAGTGGATAAAGTGACAGGACATCCTTCCAAGGTAAAATTGTATTGTGAGAGGTTTTGTGGGCAGTTTTTTGGACCAATAAGTAAACCTCCGTTTTATCTGAATTTAATAGCAGAAAATTACACGTCATCCAGTATTTAATATCTTCAACACACGCTGTCAGTTTAGATAATTTAGCGTTTTCATCCGGTCGTGATGAAATATATAATTGAGTGTCATCAGCATAACAGTGGAAATTAATTCCATGTTTTCTTATAATATAACCAAGTGGCAGTATATATATTGAGAATAGCAGAGGGCCTAATACGGATCCTTGCGGCACCCCATAGTCTACTGACATCATCTTGGATTTTTCCCCATTTAGACAGACAAATTGGTAGAGGTCTGATAAGTACGATCTAAACCAGTTTAATGCCTGTCCCTGAACAACAGTATAATTTTGAAGTCGATCTATGAGTATTTTATGATCTATAGTATCGAACGCAGCACTAAGATCGAGTAGAACTAGTATTGAGATACAGCCTTGGTCAGAAGCTAGAAGTAAATCATTTGTGATTTTAACGAGCGCAGTTTCTGTGCTATGATGCGGCCTGAATCCTGATTGAAATTTTTCATAGATATAATTTTCTTGCAAGAAAGAGCACAATTGAGCGGACACAACTTTTTCTAGTATTTTAGACATAAATGGAAGATTTGAAATTGGTCTGTAATTTGCTAGGTTATTATGATCTAATTGTGGCTTCTTAATGAGAGGCTTTATGACTGCCAGCTTGAATATTCTTGGAACATGACCTAAAGATTTAAGGTAATGAGTTAATAATATTGAGAAGAGGCTCTTCCACTACAGGTAACAACTCTTTCAGTAGTTTAGTGGGTATTGGATCTAATAAACATGTTGTTGGTTTAGATGCAATGATAAGTTTATTTAGCTCTTCCTGTCCTATAGTTGTAAAGCGGTGTAGTAGTTCTTGAGGGGCGATAGTTGCGGTTGAATCACAAGACATCATTAAAGATTGTACATTTACAATTTTGTTTCTGATCCTTTCTATTTTCTCAGTGAAGAAATGCATAAAATTATTACTACTAAACTGTAACGGAATATTTTGCTCAGGCGATGCTTGTTTATTTGTTAGTCTAGCCACGGTGTTAAATAAAAACCTTGGGTTATTTTGATTATTTTCTATTAGTTTGCGGAGATGCTCAGCCCTGGCTGCTTTTAGGGCCTTTTTATAACGTGACATACTATCTCTCCACGCGATTCTAAAGACCTCTAAATTAGTTTGTTTCCATTTACGCTCTAAGTTACGAGTTTCTCTCTTGATAACATGTGTAGCACTGTTGTACCATGGTGCTTTAGTTTTCTCTCTAACCTTTTTTAATTTTAATGTGCTAGATAAAATGTTGCTCATACTGCTAGTCATTTCCTCTAGTTCATCTGTTTGTTTGGGTTCACTGAGCAGCTGAGACAGGTCAGGTAAGCTATTTGAGAATCTATCTTTAGTGGTTGGAATGATTGTTCTGCCTGGTCGATAACGTGGCGCAACATGACAGATTTCAGCAGTACGCAGTATGCAAGTTACCATGTATTGGTCAGTGACATCATCACTTTGCGGTATAATATCTATATCGGTTGGGTTGGTTCCATGTGATATAATTAAATCTAGTGTGTGATTAAGATGATGAGTGGGACCAGTGACGTTTTGCTTGATCCCAAAGGAGTTTAATGATCTGTAAACGCAGCCCCTAATGCATCATTTGTGTTATCTACGTGTATGTTAAAATCTCCAACAATTAATGCTTTATCGACGTTGACCAATAGATCTGAGAGAAAGTCTGCAAACTCTTTTAAGAAATCAGCATAGGGCCCTGGAGGTCTATACACAGTAGCCAAGGCTAGAGTTAATACGGATTTCTTTCTTACATCTAAGAGCGTAACATTTAGCACTAGTACTTCAAACGAATTAAACCTGTGACCTGTTTTCTGAGTAACATTAAGAATATCTCTATAGATTGTTGCAACACCGCCGCCACGACCAATCAGACGGGGCTCATGTTTATAACAGTATCCTGGCGAAGTAGACTCATTTAGACCGAAATAATCATTTGGCTTAAGCCAGGTTTCAGTAAGGCAAAGTACATCGAAACTATTATCTGTGACCATTTCATTTACAATAACCGCCTTAGGTGTGAGCGATCTAATGTTTAGAAGAACTAGTTTTAGAAATTGTTTTTGTTCACTAATATTGAGATTTTCTGGTTTAATCACAATTAGATTTTTTAGACCAGATTTTCTGGTTTAATCACAATTAGATAGTGACCTCACTAAACGAGGAATAGACACAGTTTCTATATAATGTTATACATTGGTACTTATGTCAATTAAGTTAGGACAGAATTGTTTTTGTTCACTAATATTGAGATTTTCTGGTTTAATCACAATTAGATTTTTCCTAGATCCTACAGTAGATTTAATGTTTGATCTCACTAAACGAGGAATAGACACAGTTTCTATATAATGTTCTACATTGGTACTCATGTCAATTAAATTAGAACAGGAAAGACTGTGATCTGGACTTTGACTTACTAGTCATATGGTGGTGTGTGTGTGTGTGTATATATATATATATATATATATATATATATATTAGGGATGGCGAAAACTAAACATTTTCTTGACCGACCACCGAGCCTCATTAGCCGGTTGAAACCGGTTAACCGATTAGTAAAAAAAATATGCTGCGCTATTTGAAATAACAGCCGCAACTCGCGAGCCGCGCCTGCAATTTCGCAACTCTGTCGCATCTCTGCCTCCCGCTCTCACGCACACACACGCACACACTGTCCAGGCGCCGCCGCCTGCCTTCCACTCACGTCAATTTTTTAAAATCCCCTACAGCGCGAAACATGAGTCGCGCAAACGCGGCGCTGAGGAGCTTGTTTGTAATCGGAGGACAAATGGCTCCTTAGTTTCAAAATGGTTTGGGCACAAGGTGATCGCGTTGAAAATAAAGGCTATTGTCTAGCGTTAGAAGCTCATTTGAAACATTGCCGCGACTCATTTAAGATAATGACAGCTCCGAAGAGACGCCGCTTTAGTTCGAGGTAGTGCTAACAATAATAAAGAAAGATGATGATCAACACCTTATGTGTTACCACTGAAATGTAGATGTAATATATTTAGATGATGTGCTAAGTACTGTATTTAAGCACTGTATCACACAAGTTGCAACTTACATCTGAAGCTGAACAATGAAGCATTTGCAGACGCGTTTCATGCATTATTTATGGTGTGAGCACATTCAAGCGGTTCAGAAAATATTCATCTGTAATATCGGTTATAAATAATAAATACAAATTATAAAGACACATTTTGGCTAAGTTGTTTATTTCCGAGTGTTATGCTGCCTTCACGTGCTCTCTGAATTATTGTAAATAGGAGTTTCCTAGGTAAAAATTGCACGTGAACGCGCTCCACCCCTCGAAATATGAACGAGATGAGTTCATACTTCATAATCACGACTTTAGAAGTGGGAATTGTCAAATTTCCGATAGCACGTGAAGGCAGCATTACTTTCACTTACTTTTGTTATTTCCAAGCTGGTAAACTGAAATATTGCGCATGATTTATGTTTTCCACGCAGGTTGTAAGAGAGGCTATGACAGTTCATAACACAGCAAGCGTTCACCATTCTAATGTGTTTTTAACTGTATAATACAAGTTTTAAAGTCTACCTCCACTATTACTCATTCTCTAATGTAGTGTCTGTGTCCTAAAGTCCGCGAATGCATTGCGTTGGTGACGTCACGTTCCCATTCTCTATAAATAGCCTAATTTAGAGATCACTTTTTTTTTTTTTTTAACCGACAACCGACAACTTTGATCGGTTAACGTTGATACGGTCAACCATCGGTCAAACGGTCATCGGTTAACATCCCTAATATATATATATATATAATTTTATTTATATTTATATATATTTTTCAGTTGCCCACTATGTCATATTCATGTCATTTTCATTCTTTTTTCAATTTACTCACCCCAATGCTATTCAATGCAGTTTCAAAGGGCTTTAAAGTGCTTCAAATGGCTCTCCTCGATCCCAGCTGAGGAATGGTGTCTCATCTAGCTCAACGATTATTCATTTTAAAAAATAATAATAATAATTTATATACTTTTTAACCACAATTGTTTGTCTTATGCTGGACTGTGACGCGCCGGGCCTGACGTCATCACGTTTAGGGCTGCAACAACGAATCGATAAAATTTGATTATTAATAGAGTTGGCAACGAATTTCATTATCGATTCGTTGTGTCGCGCGATTTGCTTTTGTAGAAATATCGTAGTATCGTGCATTCTATCAGTTGCAGTTTTGGTGGCTCCGTCTCAACACAGACCAACTGTACAACGTGACACATCAAATGTTAAAGCAGAGGAGCGGGACACTGCATTTCACAAAAGTTCATTATTTGCAAGTGCTTTAAAATCTTGCTGGTTAAACATGTCATTCGCGTGCTGATGCGCTGTTCTAACATGCGCTTTTCTGAGCGCATAAACCCGACGCGCACAGGCACTAAAAGCCTGTCAAACAGCGCCTGCATGGTTACTGGACTATATATCTATCGCGTCTTATTGCGCTAATACTGTTAAATACACACAAGGTTTACATAAACACAGGGAGTGTTGTGTCTTATGTCTTTATTACATTATGTCTTAAGTGAAAGCAAACAGTTCTTGTGCTGAACACAAAAGAAGATATTTTGAAGAATGTGGCTAACCAAACAGTTGTTAGTCCCCATTTACTGCCATAGGAAAAAAATATACTATGGAAGTCACTGAGGTACATCAACTGTTTGGTTACCCACATTCTTCAAAATAACTTATTTTCAACAGAAGAAAGAAACTTATTCGGGTTTAAAACAACATGAGAGAGTAAATGATGACAATTAATTGAGTCTTATTTTATTGAGTCTTTGATTATTGTTTAAAATGGTCCTTTCGTGTGGGTATCCTGGATATTTAATGAATGTTTAATGCCCGGTGCGTCGCAGTCCAGCACGAACAATTGTGGTTAAAAGGTCAGGGTATATTCTGGCAAACCGTTTGCCAATCATGTCTAGCAATCGGCGAAGCAAACTGTGGTACACGCCATTCACCAACGAGAGATGGGTAACTCGCAAAGCACAATGTGCTTCCTGTTTTCCCAGCACGAGACCATAGAACGGAATTTTAAGAAAGAGGTTGAGAAGTAAGAGGCGGGGCACCAGTTAAAACAATTCAAAGTTAAAGCTCACGCAAACAGGTATTAATAGACACGTTTTAGTCAAATATTCATGTTTATAGCTACATCCAGTGTTAAAGTAAAACGCAATTTGGTGTTGTAACAGCTAATCCAATATAGCCTACTATATAAAGAATCCAACTATTTAAGTTTTATTTTACTATTTATAAAATATCAAATGTCTAACTTCTTTAAGTTCACACCTCCATTGTGTAATGTAATTGTGAAGGCCATTAACATATTTAAACCTAAAATGGTTCTCAAACTGGTGGCCATCATGGCCTTTTGACATTTTATGAACTAATCTTTCATAAATTCAGTATAATAGCATCAGAGAAATAAGACTTTCAACAAAATAATTTATTAAATCATTGCATAAAGTATTCTACTGTATTATTTCATATGTATGGTTTGTAATTTTTAAATTGTTTTGTGTCATTAACTGTGATTTGTTTAATCCACATTGTGTTTGTGCTTTCTAGTCGGTGTACTTAAAGTTATAAAGTTATATAACAAATATCATGTATTTTTTAAATAAAGTTTTTGTATTTTCCTTGCTCAGAGTTGCTCTCAAATCTTTAAGAAGACCAGCCCAAATGTGTTGATTTACTGTTGAAAAATAAATTAACACAAAAAGCTGCAAGGTAAAATTAGATAAAACACAAACTTGGAATTGAACATGTGTTCTATAAATGTTGTTTTTAAATAGGCCTATGTAAAGACAAACTTTACGATTACATTTTTAGTAATTGAAAAATGTATTATATTTATATATAAAATATTTATATTTATATATAATATAAATTATATAAATGTATACAGTATATACATGCAAATATTTCTTAAATATGTACATGAATATTTATATAAACATAATAATTATATCAAATCAAATAAAATAAAATCACTTTATTGTCACTCTACCATATGCACAAGTGCAACAGTAGGTGAAATTCTTAGGTGCAGTTCCGAGCAACATAGCAGTCATGACATGACATGTACAACATTTAAGCAACAACAGATTACACATCTGATGCGCACACAATTACTCACAGCACAGTATACACTACAATAAACAATAAATAATTTACACAATGTGAGTGTAGTTCTCACAGCTTTAAACAATATACACATACTTACAATATACATATACTTTAAACAATATACACTAAACATACATTAAACAGTATACATTAAGCTATAATAATAATAATATACAATGTACAGTATACATTATTATTCACAGTAGAGATCCAATTATGTACAATAGGTGCTATATGATAAATGATAAATAATAAATGATACATAAATGTGTATATAATGTGTGTGTATCTACAGTGGGTTGTGCGGAGTGATATTCTGTCCAGTGTGTGTTATGATCCTGATGGATCAGGAGTTAAGTAGTCTGATTGCTTGTGGGAAGAAGCTGTTCTGGAGTCGGCTGGTGCGTGTTCTGATGCTGCGGTACCGTCTGCCTGATGGCAGCAGTGAGAGCAGCCCATGGTTCGGGTGGCTAGAGTCTCTGATGATCCTCTGAGCTCATTTCACACACCGCCTGGCGTAAATGTCCTGGAGGGAGGGAAGCTCACCTACGATGATGCAGCTGGCCGTGCGCACTACCCTTTGCAGGGCCTTGCGGTTGCGGGCGGTACTGTTGCCGTACCAGGTGGTGATGCAGCCAGTCAGCAGACTCTCTATGGTGCAGGTGTAGAAGCGTGTGAGGATGTGGCGGTTCATTCCAAACCTCCTCAGCCGTCGCAGGAAGAAAAGGCGCTGATGAGCCTTCTTCACAACGGCCTCGGTGTGGACGGACCATGAGAGTTCTTCTGTGATGTGGACACCGAGGAACTTGAAGCTGCTGACTCTCTCCACCGGTGCTCCATCGATGGTGATGGGGCGGTGTTCTTTCTCATTCCTCCTGAAGTCGACCACCAGCTCCTTGGTCTTGCTGACGTTGAGGGAGAGGTTGTGCTCCTGACACCACCGTGTCAGAGTGTGCACCTCCTCTCTGTAGGCCGTTTCATCATTGTCGGTGATAAGACCTACCACTGTCGTATCGTCAGCAAACTTGATGATGGTGTTGGAGCTGTGGATTGCCACACAGTCATGTGTGTACAAGGAGTACAGGAGTGGGCTGAGAACACAGCCCTGAGGGGCTCCAGTGTTGAGAGTCAGTGATGATGAGATGTTACTGCCCATTCTGACCACCTGGCGTCTGTTTGACAGGAAGTCCAGGATCCAGCTGCATAACAAGCTGTTTAAGCCTAGAGCCCGGAGTTTCATGTCAAGTATGGAGGGCACAATGGTGTTGAATGCTGAGCTGTAGTCCACAAACAGCATTCTCACATATGTGTTCCTCTTTTCCAGGTGGGAGAGAGCAGTGTGAATTGTTGATGAAATGGCATCATCAGTAGAGCGGTTTGTGCGGTATGCAAACTGCAGTGGGTCCAGTGAGGGGGGGAGAACAGAGCAGATATGGTTTCTGACTAGTCTCTCAAAGCATTTGCTGATGATGGGGGTCAGAGCAACAGGACGCCAGTCGTTTAAGCAGGTGGTTTTTGACTGCTTAGGTACAGGAACAATGGTGGACGTTTTGAAGCATGTGGGGACCACGGACAGGGAGAGGGACAGGTTAAAAATGTCCGTGAAGACTCCAGCCAGTTGGTGCGCGCACGCTCTGATCACGCGGCCGGGAATGCCGTCTGGACCCGCTGCTTTACGGACGTTCACCCGCCGGAAGGATCGGGTTACATCCGCTAAAGATACGGAGAGTGAATTAACCTCTGTATCTTCAGCCACGAGCTCTCTCTCCGCGAGGGTGGTGTTAGTTCCCTCAAAGCGAGCATAGAAGGTGTTGAGCTCGTCCGGGAGAGAGGCAGCGGTGTTCACGGTGGAGTTTGTGTTTCCTTTATAGTCCGTGATGGTGTTAATTCCCCTCCACATGCTTCTGGAGTCGGTGGTGTTGAACTGTCCTTCAATCTTGTCCCTGTACTGCCGTTTTGCTGCTCTGATGGTTTTCCGGAGGGCATAACTTGCTTGTTTATGCTCCTCTGCATTACCGGAGTTAAAAGTGAAGGTCCGCGCGAACATCCCCATTTAGCCACGGCTTCTGGTTTGGGTACAGCCGAATTGTTTTGGTCGGAACAACGTCTTCTACGCACTTCCTGATGAAACACGTTACGCTATCAGCGTAGACCTCGATGTCGTCATCAGAGGCCGACCGGAACATCTCCCAGTCCGCGTGATCAAAACAGTCTTGTAGCATAGAGTCTGATTGGTCCGACCAGCACTGGATGGTTCTGAGGGCGGGTGCTTCCTGTTTCAGTCTCTGCCTATAAGCGGGCAAAAGTAGGATGGAAGCGTGATCTGATTTGCCGAATGGTGGGCGGGGGAGGGACTTGTAACCATCCTTGAAGGGGGAGTAACAGTGATCTAAGACGCGGTTCCCTCGCGTGTTGAAGCTAACATGTTGGTGGTATTTGGGTGCAATGCGCTTGAAGTTGGCTTTGTTAAAGTCCCCGGTCACAATAAACGCAGCCTCAGGATGCGCGGTTTCCTGCTCACTCACTGTCCTATACAGTTCCTTTAGTGCCCGGTCTGTGTCGGCTTGTGGGGGAATATACACAGCTGTGATGATGAACGCGGTGAATTCCCTCGGTAGCCAGAATGGTCGGCACAGAACCGTGAGAAGTTCCAGATCAGGAGAACAGAAAGACTTGATAGAATGTACGTTCCTCTGATCACACCAGGATCGGTTGATCATAAAACATACACCCACGCCTTTGCTTTTCCCTGAGAGATCTTTTTCTCTGTCCATTCGATGCACGGAGAACCCCGTGGTTTCTATGGCCGAATCTGGAATCTCAGCAGACATCCAAGTTTCTGTAAGGCAGATAATGCAGCAGTCCCTCGTCTCTCGTTGGAAAGAGATCCGTGCTCTCAGCTCGCAGAGTTTATTGTCCAGAGACTGAACATTAGCCAGTAAAATACTGGGAAGCGGGGGTCGGTTTGCGCGGCGTCTTACTCTGATGAGCACGCCGGCTCTGCTTCCCCGTCTCCGGCTGCGTTTGCGCGGTCGGGCCACCCATACAAAAGGTTCCGCTGCCGTGTTTGTAAACAGCGTGTCGTCGTTGATGAATTTAAAGTCCGGTTTTCGGTGTGCGATTGCCGAACCAATGTCCAAAAGTGTCTGTCTGTCGTACGTAGTAAGGCAGACAACATCCAAGACAAAAAATACAGAGTACACACAAATATATTATGTAAACACAAACTTTTATTTTGGATGTGATTAATCGTGATTAATCTTTTGACAGCCCTAATAAAAATACATTTTAAAAGTTCGTTAATTTGATAAATAGGCTAAGTGAATATACATTTGCAATCATATGCAAACGTAACTATGTGTCGGTCAAATAATACATTTAGTCTATATAATTATTTAAGAAATAACTCAGTCCAAGGGTTATGGTCACAATAAACAAAGGTATATTATTTCAGTCATGTAGGTTGTTCTCAATAGTTTGTAGCCTACACAGTGATATAAGTTAATGATTATTTACTTCCATTGATTTGTCAGTGGCCTATCGTTAGTAAATGAGCCAGCAGCCATCGTGTTTTTTTATTTATTTTTATTATTATGTTTTGCTTTGATGGTCTTTTAGTCATTTAATTTGATAACTTGTAGGAATGTATCTGTTGTGGCATAATAAAGTTAAATTTTTGTGATTATTTTTTCTGATAAACTTATAACTTCAACCAGACATTAAACACAATGAGAAATGTTTATGTTTTTGACATGCATGCGTTCATAGGAATTAATGCATGTAAACCTTCATCTTTTTCCAGAAAACACACAATGATCTATATATGGTTAAAATCATGGAAAAGAATGAGGATTATTGTTAATAATATGGGGACATTTGATGTATACACACTGCTGTGATTGTTCTGTTATTTTTTCATAGTATCAAAAACATTCCCAAGCTTTATTCCCCCCCAAAATGATGCATTTACTTTAGAAAATGACAACACATGAATTAGTTCTATTCTAAAGGCTGTCCTTAAAATGTTCACATTTCAATGGCATTTATTTACTGGCTAAAATAATAGACCATGTAATTTGCACATGTACTGTAAATATAAAATATAAAAATCATGAGAGTAGTTTAATTTTGAATAATAATAATAATAAAGAGCAACTGATTCTGTGTTGAAATTTTATTTTCAAACAAGAAGTCATGACATATATGATATATTTGAGCAAAAACACATTTATTTAAACACACATTAACACACTTAACACAGGGTCTTGGGATCCCAGACAAAACAAGTTTGGTCTGCTCATGCAATCCAAAAAAAAAAAAAAACTTACACATTCAATGAAATATTCAAATATAAAATATATAATAAAATGACACCTACATCAAACCTGTATTATTAAAACTGTAAATACACTGTCATGCTCAAAACAAAGTGAAAAACAAAAGTGTCTGCTTTGTCTGGTGTACAGGGATATTTATTGGCACAAGTCATTTGTTTGGAAAAGAATCAAGGTCATATTATACATTAGCTATATATGTGTTTACCACATGCTTCATCATCATGAACCATTAAGATAGTAAAAATATTTAAAGTACATTAATATTTTTTCATGCTTGTGTGCAATTTTGGAAACACAAGGTCACAAGAAAGTCTACCGGTTAGAAGTGCTTCTGCAAACTGAAATTTTACTGCTGCCTTCACCACAGGACTTTATAACAGATATAAGTTTATGTTGTCATCAGTGATCGAGCCAGCACTGTGTGTGTGTGTGTGTGTGTGTGTGTGTGTGTGTGGTATGATATGTTTTTGTGAAATATCAGGACACAGTTGTGTATAATGACATGGGTATGACATATTACAAGTAGAGGGTGAAATATGAGGACGTTCCCCATGTCCTCACTTTTCAAAATGCTTATAAATCACAGAATGAGTTTTTTTTCACAGAAGGTAAACTGCACAGTTTCCTGTGATGGGTAGGTTTAGGGATAGGGGTAGAGTAAGGGGATAGAAAATATGGTTTGTCCGGTTTAAAAACCATTAATCCTATGGAATGTCCCCACATTTCACAAAAACAAACGTGTGTGTGTGCTATTTTATGTTTTTGCAAGAAGTCTCTTATGCTCATCAAGCCTGCATTTATTTAATCAAAAATATTTTTTATTAATCAGATTCATAAGAATATTGAAAAGAGTATCACAGCTATACAAAAAAAAAAAAAATAATAAGCTAAGCAGCACAACTGTTTCCAACATTGACAATAAATCATCATATTAGAATGATTTCTGAAGGATCATGTGACACTGAAGACTGGAGTAATGATGCTGACAATTCATGACAATAATAATAAAAAAACAATTTCAATGTTTAAG
Source organism: Romanogobio albipinnatus (assembly GCA_023566225.1). Classification (NCBI taxonomy): domain Eukaryota; kingdom Metazoa; phylum Chordata; class Actinopteri; order Cypriniformes; family Gobionidae; genus Romanogobio; species Romanogobio albipinnatus. Next base: position 54,341,708 of record CM042239.1, read on the forward strand.
AAAATCGTTTCTATAATCTGCATATCAGGGCAACATGACAGATGTAAACTAACGGAGCTCATATTGCTGTCTGTAGAGATTTGTTGAGGTGAATGCTGTTTGAAGTTAAACTATCTAAAATATTAAATACAGTGGAATCCAGCCTAATGCGTTGTATTTGCTGTCCAAGTTGTTTAAATATTTTCAACGTTTAGCCTACATTTATAATGTATAATCTACATTTTACATAACGGTGTCAGCTGACACTTTAAACAATGTGACAAACATAATTTATTGTAATCCGGATATATATATATATATTTAAAAAAATCATCTTCTCTCAGTCATTTTGACACCTCCAGGTAAAGATCTAGCTTCCGACGCAGTTCTTTCCGGGCTGTTCTTTAGCCCCCGAACGAATGCGCGAAAGTGCACATTAATAATGTTCCAAATATAACCGGCAGATTATGTGCGTTTTACTTTAACACTGGATGTAGCTATAAACATGAATATTTGACTAAAACGTGTCTATTAATACCTGTTTGCGTGAGCTTTAACTTTGAATTGTTTTAACTGGTGCCCCGCCTCTTACTTCTCAACCTCTTTCTTTAAATTCCGTTCTATGGTCTCGTGCTGGGAAAACAGGAAGCACATTGTGCTTTGTGAGTTACCCATCTCTCGTTGGTGAATGGCGTGTACCACAGTTTGCTTCACCGATTGCTAGACGTGATTGGCAAACGGTTTGCCAGAATATACCCTGACCTTAAAAAGTATATACGTTTTATTTTTTGTTTTTTTTTATGACTGATGGATTAGCTAGATAAGATTTGAAGTCCATTGTGTGGAGAAAAATCTGTCTTTTTTTAGTAGATGTCTTTCGGCTCAAGATAAAACTGTGTGAAACAATACAATACCTGTGTATGTTAAAACTGAGACTTTACATTTGGCCCAACGTGTTTTGTCTGGTATCTCTTTCCTTTTGACTTCTGTGGCCAGTAGCAAAACACAGTCTACAAAAAATTCAAAATAAATATGCATATCTTTGTATAATAAACAATAGATCAGAGGTGTGACCAAGCCCACTTTACCAAAGGGAGTTTCAAGGCTTCAGGCACAAGTGTTAAGTCAAATACAACATAAAGGGTTTATTTAATCTCCGGGATTTATTCTTCAGTATTATGTTGCTACAAAGAGGCTAACTGACCACCTACCAGCATTATTTTCAGAATGTTTAGTCATACTTGCCATTTCCCGGAATGACTGACAACAGCATTTGATAGTTCATCTGTGCCAGTTTAAATATTTCCCTATCTTAAAATCCCTTCTTCGAAGACAGTGCAAGCTTACATTATTATCTATTACATGAACTTAACTATTATTAGGAAATACCTTTTCAGTTGTCTGTAACCAGTTAGTTGGCACAGCATCCACTGTGTTGGATTTGTACAAATTTCACAACTGCAAACTGTTTGACTGTGTTCTGGGGGAAAACATTTTTTTTTTTTGCCCAAGCAAATTTATATTCATAAACACTTACAAGTTCGTACCACTTGGATGTATGAATCTGAATGTGTTGTATTTCCACACAATGAAGAAAAAACAAAACAAACAAAAAACATCTGGGGTGGCTTACAAATGGCAACTGGCAGTTATACGCCACACAGCTAAATGTGTTCTCTGTGAGCAATATTAATTATAAGACTATTGCTAAAAAAAAATTCTCACTAAAAATCTAGTTCACTTCAGAATTAAAATTTCCTGATAATTGACTCACCCCCATGTCATCCAAGATGTCCATGTCTTTCTTTCTTTTTGAGGAAAAATATTTTATTTATATATTTATTTACTTTTTAACCACAAATGCTTGCTCTGCGATGCGCCACACATTACGATATCACATTGGAAAGGTCACGCGCGACGTGAAGTTCGACTGTGGGGTGAAAAAGTCCATCTCATCTTCTCCAACTTCAAAATCGCCCGACATCGCACTTTGCAAAAAAAAAAAGGTAAAACACTGGGTCGGTACTTGCGCCTTCGTCATGCATGACCTTTCCAACGTGATGACGTAATGCGTGGTACATCGCAGAGCTAGAGCAAGATGAGCATTTGTGGTTAAAATGTATATACGTTCAGATTTGTTTTTAGAAAATGACCAATCGTTTGGCTGGATGAGACTCTTATTCCTCGGCTGGGATTGTGTAGAGCCTTTGAAGCTGAAACTGCAATTTAGACCTTCAAACATTTTGACCCCGGTGAAACCCATGGAGAAAAATCCTGGAATGTTTTCCTCAAAACCCTTAATTTTTTTTTAACTGAAGAAAGCAAGATATAAACATCTTGGATGATATGCAGGTGAGTAAATGATCAGGAAATTTTCATTATAAAAAAAGTGATTTAATCCTTTAAGTCTGAGAACTCCTCAGAATGAATGGAGCAAGGTAAGTACAATCCTCAAACCACTGTCTGCCTCAGTCATAAATGCCTGCCTGCCCAAATGCTTCTCAGATAATGTTTTCATCTTAGTGTGACTGTCTCTGGCTGTGTAGACTCCAATCAACCTTGAGTCACAGGGCTGCATGAAGAATGGCTTAAGTTGATCATAGACACGACAGAGCAACATCTTTTCCCCATGCTCTGTCTCACCAGACACTGCAACAACTTCACAGCACTCTAGAGTCTTCTTTGGTTCATGAAGTATCTTCCTCAGTTTGTCTGCTTCCCCAAGCCGCCTCACAATCTGTGAGAGAGGATTTCGCTCAGAACAAACCAATCTTTTCAGCTGATGCAAGTAATTCTCAAAAGAGAAAGCACTGCACTCATCTAGACGGCCATAACGGTTTGCATCCAATGCCAGGTGTACCAAACTGCGGACATTGTAGACAAGAAACTCATCCACATACAAATGTCTTCCCTGTGCAATGAAGTACTCCAACAACTCCTCTGCATTGTGATTGTACTGTTTTGCTAGTCTTGGGCAAACAAGGATGGATAATGCCACACTAAAAACCAGGAAGTGCTCATAGAGCTGTTCTGCAATTATGCCTTTAAGCACAATTGTTCCTGTATAGAGGGCAAACTGTCTCAACTCTGTGGCCTTCCATCTGTCAATCTCTTTCAAGCCTCTTGGTTTCCTTGCAAACACATTTGGAATGCTTGCTTTAAGCTTCAGAAGCTGTAAACTGACCTGCTTAACATGACCAGATGACAGTCTGATTCCCAGTGGTCCCCTCAGCCACATGAGGATCATTTTGCGCATAACCCCAATGCAACACTGGTGCAAATAATCATCTGGGAACTGTTCAATCATGTTTATTGGGAGCTGGCAAAATGGTGACAGAACTGAAGATAGGTGGTGCTCCTCCTGAGACTGATCTCGAAATGTTTTGTCAGTTCAGTTCGAAATGTTCAATGTTAGATGGTTTATTTCAGGATAGATCACCCGATGGCCATCCCACACTCCTTTTTGTGTACATCTGTCACACCCATAATAGCCTGAACACAGCTTTATGGACTTCACAAGAGCCTTGGCTGGGGTATCACATGTAACACAACGCAGCTTCATCCTAATCAAACCACTGTCTGTCTCTAGTCCATTTTCTATAATGCTGCGAAGGTCACCAACAACATCATCAAGAAAGTCAAGATTTTTGGGCTTTGACAAACCAAAACACAAAGCCAACGGAGTTGTAGGCGAATCTAGCCGAGCATGACATCTCATCACACCGGCACCCAGTTTGCACATACAAATTAGGTGCTTATATTTACAAAATGAGCCTACAAACGCATAAATAAGCCCTTTTAAATAAAGATTTTTAAAAAAATCACGAAACTAAATGAAAATGTTTAGTGAAATTAGGAAATATTTAAGAGATCGTTAATTTCGTTGTATACATGTGTGCATATATTTTGTTCTCATGTCACAAGTAATAATATCAAGGTTTACTGAGTTTTCACACATCTTTTGTAGTGTCGTTTTCTGTGAAGTGTACTAAAATAAATATCATCACCTGTGTACATTAGCCCACTTCTCGACGCAGTTTTCTGATGGTTTAAAGAACAATTACTCTGAGTCACCCTTTGTCGTTTCAAAGAATAGCACAACGGCGAGCGCGTCGAGTATAAACGCCTTGGACTTTTTGGGTGCTCCCGTTTCTATTGGCCGCGCTGGTAATCGTCACAGAGCGTAGCGGCAAAAGTTGAAATATTTTTAACTTTGACCGCGGTGTGCACGCAAGCTCGTCAATGGTGTGCTCCGCCGCGTGTGCGCTTTGGTCGACGCAGCAACAAATCGTCCTTGCGCGGCGCATGCCATTTAAATGAATGGATTTCTTAGCGCATCGGTGCCGCGTTCTGTGCCACAATTATATCCTCAAAACAGTTTCCTACTGTGGCAGAGAGAATGTTCTTCCTTTGTTATTATGAAACATTGGGACAATATTTTATTGAGATCATTGTACAACTTGTTACCTCAGAAACATTCCTAAAACATCCTTTGAATGCAGTTAAAATGTTATATCTTGGTTTAGATTTAACGCTATAGGAACATTTTTTAAAATGAGAAAACATTCTTAAAATATTCGTTAAAAATTACATTCAAATGTTTTCTTCAGAACATTAACCAAACTTGTAGGGAATGTTAGCCAAAGTTCTGAGAACGTTCCCTGCTAGCTGGGTCATCACGCTGGAGACGGGTTTATTGAGGATGACGTGTCGATGAGGCAATTTCAGGGGGAGTCTAATTGACACGGTCTCTGCAGACACTTCAGGGATGCGTTGGTCATGTCTGGGCGCAGGTCCACCATTTGATCTCGATACGGCCCGGATCCGGCTGACTGCAGTAAACCTCGGGATAAGCAGAGAGACTAACATTAGCGTAGATGCCATTCTTTTTACGAAGTAACGAGTGCATCAGGTGTTATGGGAAGTGTTCCTGGTTCCGGCTGACCAAGCTAATGCAGCCTAACAATCATTTAATTGGAAAAAAAGTGTTTTATGTGTATGCCATAGTAAAGAGATGTGTTTTATGTCTACATTTAAACTGACAGAGTGTGTCTGCTTCCCGAACAATGCTAGGAAGACTGTTCCAGAGTTTAGGTGCTAAATAGGAAAAGGATCGACGGCCTGCAGTTGATTTTGATATTCTAGGTAATATCAACTGGCCAGAATTTTGAGACCGCAATAGGCATGATGGAGTATAATGTGCTAAGAGTTCGCTCAAGTACTGGGGAGCTAAATCATTTAGTACTTTGTAAGTAATAAGCAAGATTTTAAAATGTATGCAATGTTTAATAGGGAGCCAGTGCAGTGTTGACAGAACCGGGCTAAAATTGTCATACTTCCTGGTTCTAGTAAGAACTCGAGCTGCTGCGTTATGGACCAACTGGAGTTTAGAGTTTATCAAGCAAGCAGGGGAACCACCCATTAGAGCATTACAATAATCTAGCTTTTATGTCATGAATGCATGAACTAACTGTGCATATGCCATAATTTATCTATATTTTTAAGATGGTATAATGCAGTTTTACAGATGCTAGAAACGTGGCTTTCAAATGAAAGATTGGTATAAAAGAGCACACCCAGGTTCCTAACTGAGGACGAGGGCGAGGACTTGACAGAGCAGCCATCAAGTGTTAGACAGTATTCTAGGTTACTACTTGTGGAGTTTTTTTGTCCAATAATTAAAAAAAAAAAAAATCTGAATTAAGTTGCAGGAAATTACTTGTCATCCAATTTTTTATATCAGCTATGCATTCCGTTAATCTTGTGAATTGGTAAATTTCATCAGGGCGTGAAGAAATATAGAGCTGAGTATCGTCAGCATAACAATCAAAACTAACGCCATGCTTCCTCCTGATATCTCCCAGTGGTAGCATGTACAGGGTGAAAAGCAATGGTCCTAGCACTGAGCCTTGCAGTACGCCATACTGAACTTGTGTTCAGTATCACATCGTTCTGTCTGGCACTCTGTGGGACTTTATGTCGAAGGTTATCTGTGCAGTTTATCTGTGTTCTTTTTTGTGTCCTGTTTCCTGTGGAGTTTTTGTAGTTCTTGTAGTTTTTAATGTTGATTGTCTCCCAAGGTGTTCCCATTCACCACACCCTTGTTATCTCGTTTAGCTAGTTTCCCTGTGTATGTGTATATATATAGCCCATGTTTTCTCTGGTTCTCTGTCGGCCGTTGTTTGCTGTTATGCAGGTGTTCTCAGTTCTCTGTTCCCCGTGTTTTCTTTGTGTTTGCTCAGTGTTTTTTTTTTTTTTTTTATATATATATCTTTATTGTTTTGTCATCATTAAATTCTCTCCTGCATTTGGATCCTGTATCTCTGCCTGCCATCTGTTAATTCCTCGTTCCATGACATTCGGTGTGACATGTCTTCATTTACTGCAACAAACTAATAACGGTCAGATAAGTATGTTTTAAACCATGCCAATGCAATTCCACTAATGCCAACATAATTTTCGAGTCTATTCAAAAGAATGTTGTGGTCGATAGTAGTGTTGTAGTCAAGACCACCTAAACCGAGACCAAGTCGAGACCGAGACCAGCGTGTGCCGAGACCAAGACAAGACCAAGACTTTGTGGGGTTGAGACCAAGACAAGACCAAGACCAAGACAGGGCGAGACCAAGTCAAGACCAAGACCAAACCAGCACTCCTTAAATTAATCTAAAAGATCCATATCTACTGTCTGAGAAATTACTTATATTTAATTAATAAATACAATTACAATAGTAAAACACTATAGCGCTGTTACCAAGCAAATCACTAACAATAAAATTCATGACACAGAAGTTGCATCTGAATTGGTACAATTACACCTGCTTAAAAAAATTTCAGATTAATTTAACATTAAAACATTAACTTTATTTAACAGTCACGGAATCCTTTATTCAACCGATTTGTTCAAAGCAGCTGATTCATTTAATAACGAAACGTAGCAGAATTAGCAAAGACAGTTTACAATGTACATTTTTAATATAAACAACTTTTATATTATTTATATTATTTATTTATATTTATTGAATGTTTGTATAAATCAATATCTTTTGCAATTATATTCATGAAAACAGCTCTCTGTCAGGGTTCTGTCACTTCGGTCTAGTTTACTCTTGGTTTGGGACAGAGCCCTGGCACTCCTGTATTGTTTGTCTTGTCTTGTGTGAGCGCGCAGCTTTGAGCATGCTCGAGCTGCGTGCTCTTCTGTCCTTGTGTTTTGTGTGCGGGGCGTGGTGTTCGGATCCCAGCACTTCGGTCTAGTTTGGGTTTCGGTTTTGTGTTGGGATTCGGACATTCATGCTCCGCGTGTTTGTTTTTTGTCGAGCGCACGGAATGAGCATTCACTCGTTCTCGTGCGCTCTGTCTTGTCGTGTGAGCATGCGCTCTTCTGTCCGTGTGTGTTTGTGTAGCACGCGGTTCGTGTTTACTTCGGCCGCGTGCTTTCATGTTTTGTGTTGTATAGCACGTGACTGGTGTTTTTCACTGGTTGCATGCTTTCATGTTGTCATGTTTTGTGTGAACATGCAGCTGATGAGTTCTCATTAGCTGCATGTTCATGTCACGTTTGGTGTGAGCACATGTATCTACTCAAGTCAAGTCAAGTCATTTCTGTTTTTCCCCCTCGGGGTAGTTTGTTTTTGTCTTGTTTTATTTTATTATCTACATTAAACAGCCCATATTTTCTGCATTTGAGTCCTCGCCTCATCCCTTCGCAAACCCTGACAGTACGATTCCGCCAAGAAGAGGACTCAGCAGACAATGGGCATCTTCCTTTTTCCATCTCCCACCACTGAACCTTCCAACCGCCAGCTCTTGGTCCAGCATGTTAACGCCCGTTACATCCGTCAGCAGGGGACTGACATGAGAGACTTTGCGTGTGATTTCCTCATAGAAGTGGACCACCTGACGTACAGAGAGGCTGAGATTAAGGAGGTTTTTAACATCTGTCTTGATCTACCTCTCAGCCTGTGGGAGATGGAAAAGCTGGGGAGTCTTGGTTTCTGGGATTTCGTTTACCATGTTTTCCATCTTGGGGAGCCTGAACCTCCACCTCAAGCGAAGTCCCATCCCACTGACTGTTCCCTTCTTCCTTTGGCAGTCAGTGGAAGCCCCAGCCCTCCGATGACCCAGAAACGGAGTAGGAGGAGGAAGTACCGGCCCGCCTCAGTCTCCTATCCAGTGGGGACGACACACCCTGCAGGTTTGCCAAGGGTGGCTGTAGAGGCTCCCCCAGAGGTGGCCGAAGAGGCTGCAGCACCCCCAGAGGCAGCCACCAGCATTGCAGCTCTCCCAGAGGCGGCTGAAGAGGCTGCAGCTCCCCCAGAGGCGGCCGTCAGCGTGGCCGTCAGCACTGCAGCACCCCCAGAGGCGGCCGTCAGTACTGCAGCACCCCCAGAGATGGCCGAAGAGGCTGCAGCTCCCCCGGAGGTGGTAAGCACCGGACCACCGCCTTGTTCTTCTAGGAGGAAAAGGAGGAGGAAGAAGATGGCTTTCTCCATCCTACATGGCCCGGGGCCATCCTAGAGCCTGCTGCCAGCCCAGAGAAGCTACCCAGGCGTCTTGCACTGCCCACGCCGCCCAGGCATCTTGCACTGCCCACGCCGCCCAGGCATCTTGCACTGCCCACACCGCCCAGGCGTCTTGCCCTGCCCGCGCCCTCCAGGCATCTAGCGCTGCCCGCGCCGCCCAGGCGTCTAGCGCTGCCCGCGCCGCCCATGCGCTTTACCCTGCCAGCTCCCGAATCGCCCTGGCCTTCAGCCAGGACTCCTGAACTGCCGGAACCTGCCTGGTCCGTCCCTCCAGCCCCACCCTGGTTATCTGCAGGGGTTCTTGATTGGCCGGAGCCACCCTGGTCTGTCCCTCCAGCTCCGCCCTGGTTTTATGCTGGGGTTCGAGGTCCGTCTGAGCCTCCCTGACTTGGCTCCCCTCCCTCCCTTCCCTCTTTGTCTCTGTGTTTTGTTTTTCCTGTGTTTGATTTTCCTGTTTCGTCTGTGTATCTGTCGTGTTATTTGTTCCTGTCTTGTTTTTGGTGTCCCTCGTTAGGGACGCCAGGTGGACAGAGCCCTGGCACTCCTGTATTGTTTGTCTTGTCTTGTGTGAGCGCGCAGCTTTGAGCATGCTCGAGCTGCGTGCTCTTCTGTCCTTGTGTTTTGTGTGCGGAGCGTGGTGTTCGGATCCCAGCACTTCGGTCTAATTTGGGTTTCGGTTTTGTGTTGGGATTCGGACATTCATGCTCCGCGTGTTTGTTTTTTGTCGAGCGCACGGAATGGGCATTCGCTCGTTCTCGTGCGCTCTGTCTTGTCGTGTGAGCATGCGCTCTTCTGTCCGTGTGTGTTTGTGTAGCACGCGGTTTGTGTTTACTTCGGCCGCGTGCTTTCATGTTTTGTGTTGTGTAGCACGTGACTGGTGTTTTTCACTGGTTGCGTGCTTTCATGTTGTCATGTTTTGTGTGAACATGCAGCTGATGAGTTCTCATTAGCTGCATGTTCATGTCACGTTTGGTGTGAGCACATGTATCTACTCAAGTCAAGTCAAGTCATTTCTGTTTTTCCCCCTCGGGGTAGTTTGTTTTTGTCTTGTTTTATTTTATTATCTACATTAAACAGCCCATATTTTCTGCATTTTTGAGTCCTCGCCTCATCCCTTCGCAAACCCTGACACTCTCTTGCTCTTGTGATATTGCTTAATTATATTCTATGTTATATAAAACACGAAATCTCAGAATTTTGTGGGCATTTATATTAATTTGGGCATTTGAGACAATGCTGCATTGATTTTGAACCTGGCAGCACAGTAACAAAAGAAAATCACATTGCAAAGAAGTTATTGATTGCATTTTAAGCAGTAAGTTTTACATCAAATCACATTAATGATGTTAAATCAGACAATGCACCAGCAATTTAGTGATATCCTTGCAGGTGTGGTCTTGAGATAAAATCCTGAGTCCTCGAAGTCCGAGACCAAGACAAGACCGAGGAGAAATGCAGTCGAGACCGAGACAAGACCAAGACCTTCAAAAGATGGTCTTAAGACTCGAGTACTACAACACTAGTCGATAGTATCAAATGCAGCGCTAAGAAGTAACACTAATAGAGAGATACAACCACGATCGGATGATAAGAGTAAATAATTTGTAACTCTGATGAGAGCAGTCTCAGTACTATGATACGGTCTAAATACTGACTGGAAATCCTCACAGATACTATTTCTTTCTAAAAAGGAGCTTAATTGTGAGGAATTGTGCCTTTTCTAGTATGTTCATACCTTTTCTAGTATGTTCATCATTTTTTATATAATAATTATATATTATATTTTTATATTTGATATACATTTTGATAATAATTTTGATTTGATTGATGTTTGACAGAGGGTAGATTTGAGATTGGCCTGTAATTGACTAATTCTGTAGGATCAGGTTGCGTTTTTTTAAAATAAGTGGTTTAATAATAGCCAACTTCAAAGTTTTCGGTACATATCCTAATGTCAAGGATGAATTAATGATATTAAGAAGAGGATCTATGACCTCTGGAAGCATCTCTTTCAGTAGCTTAGGCGGTATAGGGTCATACATGTTGTTGATTTTGATGATTTAACGAGTTTATCCAATTCTTCTTCTCCTATAGCAGTGAATGAGTGTGATTTTTTTCCTCAGTGACACTACAATGCTCTGTCTGATGTGATATGTAGTAGACGGCTGCATGGTCATAATTTCTTTCCTAATATTACCAATCTTACACGTAAAGAAGTTCATAAAGTCATTACTGCTATGCTGTTTACAAACATCAGAAGTTGAAGCTTTATTTTTGGTTAATTTAGCCACTGTATCAAATAAATACCTAGGGTTGTGTTTGTTTCTTCTAAGAGAGTCGAGAAATAAGCAGATCTAGCAGTTTTTACGGCCTTTCTGTATGCGATTATGCGCTCTTTCCACAAAATGCGAAAAACTTCCTTTGTTTTCTTCCAGCTACACTCCATTTTTCTGGCTGCTGTTTTAAGGGCCTGAGTGTGCTCGATGTACCATGGCGTTGGACTATTTTCTTTAATCTTTAAGGGCAGGGGAGCAACTGTGTCTAAAGTGCTGGAAAAGAGAGAGTCAATAGTTTCTGTTGCAACATCGAGTTCTTCTAAGCTATCTGGGATGCTGAGTAGAGAACGTCTCGGTTACGTATGTAACCCTCGTTCGCTGAAGGAGGGAACGGAGACGTACGTCGGAACTGACGTTCTGACACTCTACACTCTACACTCTACTTCGAGTGTTTTAAAACGAGCCAATGAAGATTGGCATGCGATTCACACATTCCACGCACCGCCCCGCAGCGCGGGTATAAATAAGGAAGTGGAATGCCTGATCATTGCTTTTTCTGCTGAGGAGCCGAACTCGTGACTCGGCCTCCCAGCGGAAGCACAGCACCTGGCGACGGGACGTACGTCTCCGTTCCCTCCTTCAGGGAACGAGGGTTACATACGTAACCGAGACGTTCCCTTTAAGTCGGTCACGTTCGACGTACGTCGGAACTGACCGACGAATTGGGATCTCTACCAAAACGCCAGGGCGCTGGCCCTTCCAGCGTCCTGCTTGAGCGCACTGGACCGTCTTAAATGGTACGGAAGTCAGGGCTCCAAGCAGGGAGGTCAGTCACTGCCGTTTCTGCAAGACCCACCCAGAGTGACTAATGGAACGCTGGGAAGCGTGCCCGTCTCGGAGACGGTACGCTGCGGAGCCACGTCCTTCAGAGAAGGCTTGGTGGCGGAATACACATAAGGACTAACCTGGCAGGGTAGTGCAACATATGGCAGTCTCTGGGGTGGTTCCAGCCTGGTTCCAGGGGGGAAAGAACACGCCCAGAGACGACAGAGCGGGCTCTGTCAAGGGAAAGACACGGGCTAGCCAAGTAGGGTAGCAGGTACCGTGGAAGAATACACTTATGGGGTAGCCGTTAGGGGACCGCTACATATGGAACCCAGCCTACACACACGTTACACAAGCATACGGGTGCAGGCCTGGCGTCAGACGGCCGCAACGTCTGGCACCGCAGGGGGTGACGGAGGAGCTCGACAGGGTTAGCCGTTTCCGGGGAACACAACTGGAGAAAAATGGACGCACGTATCCGGCCCAGAGGGCGGGAGTGACGTTGCAAGCCGACACTTAGAACGGGCACTTAGCGCTACTGGCCCCTGGAGGCGAGGATGCGGGAAGATACCGGCTCTACACGGAGGCTATAGAATCTAGCGAACGTGTTAGGTGTCGCCCAGCCCGCAGCTCTACAAATATCTGTCAGCGAGGCACCTTGAGCCAGCACCCAGGATGAAGCAACACTCCTTGTTGAGTGTGCTCGCACCCCGAACGGGCAAGGTACGTCTTGGGACTGGTAACCCAAGACGATGGCATCCACTATCCAGTGGGCCAACCTCTGCTTGGAGACAGCCTTTCCCTTCTGCTGGCCTTCGTAACAGACGAAGAGTTGCTCTGAGGTCTGAAAGCTTTGAGTCCGGTCAACGTAAGCGCGAAGAGCGCGGACGGGACATAAAGCCAGGGCTGGGTCTGCCTCCTCCGAAGGCAGCGCTTGCAGGTTCACCACCTGGTCCCGGAAGGGAGTGGTAGGAACCTTGGGCACATATCCAGGCCGGGGTCTCAGGACAACGTGAGAGTTGTCCGGCCCGAATTCTAGGCACGATTCGTTGACCGAAAGTGCATGCAGGTCCCCTACCCTCTTAATAGAGGCCAATGCCGTCAGAAGCACTGTCTTCATTGACAGGATTTTAAGCTCCACAGACTGCAAAGGCTCAAAGGGAGGGCTCTGGAGTGCTCTGAGCACTAGAGCCAAGTCCCAAGAGGGTAACGAGTTTGGACGAGGAGGATTTAGCCTCCTCGCACCTCTGAGGAACCTGACGATTAGGTCGTGCTTTCCCAAGGACTTACCTTCGACTGCATCGTGATACGCCGCTATTGAAGCGACGTACACTTTGAGGGTGGAGGGAAACAGCCTTCGCTCCAGCCCAACTTGCAGGAAAGAAAGCACGACACCAACCGAACACCTTCGGGGGTCTTCCCGGCGGGAAGAGCACCATTCAACGAACAGGTTCCACTTCAACGCGTAGAGGCGCCTCGTAGAGGGGGCTCTAGCAGAAGAGATGGTGTCCACCACTGCCTGTGGTAGACCACCTAGAACCTCCACGTCCCGTCCAGGGACCAGACATGGAGTTTCCAGAGGTCTGGACGTGGGTGCCATAGAGTGCCGCGTCCCTGAGAAAGAAGGTCCTTCCTCAGGGGAATCGGCCAGGGAGGGGCTGTCGCGAGGAGTGTGAGTTCGGGGAACCAGGTCCGGTTGGGCCAATAGGGCGCAACTAACAAGACCTGCTCCTCGTCCTCCCTGACTTTGCACAGTGTCTGTGCAAGAAGGCTCACTGGGGGAAACGCATATTTGCGCAGGACCCGGGGCCAGCTGTGCGCCAGTGCATCCGTGCCGAGGGTGCCCCCGGTCAGGGAATAGTACCACTGGCAATGGGTCGAGTCCAGAGAGGCAAACAGGACTACCTGTGCGGCTCCGAAGAGGTCCCATATCAGCTGGACCGTGCGGGGATGGAGTCGCCACTCTCCCGGAGGTGCAGGCTGCCGTGAGAGCTCATCGGCTGTCCGGTTGAGCGCACCTGGGACATGAATGGCCCGAAGCGACCTCAAATGCTTCTGACTCCAAAGGAGGAGGTGGCGGGCGAGTTGGAACATGCAACGGGAGCGTAGACCACCCTGGCGGTTGATGTACGCAACGGCTGCAGTGCTGTCCGTACGGACCAGTACATGCTTGCCACGTAGCAGCCCCTTGAGGCGGCGCAGTGCCAAGTGTACCGCTAACAACTCGAGGCAATTGATATGCCAATGCAATTGAGGTCCCGTCCAAAGACCTGAAACTGCATGCCCGTTGTACGTGGCCCCCCAGCCCGTGGAGGAGGCATCCGTAAAGAGCACAGAATGCCTGGACACTTGTTCTAAGGGCACACCGGCCCGGAGAAACGAAGCGTCGGTCCACGGGCTGAAGGTTCGGCGGCAGTAAGGAGTCACTGGGACCCGGTACTGGCCGCTCTGCCACGCCCACCTCGGGACTCGGCCATGGAGCCAGTGTTGAAGCGGTCTCATATGAAGCAATCCGAGCGGCGTTACCGCGGCTGCAGATGCCATATGCCCCAGGAGCCTCTGAAAGATTTCAGTGGGACCGCTGTCCTGCTCTAGAACTAATTCAAGCAGTTCAACACCGACTGGACCCGCTCTTCCATAAGGTGCGCAGTCTGGCTGACCGAATCCAGCTCCATACCGAGATAAGAGATCCTCTGTGTGGGACAGAGTTTGCTCTTCTCTCGGTCGACCCGAAGGCCCAACAGGCTGAAGTGACTGAGCACCATGTCCCTGTGTTCGCACAACTGCTCCCGAGACTGGGCGAGGATGAGCCAGTCGTCGAGATAGTTGAGGATGCGAACACCGCGTTCTCTGAGCGGAACAATGGCTGCCTCTGTGACTTCCGTGAAGACGCGAGGCGACAGGGACAGCCCGAAGGGCAGGACTTGTACTGATATGCCTTCCCCTCGAACACAAATCGTAGGAACGGTCTATGTCGAGGAAGGAAGAGACATGAAAGTACACATCCTTCAGGTCGATCGCGATTGCGAACCAATCTTGGGGACGGATGCATTTGAAAATGCGTTTCCGCGTTAGCGTCCGGAACGGGAGCTTGTGCAGGGCCCGATTCAGGATACGCAGGTCCAAGATTGGCTGTAACCCACCACCTTTCTTGGGTACAATGAAGTAGGGGCTGTAGAGCCCCATCTTCATATCGGCTGGAGGAACCGGCTCGACCGCGTCCTTCGCCAGTAGGACATCGATCTCTGACCGCAAGACCTGAGCATCGCTGCTTCGCACGGAGGCGAAGAGGATGCCCTTGTACTTGGGAGGCCGGTGAGCGAACTGAATCGCGTAGCCGAGTCTGATGGTACGGATGAGCCAGCGAGACGGCCTGGGGAGCTGTAGCCAAGCCCCCAGAGACCGCACAAGCGGGACCAACAGTACCACAGACGTACCCGGGGTGGGGCAGCGAGGCGGAATAGACAGACCCGACTCGGGAGGCCCGGAGGCGGCCCGGAGTGTTGTCTGAGAATTCCAGGGTGGGACAGAGTGTGGGTGAGAAGGCCCGGGGGCGTTCTCGGTGCCCACACTGCTGCCCCGTGGCGGGGGGAGGGGAGGAAAGGAGTGAGAAGGCCCGGAGGTGTCGCACACTGCCAACCTGGCCCTCTTGGGGCCCAGGGAGAGAGGAAACTGCTCTGAATGTGGGTACCGCTGGACTCCGGAGAGCCAGCGGCAGAGTAAGACACCAGTCGGGGCCCCCCGGTCCTCCTCCGGGGGGGTGGGGGAGGGGTGCGGACACCCACTCCCTCAGAGCAGCTCCTGTTCTCCCTGGGCTGCCCGTCTCAGGGCCGCTTGCCCTTACGCTTGCTTGTAGACTAGCAAAGCCCTGAGCGGGTTGGGCGCCTCCCTTACGTCCGGCACCCCGCTGCCTGGATTTCGCAGGGGTGGAGGTGGACGCAGGGGGGTGCCCTCGACGACAAGCAGATAGAGGCGCCCTTTCGAATTAGGATGGCTTTTTTTTTTTTTTAAACCGCCTCTGTCTGCTTCTGGGCCATCGAGAACTGCTGGGCAGAGTTCTCGACGGCATCGCCGAGGGGGCCAGCCTGACAGACAGGGGAAATGAGGAACCGAACTTAGTCGGATTCACGCATATCTGCCAGGTTTAGCCCCAGGTTCCTGGACCACTAGTGTGGACATCGCCTGACCCAGGGAGCGTGCAGTGACTTCCGTCGCCCGGAGGGCGAGGTTCACCACCGCACGCAGTTCCTGCATAACCCCTGGGTCGGGACTACCCTCGTGCATGCAGGACAAAGGGTAGTGAGAGAGGGAAAAATTTATACAGATTTTGGCCCTTTTGGTGTTCCATATTTTGACACCAAATAGTTCCAACTGCTAATTTTTCCAATGCCCAGCCGGGGAAAAAGGCACGGGGGTAGGCAAGGCGATTTACGCGTTGCTCTACGCCACAGCCACCCGGGAAAGCATGGCTGTCAACTCTGATTCTGATTCAGCAAGAGCACACACTATTATAGTGGAAACTCAGCATCATCATTTCCAGCGCATAACAGCCCTCTCTCCGATGCAGCAATTGACATCTGTCCTCTGCCAGAGCCCCAAATGAAACACTAGGTCCCCTTGTTTTTTAAAAGGACCAGCAATCCCATCTGTAGGCTGCCAGCAGGCATGTGAGACAGTGAATGTGGCCGTCAAACTCGACGGCACACGGTGCGCTGAACGTTGAAGCCTTATGAAAAGGCAAGACGAACACCGCACCGACGTGGTTATGTTCTCATGAGAGAACATGAACCACCCACAAACAGTCTCAGCATGCTGTGATGCGATAGAGTGGGGGCCCACGGAGACGTACCCGGTGGGGAAGCACCACTTTAATCCTCAGGTCACCGAAGCTTATTAACCAAAGTAGTTCTTTTCTGCTTTTGCAAGAAAAAGAAACTAAATCTGGGAATAGGCAAAGGGACTCAACCCCGTTTGAGGCATCATAGTCTTAACCGCGCATCTCTAGCGCCGAGTGACGTGCTGGGTTGCCGTGGCAACCCCCGCTGTCAGCCGGCGCCCGACGGCACACGCGCGCTGAACACTCAAGCCCTTACGAGAAAGGCTTGAGACGAACAACGCGTCGACGTGAAGCATGGATCACCCACGAATGCAATCTCACATGTTATATGTGAGAGAGATCGTGGCCGTCAAATGAGGACAGGAAACAACCGCATCCAGAAACACACGGTTTGAATGACATCTTGAAAAAGACGCAGGGTCAAACCGTGTTGCTCTTTTAGAAAGGAAACTGCTCTTTTTATGTGCTGAAGCACTCAGGGAGATGACCGCGGCACCACACAGTACAATAGTGCAAGCCTGTGTGTGCACTCAAAACGGAAACGCCCAGCGAACCAACACTTTGATGTCCGTTGACGCAGCCACTCGCTGAACGCGCCGTCACACCCGCACTGGAAGCAGCAGTCATTCCTCTCACGAGACTCGTTTACACTCTTCGTAGAAATAGGAAACATTCACTGTTCGGCTCCGAAGTAGAAAGCAATGATCAGGCATTCCACTTCCTTATTTATACCCGCGCTGCGGGGCAGTGCGTGGAATGCGTGAATCGCATGCCAATCTTCATTGGCTCGTTTTAAAACACTCGAAGTAGATTGGTCTCTGAAATCAGATCCCAATTCGTCGGTCAGTTCCGACGTACGTCGAACGTGACCGACTGAAAGGGAAAGATTATTTACAAAGCAATCTTTAGTGGCGGCAGTGATAGTCCTGCCATATTTGAAGCGAGGGGACGGCTTTGCAGCCTTAGCTAAATAAAGTATACATGATACTAGGTAATGATCTGAGATGTCATCGCTCTGCTGCAGAATTTCAACGGTATCAACATTTATTCCATGTGACAATATTAGGTATAAAGTATGATTATGGCGATGAGTGGGTTCTGCCACGTGTTGCCTAACTCCAATAGAGTTTAGAATGTCTGTCTCTAAATGCCAATCCCAATGCATCTTTTTTATTGTCTACATGGATATTAAAATCACCAACAATTAGTACTTTATCTGCAGCCAGTTTTCACTCTGATAGAAAATCAGCAAATTCTTTGGTAAAGTCTGTATTGTGCCCTGGTGGCCTATATACAGTAGCCAACACAAATGTCAAATGGGATTTATCAATTACACTACATAACGTTACATAAAGCACCAAAATTTCAGAGGAATTATATTTGAAACTAGACTTCTGATATATATATATATATATATATATATATACACATACATACATACATACATATATATATATATATATATATATATATATATATATATATATATATATATATATATATATATAGATATAGATATAGATACACACACACACACACACACACACACACACACTATATTGCCAAAAGTTTTGGGACGCCTGCCTTTACATGCACATGAACTTTAATGACATCCCATTCTTAATCCGTAGGGTTTAATATGGAGTTTGTCCACCCTTTACAGCTTCAACTCTTCTGGGAAGGCTTTCCACAATGTTTAGGAGTGTGTTTATGGGAATTTTTTACCATTCTTCTGGAAGTGCATTTGTGAGGTCAGGCACTGATGTTGGATGAGAAGGCCTGGCTTGCAGTCTCCACTCTAATTCATCACAAAGGTGTTCTATAGGGTATTCATCCCAAAGGTGTTCTAACGGACCCGTTCACCAGATTACCAGACAAAGAGTCCAGTGGCGACGTGCTTTACACCACTGCATCTGACGCTTTGCATTGCACTTGCCTGGTGATGTAGGCTGCAGCTGCTCGGCCATGGAAACCCATTCCACGAAGCTCTCTATGCACTGTTCTTGAGCTAATCTGAAGGCCAAAAGAAGTTTGGAGGTCTGTAGCTATTGACTCCAGGGCCGTGCACAGACATTTTGAGGGGCAGTGGCCCAAACCAAAAAAAGGGGCACTGGGGTGGGGTGGCATTGGAGTGGGGTGGCATTGGGGCGAGGATTGGGTGCTTGTCCGTCTTATTCTTACTAGTCAGTCAAAACAGTTTTGATCTAATTTTGTGTCTATCGAAAATAGTAATATATGATATTGTATTATGTTGAATATCAAAGTTGCGTCTATTTGTTAATGAGGGATTTGTGGACACAAACAGCTTTTATTTTAAAGTAAAAAGATCAAATTGGACTCTTGGGGTAAGAGGACCCAGCCATATTTGGCACAGAAGGCCCCAAGTGGCATGTTGTTACTGGTGTTAAATGTAATACTTATTGTAATTAATGGGGCTATTATTTAATATTTTTATGAATTAGATGTACATTTCAGGCATCTTCACTTTCATTGGTTAATTGAGTGAATTCTATTATGACAAAATCTATTATGTTTTTTTTATTTTTATTATGACGTATCTTCAATTAAAATATGGGCAAATAAATAAATATTGATATGCTTGTACATAAGTCATAAAAAAATTACCTTTCAGATGATTATCTTTTAATGGGATTCAGATTTCTCTGTTATCAGTTATTCAATTATTCTACTAAATTGTCCAAATAAAATTTTAAGTAGAATATTTTTAGTATTTTACATTAATTACACTTAGATATATAAATAGTAATAAGAATAATAATATCAAAAGTAATTTATATATCCGGTAACAGTTTATGGGTTATTATATGAAATTAGGCCTATATATATTCTACAAAGTGTGCCTTCTCTTCCAAGAATGTGTATACCACCAGAAATACAAAAACAAACTACCAAATTACTAATTCTGTGGATTGTAATGCATACTGTTAATGCGACAACATTCTGGAACTGTCGTCTCCGCTTTCCAGATTTCTGCGCACAGACTCTGAGTGATGCTGGGGAGCGAGCAGGAAAACACGGGAGCGGATTTGCGGAATCGGTGGATCTTTAGTGGAGGGAAAACAGAACCCTTTTAGCTGGGATGGGGCAGAGGGGCAGTGGCTCTAGCCACCGGGCCACCCCCCTGTGCACAGCCCTGATTGACTCTCTGTGATTTTACGTGGCCTACCACTTCGTGGCTGAGTTGCTGTTGTTCCCCATTGCTTCCACTTTGTTATAATACCATTAACAGTTGACCGTGGAATATTTAGTAGTGAGGAAATTTCACAAATAGACTTATTGCACAGGTAGCAACCTATCACGTTACCACGCTTGAATTCACAGAGCTCCTGAGAGCGACCTATTCTTTCACAAATGTTTGTAGAAGCAGTCTGCATGCCTAGGTGCTTGATTTGTATACACCTGTGGCCATGGAAGTGATTGGAACACCTGAAATCAATTAATTTTATATATATACACTCACCTAAAGGATTATTAGGAACACCATACTAATACTGTGTCTGACCCCCTTTCGCCTTCAGAACTGCCTTAATTCTACGTGGCATTGATTCAACAAGGTGCTGAAAGCATTCTTTAGAAATGTTGGCCCATATTGATAGGATAGCATCTTGCAGTTGATGGAGATTTGTGGGATGCACTTCCAGGGCACTAAGTGTCCCGTTCCACCACATCCCAAAGATGCTCTATTAGGTTGAGATCTGGTGACTGTGGGGGCCATTTTAGTACAGTGAACTCATTGTCATGTTCAAGAAACCAATTTGAAATGATTTGAGCTTTGTGACATGGTGCATTATCCTGCTGGAAGTAGCCATCAGAGGATGGGTACATGGTGGTCATAAAGGGATGGACATGGTCAGAAACAATGCTCAGGTAGGCCGTGGCATATAAACAATGCCCAATTGGCACTAAGGGGCCTAAAGTGTGCCAAGAAAACATCCCCCACACCATTACACCACCACCACCAGCCTGCACAGTGGTAACAAGGCATGATGGATCCATGTTCTCATTCCTTTTACGTCAAATTCTGACTCTACCATCTGAATGTCTCAACAGAAATCGAGACTCATCAGACCAGGCAACATTTTCAACTGTCCAATTTTGGTGAGCTTGTGCAAATGTTAGCCTCTTTTTCCTATTTGTAGTGGAGATGAGTGGTAGTCTTCTGCTGTTGTAGCCCATCCGCCTCAAGGTTGTGCATGTTGTGGCTTCACAAATTCTTTGCTGCATACCTCGATTGTAACGAGTGGTTATTTCAGTTAAAGTTGCTCTTCTATCAGCTTGAATCAGTCGGCCCATTCTCCTCTGACCTCTAGCATCAACAAGGCATTTTCGCCCACAGGACTGCCGCATACTGGGTGTTTTTCCCTTTTCACACCATTCTTTGTAAACCCTAGAAATGGTTGTGAGTGAAAATCCCAGTAATTGAGCAGATTGACCGGCCCGTCTGGCACCAACAACCATGCCACGCTCAAAATTGCTTAAATCACCTTTCTTTCCCATTCTGACATTCAGTTTGGAGTTCAGGAGATTATCTTGACCAGGACCACACCCCTAAATGCATTGAAGCAACTGCCATGTGATTGGTTGATTAGGTAATTGCATTAATGAGAAATTGAACAGGTGTTCCTAATAATCCTTTAAGTGAGTGTGTGTATGTGTATATATATATATATATATATATATATATATATATATATATATATATATATATATATATATATATATATAGGGTAGGGTGACCACCCGTCCCGCGTAGCGCGTGCGCGCACAGCGTTTGAAGCCCAATTCATGCGTCCCGCAAATTGAGACCGTGTCACGCATAATCAATGCTTGCTCAAAAAAAAAAGTTGGTCGCTCTATATCCTCGAGCCCCAGGCAGCCAAACGAACATTACTTGACAGTTCAGCACGCTACTGTTACCACACCCACCCCTCCGTTGAACTGCTGACTAGGTTGTTGTCAACTTTTTCGTTGTTGTCATGACAACGCACGCACGTGCATACCAGACACACTGGGAAGGAACTTTTAGATGCACGTTTTCCAATTAGAAAAATGGAGAAAGTTTGAGGCACCGCCATCATCCATTAAAAAGAGAAAGTGTGGGTACAAGAAAGACTGGGAAAATGAATATTTGTGGCTGAAAGGTGTCGAGGGGGATACCGAGAGGGCTTTTTGTGACCTTTGCAAAACGTCCTTCTCAAACGGACATGGAGGGGAATACGATGTCAAACGACACAGACTCACGGAGACTCACAAGAAACGTGTCCAACAGAAAGAGACATCCAAATCTATGGACGCTTTCCTCCGACCTAAAAACGACTTTCTAGCTGACAAAGTGACTGCTGCAGAGGTGACGACTGATGAGTGTGTATATCACACTGCACAATACAACACGCTACATCAGGAGATTGTGGCACAGTTGTGGTAGGAAACTGTAGCCTTTTAGGTCATATGTTATTGTTTTGCATAGGATTGTATCTTGGCACCTTTTTGTATTGTCACCTTGTGATGGTGATGGGTTTGCACTCATCTGTCTATACTGGAAAACCATTTGGAAGATTATCATAAAAATGAATGTTGCTTTAATTTTATCTCTTATCTTTCTTCCTTATTTGATTCAGATGCTGGTAAAAAGGTTTGAGTCCTAAAGGTGTCCCCAAAGTCCTAAAGGTGCCCCCAGAACACGTTTTTTTTCCCCTGCACCTGCCTTTACTAACATGCAAGTTCACCATCCTTCCTCCCCCTTCTCGTTCCATGAAGTTAAGACTTCTTTTTTTTTTTAACTGTTCCTGTTGTGTTGAGCAACTACAATTCCTGTTAATCCTATAATTTTATAATTATAATTTATTTAAAGTGAATAAATTGTAATTAAAAATAAATTCAATTAAATATCTAAAGTAAATCGTAAGTGGAAGTGCATGTGTCAATTCATTGAATGTTCAAAATATTATGAATCTTTATTTAGAAACAAATACACATTGGTTGGCCTATTCATGAGCATACATCATGTTTAGGGGAATAGGGCATTATTAATATACCATGTAAGGTGCTATGTGCTAGAAATGGGTAAACCACTATCAGTGAGTCTGCCCGTGGGGTGGGGGCACAGCCGCACCAGGCAGTGTCCCACATTGTCCCTCAGAAACATACCCCTTGTCCCCCCTTGGGCGTATTAGCAGGTGGTCACCCTAATATAGGGCTACTATGGGGAATTGGGGATGAAGACTAATTACGAATTATTTAGATTTTTTTAGAATGCATTTTTTGAATACTTTTCGAATACTTAAAATTTACAGCATTGCATGTGCGCTGCCTTAACTCTCTGTGCTCCTTATTTGTGAATCATACTCATTGTCCTCAAGGTCAAAAGTGACCGGACACCTGTAACGTAACCTCTTATTTTTTCAGTAAAATCATTCTCATTCATTTTTGTTTAATAATATTTTTTACTTTATTTTGAGAGGGTTTTGTGATAATAATTAATAGTTATGCAGTAATTATATCAGTTTGTTCCCATTGAAAATAATGCAATTTTTATAATTCATTTTTTTAATAAATTTTTTAGTTAATGCAGTATTTTGCAGTATATTTCTAATAGAGACTCAGATATTCAAATTTAATTTTGAAAGGCAGATTAGCACCATCTGGTAAAAAAGGATGTAATGGCATTTTTGTCGATTTCCTATTCATTTCCTATGGTCGGTCATTTTAGTATGACTATTTTTTTTTTTACGACCACTTAGCCTGCTCGAATCATTCCCTCTGTATTTGTGTGTGTGTGTGTGTGTGTGTTCACATTCCAAATGCCATAAAACGTCTCGGTTACGGATGTAACCCTCGTTCCCTGAGGAGGGAACGGAGACGTACGTTAGTGACTAACGAATGGGGGTTTCGCCTAGAAGCCTATCATCTTCGAGCATAGAGAAAACGCCCAATGGCGTGCCAATGCCATGGGGCATGCGGAATTTGCATACGTAACTCCGCCTCACCGCGTGAGTATATAAGGAAGTACGTGGCAATATCGCATTATGTTACCTGCTTGAGGAGCCAAGACTGAACTCCTGCGTTCCAGGTAGCACAGCTGAAGTGGCAACGGAACGTACATCTCCGTTCCCTCCTCAGGGAACGAGGGTTACATCCGTAACCGAGACGTTCCCTTTCGTTCAGTCACTACGACGTACGTTAGTGACTAACGAATGGGGGTTCAATATAATCTCGCCACTCAGCTGTCTTCCAGTGCCCTGCGTAAGTGTGAGTTCCCTGTCGTAAGACTAATACGGACGAAGGACTCACGCTTAACACAGGAATACCAAGGTACACTGGGAAGCATATCCCAGTGAGGGAATGCCAAGATGCCTGCCCGTAGGGAGGACTTAAGAGTACACATATGACCCGCTAAGGGCTGCATATGGAAAACTCTAGGGTACCAGCCGCAGGTGGAATTTTTAACCCTAGGGTGGCAGGGGCTTGCCAAGGGAAAGACACGTGCTCGCAAGGGAGGCTAACGGTGGAATACTCGTGTGGTGGTCGCCTGGAGGGGAACCATGCACACGGGGCACCTGGCCGGACACGAGGGTCTGGCTCGTGAGAGGGCAGACACACAGGTATCGGCGTACGCGGTGCTGGAGGAACTCAGGGCTCTCTGGGAACTCACCTGAGGAAAAATATTGCACGTATCCAGTCCGTGGAGTGGAATGGCGAGCAAGCGATGACACCTGAGCCTGGCCCAATACCGGCCCTTCGGGGGGGCGTGTACATAGTCGGATACTGGCTCCACTCGGAGATTGTAAAATCTGGCGAATGTGTTCGGTGTCGCCCAGCCGGCAGCTCTGCAGATGTCTGTTAGCAAGGCGCCATGCGCTAAAGCCCAAGAGGAGGCCACACTCCGAGTGGAGTGTGCCCTAACCCCAAGGGGACATGGTCGACCTTGCTGCTGGTAAGCCAAAACAATGGTGTCCACTAACCAGTGAGACAGCCTTTGCTTTGAGAGAGCTCTTCCCTTCCGCTCTCCACCATAACAGACAAGAGCTGGTCTGAGGTCCTGAAACACTGCGTGCTGTCTACGTAAGCGCGGAGGGCGTGTACTGGACAGAGCAATGCCAAGGCTGGGTCTGCCTCCTCCAAAGGCAGCGCTTGCAGGTTCACCACCTGGTCCTTGAACGGAGTGGTGGGAACCTTGGGCACATATCCAGGCCGGGGTCTCAGGATCACGTGAGAGTTAGCCGGCCCGAATTCCAGGCACGCTTCGTCAACCGAAAATGCCTGCAGGTCCCCGACCCTCTTAAGAGAGGCCAATGCGGTCAACAGAGCCGTCTTCATCGACAGAACTTAATATCAACCGACCGCAAAGGCTCAAGGGAGGCCTCTGCAGAGCACTTAGAACTACTGCGAGGTCCCAAGAGGGTACGAGAGGAGAGCGAGAAGGATTCAGTCTCCTCGCCCCCCTCAGGAACCTGATGATCAGGTCGTGCTGACTTACCTTTTTGTCCCCCAAGAGATCGTGGTAGGCAGATATTGCGGCCACATACACTTTAAGGGTGGAGGGAGACAGCCGTCGCTCCAACCCCTCTTGGAGGAACGATAGCACGGACCCGATCGGCATTTCCAGGGGGATTCTTGGCGGGAAGAGCACCAGGTGACGAAGAGGTTCCACTTCAATGCATAGGCATGCCGAGTGCACTCTGCCCTAGCGGAAGTGATGGTGGCGACCACCGGAGGTGGTAGGCCACTCAAACCTGCCGCGTCCCATCCAGGAGCCACACGTGGAGGTTCCAAAGATCGGGACGCGGGTGCCATAGGGTGCCCCGTTTCTGAGTGTCTCAGAGGAAAAGCCAGGGAGGGGCTGTCGCAAGGAGTAAGAGTTCGGGGAACCAGGTCCGGCCGTGCCAGTACGGGGCGACAAAAAGGACCTGCTCCTTGTCCTCCCTGATCCTGCACAGGAGCTGTGCGAGTAGGCTCACTGGGGGGAACGCATATTTGCGTAGGCCCCGCGGCCAGCTGTGCGCCAGTGCATCCGTGCCGAGCGTGCCCTCGGTCAGGGAATAGAACAGGCTGCAGTGGGAAGAGTCGTGGGAGGCAAACAGGTCTACCTGCGCGTCCCGAACTGTTCCCAATCAGCTGGCCGTCAGGGGATGGAGTCACCATTCTCCTGGGAGTGGCTGAAACCGTGAGCTCGTCGGCTGCACGGTTCAGGGCTCCTGGAATATGGACAGCACGAAGGAACCTCAGGCGCTTCTGACTCCATAAAACGAGGTGGCGGGCAAGTTGAGACATACGGCGGGAGCGTAGACTGCCCTGGTGGTTGATGTACGCTACTACGGCCATGTTGTCTGTCCTGACAAGCACATGTTGACCCCTCAGCAACGCCCGGAGGCGGTGCAGGGCGAACCGTAATGCCAGTAACTCGAGGCAATTGACATGCAGAAGGCGCTGGGGTCCTGTTCCCAGGAGCCAGCGGCTGTTTGTCCATTGCACATGGCACCCCAACCCGTGGCAAAGGCATCCGTCGATACGACAACATGCCTGGAAACTCGTTCTAAGGGCACACCGGCCCGTAGAAAACTGAGGTTCGACCACGGGGTGAGTGTCTGAAGGCAGGCCCGAGTCACTTGTACCCGGAGCGTGCCAGACTGCCATGCCCACCTCGGGACTCGATCGCAAAGCCAATGCTGAAGCGGTCTCATATGAAGCAATCCGAGCGGCGTCACCGCGGCTGCAGATGCCATATGCCCCAAGAGCCTCTGAAAAAGTTCAGTGGAACCGCACTCTTGCCCTCGATTTGACAGAGGCAAGTCAGCAGAGACTGCGTGCGCGCTCGCTGGTAAGCAGCACGCACCTGGCGACCGAGTCGGAAACCATGCTGAGAAAAGAGATCTTCTGCACGGGGCAGAGTCGCTCTTCTCCCAGTCGACCTGAAGGCCCAGACGGGCTAAGTGCCGGAGCACTTGGACTCTGTGTCCGCAGACCTGCTTACGAGAGTGACCCAGTATGAGCCAGTCAGTAGTTCAGGATGCAAACCCCGTGCTGCCTGAGTGGCGCAAGGGCTGCCTCGATAGACTACGTAGAGTCACGAGGGGACAGAGCTGCTTGAATGGGGGGACTGTGTACTGAATGTCCGCCCCTCGAGGCAAACCGTAGGAACAGTCCGCATCGAGGAAGGAGACATGAAAGTAAGCGTCCTTCAGGTCGATCGCTGCAACCAATCTACCGGACGAACGCGTCCAAAGAGGCATTCACTACCGACATCCTGAACGGAAGCCTGTGAAGGGATCGGTTCAGGACGGGCAGGTCCAGGACTGGCCGTAACCCACTGGTTTCCTAGGGTACAATGAAGTAAGGGCTAAGGAAGCCCGACTTCATTTCGGCTGGAGGGACAGGCTCGATTGCACCCTTCGCCATTAGGGTGGCAACCTCCGCACATGTGACTGATGGCCTTCGCGACCCAGAGGACAGCCCCTGAAGCTGAAGCCAGGCTCCAGGAACTGACCAACGGGGTCGCTCGAACCACAGACGTACCCAGGGTGGGGCAGCGAGGCAGCGTTACCAGCCCGGACATGGGAGGCGTAGCGTCCCGGCGTGGGGGCACGGTTAACGGCTGCGTCCTGACAGAGGAGACCAGGGAAGGACGCAAGTTCCACTCGGGTCTGCTCTGAGAGGATGCTGGCGACAGAGAGGGACGAGAGCGGCGCGGCCCGGGGGGCGGCACACACTGCCATCACCGGTCTCTGTGACCTCAGAGATGGGACACCAGTTCTTTCCAAGTGCTGCCAGCCCGGGGGCCAGCAGCAAAAGGATTTTCCCCCGGCCCTCCACCGGGGGAAGGAGAGGCCCTGCTACCATCCCCTGGAAAGAACTGGGACCCATCTCTGGGTTGTCCGCCTCCAGCGCGGCATTTTAACCAGGCTGGGGAGCGGACTGGGCAACATCCTGCAACCACCTCCACGGCACGGCCCGGAAAAGGCTGATGCTGGGGCCGGACGGGAGGAGGGAGGGAGCCCTCGGCGGCGAGCGGACTGAGGCGACTGAGCCGGCGGCTGGGTGCAGCAGCTAGCCGCGGGGCAGTACGTGTTACAGCCTCAGTCTGCTCTGGGGCGGCCGAGAACCGTTGGGCGCAGTTCTCAACCGCGCCGCCGAAGAGGCCAGCCAATGCTGAAGCGGCCTCATATGAAGCAATCCGAGCGGCGTCACCGCGGCTGCAGATGCCATATGCCCCAAGAGCCTCTGAAAAAGTTCAGTGGAACCGCACTCTTGCCCTCGATTTGACAGAGGCAAGTCAGCAGAGACTGCGTGCGCGCTCGCTGGTAAGCAGCACGCACCTGGCGACCGAGTCGGAAACCATGCTGAGAAAAGAGATCTTCTGCACGGGGCAGAGTCGCTCTTCTCCCAGTCGACCTGAAGGGAGGCGACTGAGCCGGCGGCTGGGTGCAGCAGCTAGCCGCGGGGCAGTACGTGTTACAGCCTCAGTCTGCTCTGGGGCGGCCGAGAACCGTTGGGCGCAGTTCTCAACCGCGCCGCCGAAGAGGCCAGCCTGGGATATGGGCGAGTTGAGGAGGCGGGCTCACTCAACCCCCCCATATCAGCAGGTAAGGCCAGGAAATTCTCCCGGACCACAGCTGTGGACATCGCCCGACCGAGGGAGCGTGTGGCCACCTTCACCACCCAGAGGGCGGGATCAGTGGCGGCATGCAGCTCATGGAAGAGCCCTGGGTCAGCTCCACCCATGTGCATGTGCAAAGGGGCAGCGGCCTGCCCGTAGCTCTGCAGGACCACGTCACCGAAGTAGACGAGCCCACAGGCTTAGGGAGGGTGCTTAGGACAGCCACACCAGGTCAAAGCCCTCTGTGGACACCGTAGTGAGCAACAGAGTGTTCAACAGTGGGGGGGGGGGCCCAGTGTACCCTAGGCCGCGGCCCCATCAAGGGCAGAGAAGGCGGAGGAGGCCACCAAACGGTCACGGGAATCACGAGGACTTCAGCGACCGCGTGATCTCATCATGCACCTCGGGAGCGAAAGGCATTGGGGGGGAGCCAACAGCTGTCGGGTGCCGCCCCCGAAACCGATCGCGCAACCACGAGCACTCGCAACAGGGCGGAGTTCCACACCCGCGCGAGACTCGCGGCTGCCCGAGATAACATGGCTGTCAACTCTAGGTCAGATCTGCGCTGGAACACCCGAAGGCGGAGCACAACCTAATCGTCATCCCCAAAGGACTCTAGCCCACCTTGGGATGTGGCGATCGACATCTCATTGCTATCTGGAGTGTGAACGAAACGAACGAGGCGTCAGAGACGAGGCGTCAGAGACGGGACGCTGTTTCAGTCCAGCACTCGCAGGAAGCGATATGCGAGAGGGGGGCGTGGCCCGAGGAACGTATCGTCGGGGTTTCCCACAGCACCACCCTCAGGTCACCCTGGCCACCAGGCAAAGTACCGCCTCTCTCAGAGACGGTAGATTGGGGTGTGGTAGAGGGGACTCTCTCCTCGCGGAGATCACTGAGTCTCGACCGCGACATTGCGATGGTCACGTTTCCGCAGTGAGAACATGACACATCCACAATCACTGCCTGAACGTGCTGAAGCCCAAACACGTCGAGCAGTGAATGTGCCCATAGACAGCAACGGAGATCGATCGCACCCGGAAGTGCACGGGTGAACCGTCTTGAAAAAGACGTGCCACGCGCAAGCTCTTTTTGTGAGAGAAAACCTCGCAGTCGATGCCGAAGCGCCCAGGGAAACACACACCAGCTGTCTAGCAGACCACCGCGCAGATCAGCAGGCAGGAAGTATGCGATCACTGGAACGCGCCGTCACACCAACACCGACTGGAAAGCTGCTCGTCTCGAAGAAGCTGACAGCGTCTCAGAAGGCAAGGCAAGTTTATTTGTAGCACATTTCATACACAGGGGCAATTCAAAGTGCTTTACACAGAAATGAAGTTAAAATATTCATAAGTGAATACAATAAAAATATACATAGTATAACAGTTATAGTGGGAATTAAAAGAAAATATAAAATAAAGATGAAATCCCCTATCTGGGGTGGAAGAAAATGGAGAGTCAGGTTTACTTTAAAAATATTTGTCAGGTAACTGTGCGTTTAGACAGTACCCTTACAGACAAATCTTCTTGGCCTAACTTGAGGGCGTTCTCTAGATGTTTTACCCGTCAGAGCAGATCTAAATGGGTCTTCCTCGCACCGGAGCGAGTACTCAAAAAATATTTGTCAGGTAACTGTGCATTTAAACATTACCCTTACAGACAAATCTTCCCGGACAGGAACACCGGGGGCCGGGGGCTATCTCTACTTTGTTCGACCGTCAGAGCGGATCTACACGGTCCTTCCTCGTACTACCAAGGCTATACAGATCTATATCCGTCAGAGCGGATCTAAACGGATCATCCTCACACCGGAGGGATTTCTATTTAGCGCTCCCCCGTCTCTCAACCTCTTCCACCCAGTCAGCCTTAAACAAAATAAAAAATAAGTGAATAAAAAGTATAATTAAAACAGAAATAAAGTTAAAATATTCAGTAAAATTAAAATCACAAGTAAAATTAACACAGTAAAAGCATAGGATAAGGTGCAATCAGTCGGACATACAGTAGCAAAGCTCATTCATTAAATGCATAGCTAAACAGATGTGTTTTGAGTCTGGATTTGAAAGTGGCTACTGTTGGAGCACATCTGATCTTTTCAGGAAGCTGGTTCCAGCTGCGGCTGGCATAACAGCTAAAAGCAGACTCTCCTTGCTTTGAGTGAACCCTTGGTATTTCTAATTGACTTGATCCTGATGATCTGAGTGATCTGTTGGGTTTGTATTTAATCAGCATATCTGCAATGTATTGAGGTCCTAGGTCATTGAGTGACTTATATACAAGTAATAGTACTTTAAAATCGATCCTAAATGTAACTGGAAGCCAGTGTAAAGACCTGAGGACTGGTGTGATATGGTCATATTTTCTGGTTCTGCTCAGGATCCTGGCAGCAGCGTTCTGTATGAGCTGCAGCTGTCTAATGGTCTTTTTGGGAAGGCCGGTGAGAAGACCATTACAATAGTCCACCCTGCTGGTGATAAAAGCATGAACGAGTTTCTCTAAGTCTTGCCTGGAAACAAAGCATCTAATTCTTGCAATATTTTTGAGATGATAGTAGGCTGATTTAGTTATTGCTTTGACATGACGACTGAAACCAAAATCACACCCAGATTCCTGACTTGATTTTTTGGTTTTAGACCTTTAGCCTCAAGATATGCGTTCACCTTGAGAATTTCATCTTTGTTTCCAAATGTAGTGATTTCAGTTTTGTCTTTGTTTAACTGAAGAAAGTTTTGGCACATCCAACTGTTAACTTCTTCAATGCATTTACATAGAGAGTCAATGGGGCTGTAGTCATTAGGCGATAGGGCTAAGTAGATCTGGGTGTCGTCAGCATAGCTGTGGTAAGCCATTTTGTTATTTTTCATTATTTGGCTCAGTGGGAGCATGTACAGGTTGAATAGGAGTGGTGCAAGAATTGACCCTTGTGGAACTCCGCATGTCATGGATGTCCACTCAGACTTATGGTCACCTATACTCACATAATAACCTCTCCCTTCTAAGTATGACCTGAACCATTTGAGGACCATTCCGGAAAGCCCAACCCAATTTTCTAGCCTGTCAAGAAGTATGTTGTGGTCAACAGTGTCGAATGCAGCACTGAGGTCGAGTAGTACCAGAATTTATGTTTTGCCTGTATCTGTATTGAGGCGAATATCGTTTATTATCTTTATGAGTGCTGTCTCTGTGCTGTGATGCGGTCGGAAACCAGATTGAAAATTGTCAAAGTATCCGTTTGAGTTCAAGAATTTGTTCAGCTGACTGAAAACAACTCTTTCAATGATCTTGCCTATGAAGGGGAGATTTGAGATTGGTCTGTAGTTGCTCAGTATGGAGTTATCCAGATTTCTTTTTTTCAGGAGGGGCTTAACTACTGCGGTTTTAAGGGAGTTTGGAAAAGTCCCAGAAAGAAGTGAGGCGTTTACCACTTCTAGGAGATCTGCTTCTAGACAGTTAAACACACTTTTGAAAAAAGGAGTGGGGAGTGTATAAAGGGCGCAGGTTGATGTTTTTAGGTGCTGTACCGTTTCTTCTAAAGTTTTACCATCAATTGCTTCGAAATCAGTCATAGTTTGTGGTCTGATCTGACTCACCCCAGAGCAACTCAAGGATGTGCTGATCGCATTTCTGATATTATTGATTTTCTCGGAGAAGAAGAAAGCAAACTCACTACATTTGCTGTCTGAGAGCATTTCATTGGGAATGTGACTCGGGGGGTTTGTTAGTCTCTCTACAGTAGCAAAAAGAGTGCGCGTGTTGTTTATGTTTCTGTTTATAATATTTGAAAAGAAGGTCTGTCTAGCTTTGCCTAGTTCCATATTGAAAGCACGAAGACTGTCTTTATAGATGTTGTAATGGACTACAAGTTTTGTCTTTCGCCACATGCGCTCATCTTTCCTGCATTGTCTTTTCATTAATTGCACTGCTGTTGAGTTTCTCCATGGTGCTTTTTGTTTGCCACTCTTTTTTCTGACTTTCACAGGAGCAATATCATCAATTACAAGAGTCAAGGAGAAAATCAACAGAGTCTGCAGATATGCTTGGTGTTAGAGATATAGCCTTCATAAACAGCACACTAGTGTTCTCATTTAAGCATCTCTTTTTGACAGAGACAGTGCTAGTTTCAATGGCAGGAGAGATTGATATATCAAAGAAAATACAGAAATGATCAGACAGTGCCACATCCTTAATAACTATCGATGAAATGTTTAGACCCTTACTGATGAGTAAATCTAGAGTGTGTCCACGATCATGTGTGGGTCCGTGTACATGTTGTGTCAAATCAAAAGTGTTAAGAACAGTCATGAGATCTTTTGTTGTACTGGATTCGGGATTGTCAATGTGAATGTTAAAATCCCCAGCAATAGCAAAACAGTCATACTCAGATGAGATTGCTGATAACAGCTCTGTAAAGTCATCAATAAAAGCTGGGCAATATTTTGGTGGCCTGTAAATAATGATAAGCAGGATGCGTGGAGCACCTTTTAGCACAATGCCCAGATATTCTAGAGACAAATAGTCACCAAATGATACTTGCTTACATTGATAGACATCTTTAAAAAGAGCAGCGACCCCCCCCCCCCCTCCCCTTCTGACTGCCCTGCAGACACTCATAAAAGTAAAGTTAGGAGGGGCTGTTTCATTGAGGACTGTTGCACTGCAGCTGTCTTCTAGCCACGTTTCATTTAGAAGCAAAAAATCTAGGTTGTTTGTGGTTATTAAGTCGTTGACTAGAAATGATTTGTTTTTAATGGAACGGATGTTTAAAAGTGCTAACTTAATAGTATTAATTTTAATTTTTTCCCCCACAGTAATCTTATTTTGACAAGTAACAGGCCGCAGATTAGATGGGTTAGCCATACGGCCTGAGAAGGTCTTAGTCTTTCTATCACGTAACAGAACATAAATAGGGACAGAGACAGGCACAATGGGTTCCCGCTTGTTTTGTAAACGTTTGATAAGGTTGCTGTTGAAGTTGCGAGGACCCAGAACACGTCACTGAGAGCTGGTATCAGTTGTTTTTGGTGCAGATGGAGGAGGGTGTGTGCCCTGGCGTTGTGATCGGAGAAATCTCACAGGAGGAGGGGCAGAGCGAGCTGGGCCCACAGTCTTTAGTGGTTTTGGGGATCGACGCAGAAACGGGGATGCTGTAGAGAGGAATAACATGTCTGGTGAGGGGGGCTGTTTCTCTGGTGTTACCGGAGGCTGCAATATGTTATCGTCCAGTTCATGGAGTGACTTAGACATTTCTTCCAGCTTGTTTCTCAGACCACACATAAGGTGTAAGAGTTCACCAGTCTCACCCCCGATGGTTCCCATTTTTACCAGTGCCTCCACAGACTCCACAGTCTGGGCTGAGATGTTACTGTTTAGTGCCTCGATCTGTGTCACTTGGAGCAGTTCAAATCCGTCGCAGTGTGTCTGTGGTGAGCCCTGAGGGTGGGGCTCAGATGGGAGTGTGTCCATGAGAAGTGGTTGTTGTGGCTGCGTGGTGTTATCATTGTCCTTGTGGGGTGTATCAACCGCATGCCCATTCAGATGCTGAAATGAAGTCCTGTGATCGTCCATACTCTGTACTGGAGTGTGTGTGCCATCCAGGTTGAGTGTGTTAGCACACACAGCTGAAGGATGATGAAGGGAAAAATAAATATTGTCCTTTAGTACTCTTGCACCGAGTTTGTTTGGGTGGAGGCCATTTGATGTAAACAGTTGTCTCTGACTCCAGAAGAGATTAAAGTTGTCGACAAAGTTCACTCCCTTCATGTTGCAGGTTTTTTGCAGCCATGTATTAAGCCCAAGTAGCCGTGAGAACCTATTTGTTCCCCTTGCTGGAAGTGGTCCACTGATGAACGGCTGAGCTTTCAGTTTTCTTAGTGTTTCAAAAAGTTCATTGAAATCCCTCTTAAGGAGTTCTGACTGCTCTCTCTGAATATCGTTCTTCCCCACATGAATGATAAGTCGATTTGCAGTCTTATGTTTCATCAGAATGTTCTTAAGTTCCCTGTTGACATCGGAAACTGTTGCTTGTGGAAGGCAGCATGTAGTTGTATCCCTGCTGCTAATGTTTCTGACTGCGGAGTCACCCACTATCAGAGTCCTGGGCTCGGCTGCCCTCTGAGCTGAGGGCTGCTGTCTGCTCGACCTTGAGCGCCTGTTAGCATCAGTGTTAGCTACGGGCTGATTCAATCTGTGTTCAGTCACATTCATCACGTTTGGGGATTCCTCACCCACATTCATTAACACTTCAAATCTGTTTTCAAGATGTATATTTGGTGTTATTAAACAAGTGTTTGTAATCCTTGTGTCTGGGGTAGAGCATGCTACTGCGGCAATATGTGATGATCGTGACAATCTGATGTCTCGAGCGCCTTTGGGTCTCGCTCCCTGTTTGTGCCATCGATTAGTGTGTGGATCAGTTACTTGTTTCTCTAGCTGTTGAGTAGCACTACATTTATGGGACTCACCGACAGTGTGTAGACGGCGTTCATGATGAAGCTCTGCTGTGTGATTCGTCTGGTTAGATGGTTCCGCAAATAACTTTGTTTCAAGAACTGTAATCCTTTGTAAAAGTCTGTGGTAGTTTGTGCAGCAAGTAGATTCTAGAAGAGGCATTCTCTTATCCTTTTGAATGTAGGCAGCTGTGTTTTCCCTTCTCCGGAATGTAAGCTGAAGGCAGTGGGAGGCTGGTCGGTTGAAATATTCCGCTTTTTGTTTAGTAATCCAGTAACAGAGTTTCTAATTTTATCATTGGACTCAGGCTTTGTCGTTTGAG
The DNA here is from genome assembly GCA_023566225.1 of Romanogobio albipinnatus. Lineage (NCBI taxonomy): Eukaryota > Metazoa > Chordata > Actinopteri > Cypriniformes > Gobionidae > Romanogobio > Romanogobio albipinnatus. Next base: position 54,376,533 of record CM042239.1, read on the forward strand.
CACTGTGCTGATTTGCTGAAGTTGAAATTATGAGCTAAAATAAAGAAGCGATAGAGCAAAAGCGCGGAGCAGTAAGCAAGAGCGTCCGAACAGTAGCGAAGCAGGAAGCAGAGCTTGTGAGGAGTGAAGAGGTAGGTACTCTTGGCTCCGAAAGCAGAAACATAATGCGATATTGCCACGTACTTCCTTATATACTCACGCGGTGAGGCGGAGTTACGTATGCAAATTCCGCATGCCCCATGGCATTGGCACGCCATTGGGCGTTTTCTCTATGGTCGAAGATGATAGGCTTCTAGGCGAAACCCCCATTCGTTAGTCACTAACGTACGTCGTAGTGAACGAAAGGGAACTCACCTAGTTTCGTACCATTCCAATGAAGCTGTGATTTTTAAAATTCAAAACAGAATTTATTTTTTCGGTCAAAAGTGACCGAAGAGCACCGAGGCATCCGCACCCTGATGTAAACAACCCCAACAAAGATTAGAATCATGAACTCATTCACTCTCTTACTGAAGAGAGGGTTAAGAAACAGCAGAAAAGCAGCCGTTACCTCAGTAACCCCGTTAACAAAGCAGGCTGTGCTACTACCGGTTTCTGAACAGTATGCTATTTAAATGTTCAGCAATTCAGTCACATTATATGCAGTTATGCATGTTAAATTTGAACTTTTACTAAGCACTGTTACATGTTTTAAGATGTTACATGTCGTTGTGTATTTTACTTTTTTTTAAATGTTTATTATGGAGTACTGAGTTGAGTACTGTTTACATATTACATATAATACAAATAGCCTATATATAAAACAATATATTTTGAGAATGGGTAAGTTTGTTCTTTGTACGGTAATAATTTTAATTTATTCAGGTCTTAAAAAGGTCACAATTTTTTTTAGATGTACAACAACCCAGCCTTTATTATACTTCGCACGTGGAGAAACTAATACTCATTTAATTAGATACATTGAATAATAAGTACCATTGTGCATGGAAAATATATGGAAACATCAAATCAAAAAGATGATTTAAATATCATATGTCTTTTTGCATTAGATCTGCATTAGCAGACCCTGTGTCTGTCTTTAAGGCATCTGGTTTCTCTGGGTTCAGTTAGAAAGGCACACATGACTCTGGCTGGGGCCCTTCAGCTGACAGCTATCATATTCAACTGCTCTTTCTTCGGCAGGAATATCAGAGGATCAAGGAGCGAGGGTGTTCTATGTGAGCAAGACTAATGAGAGAGAGAAAGTGCAGGGGTGTGTGGTGGGTAGTAATAAGGGCTCTTAAATTGAATGAACGACATCAGACATTTTCCATTGCGTTGCTCACTTGCAGACTCTACCCCCCAGCCTCACAAATCTCTGCTTAAATAAAAAAAAAAAACTCACACCTCAAGATATAAGTGGTATAGTCTAAAACTCAGGAGCACCTGTTGCCTGGGGATGATTCTTTTCATGTGACATGGGAATGAGTTTGCGGGGAGGGGCTTATAGTCAGAGTTTGTGACCCCTTAGGCATGTGTTCCAAAATAGTAAGGGATCTATGAGCTAAGAAAAGCTGAACAATAGAGACTAGGTCAGTCCAGTTAACCATTCTTGGCCAATACTATTGGGTTTTAAACCATGAAGGTGGGCATCTGGACTCTCTTGACTCAGATAATCATGTGGTGAAATTTGAACTAAAGAAGGGAATATTTGATATTCTCAAACCATATGCTCAAACAATACTTTAATTACCCATAAGCAAGGATACACAGAATGTCCAACAGTTTACAAATAATTAAACTTTATATTTATTAGTCTCAGTTTTCTCAAACCCTCTTTCTCTCTGTCAAACATCATGTGGGACATGCCACTGTACCCCTTGCTTTTTATGCAATGACACTTAAGGTCAAGACAATTTGTACGGTGACAAACCAACCTTGTAGGACTGAAGCTAATGGAAACATTCAGTGTAACTATTCTTCACATAGATCTAAACCCCTCCCCTCCAGCCCAAACTTCTAAAAACATGCGGGTGTAGAGTGTGTGAGCATGTGTCCCCGTGCCCTCTTCTTCAAACCTCCTGTGTCACAGAGGAAATTATAGACACTGGAGAAACACACAAGCTTTGATCCATATTCTGGACTTTTTGTTTAGTTCTTTTCTGTGTGTGCGTGTTTAAAAGGACAAATTAAATTCAAAGATCAGTGCTTTGGAATAATACTGCTTGGATAGGACTGTGAGACGGGACCAAAACTTTGGATCTCGCACACTTGCATAGTCATGCCGGCTGGGTTTCAGCAGTTGGGAGGGGAGGTAATGACAAGATCGTTTATGCATGTACTAATGTGAGCTGCACAGTGTGACAATGATGACAGTTTAATTTGGATCTTTAAAATCTAAACATTTGTAACAATTTATATGGCTTGTCATTTAAATAATAGTATGTTTATATTTAAAGTAAAGGTTATGGTGTTATTATTTGATATAAATACCTAAAATAATAAGGGAATGTGCCCATGTACTGATTTAATATTAGACTCACATTCAGACCTGCAGCTTTCCTTTGGTTTCGGTAAGATTGTCACTGGATATTGCGATCCAGTGAGATAGCAATAATCATTGCAGTTTGATGAAGTATGTAAATGGTCACATGTTTCAAGGTCAAATCTTTGCTTTAAAACGACTCAGAAGTACTCAGTAAAAACATTTCAGTCACAAAGTGGACTTCAAATGATAACTTACTTACTTCTGTATTTTAGTGCTTGTCGGTGCCGCACTTTGTGATGTGCATAAAGTAATTACAACACTGAGATGCCAACCTCAACAATATTGTTATTATGCCACCATATCTGAGGAACTCATTTTAAGGTTTTGTTAAAGAAGTATTCTCCTGAAACTGAAAAAATGCTGCTGTTCAAGATTTTAGTCAAAATGTACATAAATACAGTCAATAGTAATATGATTTAATTGCTTATCACTTTTAACCAATAGCTGGTGCTGTTATCAAATTCATGTTGTGTAGCCAGTGAGAGGTGACAATGACATACAAAGTTTGGTGTCAATATTATTAAGTTTTGCGAAGTTGCAGCCTCAGAATCAGGTTGGCATCATGCCATTAAATTCAATGATGCATTATTCAAGAACAGTCAAAAAGCTTTTGATAAATTTTTGCCAGAATGGTCTCACAATGACCCGAGCAGATTTTGATAAAAACAGTCTTGGATAAGTTTTCAAAGAAATCCAAAATAAAGTACAGCAGTTTTTGACTGACTATGGCAAAATTGCTATCGTTGTTCTCTGTATGACTCAAGGAATCTTTTTTAATTAGATTTTGAATTATTTAATTATATTTCATTTTATCTGTCTCAACTTTTTGAGTACCTTCTGGGCACGGTACAATAATGTCTTCATAAAATACACTATTTTAAGTCAAAATTCAAAATGGCCAACGCACAACATGGCTGATATGGGAAAAATTTGGTACCATTTGACGCTGTATGTCATACCGAATCTAATGAGACCTAATAAGAATCTAATGTTTTGTGATTTGGGGGCAAACCGTTAAGAAGTTAAGAAGCAAAAATAGTGAATGATGAAAAAAAAGTAATATCTCCGGACCAGTAGGTGGTGGTGTGCTGAAACACTGCAAGTTTCCCCAGGTCATGCTTGTGATGACATATACCAAGATTTGTCTCAGTATAATAAAGCATTGCATTTTGATGTGCTCTTTGTTGAATTTGCTTGCGTGTTATTCTAGAACGGTTTGGTTTATCAAAAAGATTTTGATAAAGTTTTGCCAGCATGGTCAATTATCTAGCTGATGATGGGGCGGCAGTGGCTCAGTGGTTTATGTAGGTTGTCTACAAACCGTAAGGTTGGTGGTTCGATCCCCGGTTCCACCTGACTAAGTGTCGAGGTGTCCATGAGCAAGACACCTAACCCCAGCTGCTCCCGACGAGCTGGATGGCGCCTTGTATGGCTGACACTGCCGTCGGTGTGTGAATGGGTGAATGTGAGGCAATGTGTAAAGTGCTTTGGATGGCCATTGGTCCATTAAAAGCACTATATAAATGCAGTCCATTTACCATGATCTGAGCCAACTTTGCTGAAAATCAGATTAGACGAAACATCTAGGACAAGTTTGAAAAAATGTTGTTTATGTGACAGAAAATGACATCATAAATTTGAATCATCTTGAGGCAAAGATTCAGAGAGAATTTTTTTTTTTTTGTAAATAAATATACATTTTTGAGTTAAAGACCAAATTAGTTTAGACTCTGTCTGTGTGGCAAATTTCATAAAATTCTCGCAAGAGGTTCTATGGGCTGCCATAAACTAAAGAGTAGGAGAAGAAGAACAAAATTAACATATACAATAGGTGCCTATGCACCATTGGTGTCTGCCCCCTAATACTGTATTAATGTCAGTAAGTGTTACACAATGAATACAGCATTTGTTTAGAATGATGTGTTGTACTATGGGTAGTGTCAGCAGATATAAACAAGAGATGAGTCGGCTCTGTTCCTATGCTTCTGTCAGTCAGTGAAAAGACAGGTGTGTGTGGCCTATGCTGCTAATGCAAGATGAACCACAAAGACATGGGAACAGACTGAACCATTTTACCTCAAACACGTGACAGAACAGAACAGGACAGATCGAATTAGTATAGGGCTTAATGTTAAAGCAGCAATCCTTAATTAAATATGAAGGTAATCAGATAGATATCTTGTTTTCAATCTCATAATGTTGAATATATTGCTGTGAATTCTAGGACATAATGGTTTCATATACAGGTTGAGGCAATCATACAATCTTACGTAGTTATCTGGAATATGTTATTTTGAATATGGATTATCTGGAATATATATATTTACATTTTATCCCAATATATAAATATATAATTACAATATTTAACAACAATATACATATATTTAAATGTACAGAGTGAATGTGATGGTATTGCTATAATAACTTCTTTTGACATTTGTAACTTGGCATTATTTTAATATTTGATTATACTTTAAACACCAATGTGTTGAGATTACAAAATATTCCTGCTTCAATAGACTTATGATACTGTGCCTATAAACATTGTCTGTTTTGTTGTCCTCCAGAGAATAACTGGAACCCTCGCACTGTCAGTGTTCACCGCTGTACTGGGTTCCTTTCAGTTTGGCTATAACATTGGAGTCATCAATGCTCCACAGAAGGTAATATTGCATCTATATAAAAATCAGTTACATATAAATAGACATATTGTTAACTTCAGTTTGAAACAGTTGGATATAATATTGTCCAAAGAATTACATTTATGAACAGTGACTTAAGGTTTTAAGCACATTCCACAGCTATATATTACAAATTATAATAATCGGCAATTATCATTTCAAGTGCATCTACAGTTTTTACTCTCTCAAAATCATTTTTGCCAATAGAAGATCTAGACCAAAATGCACCTTTTGATGGAAATAACATCACACAACATTTACTCCATCAAGAGGTGCATACATTTTTGGTCAAGATCTTGTATTGACAATGCAAGAGTCAAGCACTCTGTAAAGTCTACTCCAGCACATCCCAAAGACTTTCAATGAATTCAGAGGTCTGGGCTTAGAGGTGCCAATTCATGTGTGAAAATGATTTTTCATGCTCCCTCCCAACCATTCTTTCACATTTGAGTCTGGTGAATCTTGCTCACTGTCATCCTGGAATATGGCCATTATATGTGTCTTCATGCATGGTTGTTTTAGAAATGAAAAGCTACCCCCCCCCCCCCCCCCCCACACACACACACACACACACACACTTACACATATAACATGCTAATAATCAATGCAATAATGATCCAATCATAGACGCTTAAGTATTTGCCTATTTAAATCCAAACAGCGACTTTTCCCTACGTTATAGTTATATAGTTATAGTTATATAGTTATAACTGTAAATTGTTATATCGTTAGCCTCATAGCATAATTGCCTAAGTAATTGTTTGCCCAAATATGATCTGGGCAATTATGCTATGAGGCTAACGGTGTGTGTGTGTGTGTGTGTGTGTGTGTGTGTGTGTGTGTGTGTGTGTGTGTGTGTGTGTGTGTGTGTGTGTGTGTGTGTGTGTGTGTGTGTGTGTGTGTGTGTGTGTGTGTGTGTGTGTGTGTGTGTGTGTGTGTGTGTGTGTGTGTGTGTTGAATTTCTCCCTCTGATAAATTCATACACCCATGAAAGTGTGCCAATGATGTAATAGAAGAATAATATACACATAGGACTAACAGAGTTGCATTTGGCAAGTTTTTTTGCCTGAAATAATTTGTATTCTTCATATTACTTGTATACTTTTAAAGTACGATCTGTGGTTTCGAACATTCCAACACACAAAGTGGGGTTTCGTTTATCGTCAATCATGTGACTGTGAAACCAATACACACCCCGACGGGGCTTCACTGGAGATTGTGCTGTGTGCTCTATGCGTGACTTGAAGCTTCAGTATCTTAGATGACATCACTAGGGCTATACCATGATGGTAGTTGAACAAACACAGGGTTACAGGATTAGTTTCGAGTTAACAAATTGAAACCAATTAAATCAGGCTTTTTTGGTACCAACAAATCATCAACATTCTCTGTCAGCTCAGGCTTTGATCCTGAGTTAATCAATAACTATGGAATGTGTGCACATGAAAGTGTGACATCAGTAGTGAACAGACAATCTCATCCCTTGAAACATACGAAATCATATAAAATAATTATAATAAATAATCATTGAAGCCAGACGATTTTGTCTTTTCTGTTACTTCTGTTACTTTGTAGTGACTTTTAATTTGGAGCAAGAGAAACTGGGGGAGTGATTATATTGGGTCAGACATGTGTCACTTTGCTCACAGCTGATTGGTTCAGTTTGAGATTTCCCAGTTTCAGTTTGCCTCAGAGCAGGTTAGCTGTGGAGCATAAGTTACTATGGCAATGAACACTGCTAAAAGCTGAGCCATTTTCATGGTGGCTAAAACCCAGAGTTAGCTAAATAAAAGACATAAAGAGATTAACATAATTAAAACCTTGGACAAACATGACAATAAACAAAATGTGATAATCTAAAAACCTTTTCCACCATTCTAATTTGTGAATTTAGAATTTAAAATTTGGTTGTGGGGTGCCACCCAGAACGCAGTTTCAACCGAGAATTGTACTCTCCAGGAAATTGTAGGGGCCGTGTCTCTGAATCAGCCCAGTGTCTTGCTCAAGGATACAATGCGCATCACTAATCACATTCAAATGTAATAAGAGATATTTGCGTCATCAGGGTGAAAAGAGATTAGATTTTTCCTGAAAATACTTATGTCTCATCATGTCATCCTCCTCTTGTCTTCCCTCTTTTTTGCATCCCTCTGACCTCAGATCATTGAGCAGGACTATAACTCAACATGGATGGAAAGGTACTCAGAACCAATCCCTCTACAAACACTGACATCTCTGTGGTCACTCTCAGTGGCCATCTTCTCTATTGGGGGAATGGTGTCCTCCTTCTCTGTAGGAATCATATCAGAGTTTTTTGGCAGGTAAGACAGCTATATATCCAATTTTGTATTATTATTTTTTTTTTTACTTTTATTATACGTGAAACTGAATATAACAAATAATGTTTGGACTACAGATTAAAATCTACAAAAACACACTTAAAAATTACTTACATATTGTGGGCTACAGCATTACAGTAGGTCCCCCTACCCTGAATAAAAGGCCATTAGTCAATACATAAATAAACTATATTGCCAAAAGTATTGAGCCACCCCTCCAAATCATTGAATTCTGGTGTTACAATCACTTCCATGGCCAAAGGTGTATACAATCAAGCACATAGGCATGCAGACTGCTTCTACAAACATTTGTGAAAGAATGGGTTGCTCTCAGGAGCTCATTGAATTTAAGCGTGGTGCCGTGATAGGTTTCCACCTGTGCAATAAGTCCATTTGTGAAATTTCCTCACTACTTATAAATTCCACGGTCAACTGTTAGTGGTATTGTAACAAAGTGGAAGCAATTGGGAACAACAGCAACTCTGTCTGGCAATCCGATGGATGAGTCTGGGTTTGGCGGTTGCCAGGAGAACGGTACTTGCCTGACTGCATTGTGCCAAGTGTAAAGTTTGGTGGAGAACGGATTATAGTGTGGGGTTGTTTTTCAGGGGTTGGGCTTGGCCCCTTAGTTCCAGTGAAAGGAACTCTTAATGCTTCAGCATACCAAGACATTTTGGACAAGTTCATGCTCCCAATTTTGTGGGAACAGCTTGGGGATGGCCCCTTCCTGTTCCAGCAGGACTGCGCACCAGTGCACAAAGCAAGGTCCACAAAGACATGGATAGAGTTTGATGTGGAGGAATTTGACTGAGTCCTGACCTCAACCTGATAGAACACCTTTGGGATGAATTAGAGTGGAGAATGCGAGCCAGACTTTCTCGTCCAACATCAGTGCCTGACCTCACAAATGCGCTTCTAGAATAATGGTAAAAAATTCCCATATTTCCCACATTGCTAAACCTTGTGGAAAGCCTTCCTAGAAGTGTTGAAGCTGTTATAGCTGCAAAGGGTAGGCCAACTCCATATTAAAATAAATGGATTACGAATGGGATGTCATTAAAGTTCTATAACAAGCTGTCATGCATGCAGAAAAAAAATTTGGACTAAAAGAGATGTAGTGTGAAAGAACAGAAAGTGGGAGTAAAGAAACCAGAAGCCTGAGCCAATGCAAAGCATTTCATCAGTTGAAATAGTTTAAAGAAAGGACTGGGCCAAGTTTTTAATTTTTTTTTTTTTTTTTTTTAAATCCAACGTGATTTAAAGAGAAACCTTGTTGAAGGACAAAGTTGTGATACAGGCATTCAGATCTCAAGTTACAGGTTACAACAGCTGTGTAGGCCCTTTAGGTTCCCTTTCAAGAGTACTCTTGTATTGCGTTTTGCTAAACGCTATGGGGGAATTTCCTTTCTTCGAGATTTTGAAGCCATTTTTATCCTAAAAATACCATGTAAAACGCAGTGCAGCTGCACAGCTCTCAGCAGGAAGCAGCTGCGTGCTGATTGGCTGTGCTGCTGCAACTGCAGGAACCTATGGCGAGACCGCTGGGCGGGAAGGACCAATGAGGTCCCTCTAATATTCCTGCCACAGGGGGCAGCAGAATTTGCATAGCCAAGAGTATAAAAGACCCAGTCTCGCCAGGTTCGTCAGATTATTTCTTCTTCAGCGACTCACCTCGCTGAGCTCTGGATTGAAGCCCGCCGTCGAAACGCTACCAGCGGAACTCCCTGCAGCCCTGAGGACGCTGGATTCCCGCCTGGTCTCCGCCTTCAGCCACCTGCTGTTCCAGCTCCACCATCCGGCGTTAAAATATCCTTTATACTGTGTCTATGTGTGTGTGTTGCCGCTGCAACATACGGAGCTCTCCTCTTCTCTCGCTTCCGCCGCAATGATAAGCGTCGCGGACAGAGAATGCTATACTCCTACCACGCTAATGGCGTCCCGGACATACGGAGCTCTCCTCTCTTCACTCTTCCTCCTTTCTCGCTCCCGCCGCTCTGAAAATGGCCGTGGACAGAGAATGCTATACTCCCGCCGCACTGAGAAGCCTATCCCTATGTTCCCTAGCTCCCTGCACTCAGGCGGCTGGAAACATTATTCCCACAGTCGACGAGCCTGTAAACAAGCACCATCTCTCCGGCGACCCAAATAAAGCGTTCGCGCGCTACTCTGCGTTCCCCGGCCCCCTGCACTCAGGCAGCTGGAAACATTATTCCCACAGTCTACGAGCCTGTGAGCAATCACAAACACAATCTCCTTGGTAAGCGCCACTCCCACGGCGACCCAAATGAAGCGTGCGCCGCCATTCAGTACACGCCGCCTCTCACAGTGCCACTAGCACAATGCAACCGGGCTAACAGGTCCCTGTTACTCAGTGACCCGCCCCACAAATTAATTCAACTCCTGGCTTCGCAGGCCGAGGCCTGGCAGGCTATTCCCGGCATTTCGACATGGGTGTTGAACATAATAAAACAAGGTTACTCGCTACAGATCGCTCGCAGACCACCGTGCTTTCGCACCGTGGTAGAGACAACGGTGAGAAGCGACATGAGTCACGTGCTTCGAACCGAAATATCAAAACTGTTAATAAAGGGAGCGATGGAAACCATGCACCCCTCACAAAGCGAGTCAGGCTTTTACAGTCGCTACTTCCTTGTACCAAAAAAGGACGGTGGTCTCAGGCCCATTCTAGATCTCAGACATCTGAACAAGGCCCTTATGAAGCGCCCGTTCAAAATGTTGAAAATGAAACAAATCCTCGCGCACATTCACCCGGGAGGTTCTTCACTGTAGATCTAGAGGATGCCTATTTCCAAATCCAAATAGCCCCTCATCACAGGCCATTCTTGAGATTCGCCTTCGAGGGGAAAGTTTACCAATACAGGGTGCTACCCTTTGGTCTATCTCTGGCTCCCCGCACATTTACGAAGTGCATGGAAGTGGCGCTAACCCCGCTGAGGCTTCGGGGAATGAACGGTTTCCCTCAGGTCCGATGTATACACTCCTCTCAAACACTTTCAGAGGATGATGGGTCTCATGGCCTCGGCGGCGCCAGTCCTCAGACTAGGTCTGTTACACATGCGCCCTCTCCAGCACTGGCTGAATTGTCGCGTTCCAGCTCATGCATGGCTCTCGGGCCGATTACAAATCAAGATAGACCACAGCTGTATATTGGCTCTGGTTCCTTGGAAAAATCCCATCTGGTATCAGACGGGCGTGAGTTTGGGCACTGATATGAAGTGGAAAGTTATCTCGACAGATGCATCCAACCTAGGTTGGTGAGCCCTTCATGAGGGCCGGCCAGTCTCCGGTCTCTGGTCAGACTCAGAAAAGAGCCTTCACATAAACTGTCTAGATATGAAAGCGGTCATGCTATCGCTAAGAGCTTTCCTTCCGTACATAAAGCACCACCATGTCCTGATCCGAACGGACAGCAGGTCAGTGGTAGCCTATATAAATCGCCAGGGCGGCCTAAGATCGATTGGTCTGCACACACTGGCGAAAAAAGTCCTATGTGGGTGGAGCACAACCTGAGTTCGCTGAAAGCGACTCATGTGCCAGTCATTCTGAATTTGTGACCGGACATGCTGTCCAGGGGCAAAGTGTCCACAGCAGAGTGGTCTCTTCACCCACAAACGATTCAGACAATTTGGGGCATGTTTGGCGAGGCAAAAGTGGATCTTTTCGCTTCACAAGACAATGCTCAATGCCTAATATATTTCTCCAAACACAAGGACACGCTGGTCCACGAATGGCCCAGCCTTCCTCTTTACGCTTTTCCCCCAATCTCAATGTTTCCTCAGGTCATAGAGAGGATCAGGAAGAGCAAATGCGCTGTGCTTTAATAGCCCCGCTCTGGAGAAATCAACCATGGTTCTCACTGCTAAGTCGGATGTCAGATACAGCCCCGTGGCCAATTCCACTGAGGAGAGACCTCCTCATGCAGGCGAAACGGCAGATCTGGCATCCCCGTCCCGATCTATGGGCTCTTCATGTCTGGCCCATCAACGGGTACACAAGAACCTCTCTGAAAGTGTATTAAACACTATTTCTGATGCTAGAGCCCCCGCGACCAGGCAGCTCTATTCAGGCAATGGTCAGTCTTTTCGGACTGGTGTAAAGCACGAAGTCTGATCCCACATTATTGTGAAGTGTCAGAAGTGCTCACTTTTTTACAAGAGCTACTGGACGCAGGTCGTTCCCCCTCCACGCTCAAAGTTTGTGGCGGCTATAGCATCGTATCACACTCAAGTGAATGGACTGTCACCTGAGGAAGAACGATCTTATCGTGCGCTTCCTCAAAGGGGCTAGAAGGCTTCACCCACCTCGCCCCCCTTCAGTCCCTGTATGGGACCTGTCCACGGTCCTGGATGCTATGACAGGCTCAACATTCGAGCCTCTGCATTTGGTGAGCTTAAAGCTCCTATCACTCAAGACCGCTTTTCTGCTAGCAATCGCATCAGTTAAGCGTGTGGGTGATCTGCATGCGCTCTCAGTGAGCGCCTCTTGTCTGGAATTTGGGCCAAACGACTCTAAGTCGTCCTCAAACCAAGACATGGATATGTACCTAAGGTGCTCTCGACTCCGTTCAGAGCACAGGTCATTCACTTTCAGCACTCTCATCATCACTAGATGAGGAAGATGCTAATTTGCTCTGTCCTGTCAGAGCGCTGAGAATTATACATAGAGCGTTCCGCTGCTTTCAGGCAAACTGGCGGTTACAAAGCAGACCTTGTCATGATGGATAGTGGATGCTATCTTGCTGGCTTATGAGTCCAAAGATCTCAGATGCCCTATAGGCATCAAAGCCCATTCTACTAGAGGCATGGCCTCGTCATGGGCTTGGTGTACTGGCATTTCACTGGATGATATCAGTGTGGCGGCAGGCTGGGCCTCCCCGTCCACTTTTATCAGATTTTATAATTTGGATGTCCCTGCCTAATACATATTAACCCCTTACGGCCCGATAGTCCGGTCTGGGTTAAGTATTTGTATAAGTCATAAGCACATTCCTTATATGACTCGACTTGTCTGGTCGTTCAATATTCCTATTGGCCCGACTCTGTCTGGTCTATATATATATATATACGGGCCCATTTAGGTCGGCCTGGGTATGGTTTCTCCAGGCTATCAAAGCCGTTAAGCGAGCACAGCGTTTTGCATTGGTCCCCCATAGCGCTTAGCAAAACGCAATACGAGAGTACTCTCGAAAGGGAATGCTTCGTTTACTTATGTAACCTCGGTTCCCTGAGAAGAGGGAACGAGTATTGCGTTTGCTTGCCGTGCTTCGCTTGCTCAGGAAGTCGCTTCAGTCGATTAACCTGACGAACCTGGCAAGGTCTTTTATACCCTTGGCTATGCAAATTCTGCTGCCCCCTGTGGCGGGAATATTAGAAGCGGTCTCGCCATAGGTTCCTGTAGTTGCAGCAGCACAGCCAATCAGCACGCAGCTTCTTCCTGCTGAGAGCTGTGCAGCTGCACTGCGTTTTACATTTATTTTTAGGATAAAAATTGCTTCAAAATCTTGAGGAAAGGAAATTCCCCCATAGCGTTTAACAAAACGCAATACTCGTTCCCTCGGAATACTCTGAAGCGTTTCATGGTCAGAGAAGGCCACGGTATTTTCCTGTCATTGATTTTTGGCTGGGGTGCATAACATTAAGGTGGCACACCTGTTCCAGCCTACACAATATAATAAAGAATATAATGTCAGCAGAAGGGGTGTGATAACAATTTGAATCAATATGTGGAGAAAAATAGTGGGATTTCTGATCAGTTTTAGAAAATAACTTACAATTGAGACATTTATTTTCTTAATTTATTACATACAGGTAATAATATAATTTGATGTTCTTTGTTTATTATGCTAGGAGGAAAGCAATGCTTATCAATAATGTCCTTGCATTTATTGGTGGAGGCCTGATGGGGATGTCCAAAATCAGCCGGTCATTTGAAATGATGATTTTAGGACGCTTTACCATTGGGGCATATTGTGGTAAGCTTTCAGTCTTTTTCTTACATATTGCTAACAAGGTATATGAACTAAAAGTACATTAAAGCAGTTTATTTTCATTACAGGAAATGTTTACTCTTAAATGTTCTTGCAGTTTAAATTATTATTAATTTAATTTAATTTCTGTGTAATTTCGTTAACAATAAATTACAATGAACTCACTCCATGATATAAGATGGTGAACAGATGGTGTATTATTAAAGTCATCAGGGAGACTGGCAATTTAGTCATTAGTAGCACTGGATGGGTTAAGTCAATCTCTTCATACTTAAAGGAACTGTATGTAAGAAATGTATTTCAATTAATCATAAAATGGCCCTAAAATGTCAATAGACATTAAGAAATCATGTTAATTTCAAATACTTATATCACTGACAACAGTTGTCCGGCCAAGATATTGTCATTTTAAAATTGAAGTTGCAGCCCTCAACTGATGTTGATGTTGACATGTTGTGTCATGCCTGAAGCGCCGCCCTCCACCTGTCTACCAATCACGAAGTCAGTAGTGTTTCTGCATTCGGGTTGCCAGCTCTGCTAGTTACCACAGCTGCAGCTCCAAACTATTTGGATAAACAATGTCTAACTTTACGAAACCTAAACGACCTCGATATGAATCAGAAAAACGTCGTGATAGTGTCCGAAATAAAACAAGGATTTGTATAAGAGATGCCTTTGAAAGATGGAGACGGCTGAAAACGGAGAAGAATTTGAAGACTGACGCCAACGTTGCTAATTTTCTCCTGGACAGGTAACGTTAAGGTTCATCTATGTTTGGCTAACTTGTACTTAATGTAAATGGACATTTCAAATATTCACGACAGTCGAACAAAGTTGTGCATGTTCATGCAAAGTAACGTTAGGTTAGGAGGAGGAGGTGGGTCATTGAATTGAAAAGGTAACGTTAAGGAATTGTTTGGTAAATAAAAATGGCGAGTCGTCATTGCTAACATTAGTAATGCATTATCAGAGCCCGTTTCTCTGTCATTATGCTGAGACGCTGATGAAAACAACATTAGCACGCCTATTATGGCAATGTGAAAACGTATTTGAGACAGTAGCCTAACGTTACCTCGGTAAAAATTATTCCTCATTCTTTCTTCGTATATATAGTGGATAAAACATGCTGCAAGTTGACCTGTATGACCATTGCAAATGTTATTTAGTTACTCTCAATCGTTTCTGATGGGACTGAAATCAACCATGTGATAGCCATTGTTGATATTGAACGCTGACATGGCGTAATTTGTCCCGTGACAAGTGAGCAGTACAAGTGCTACTTCAAAATAAACATTATCTACCTTTTGTGCTATCCAGTAAGTTAGCGTTGGTTTGGAAGCATTAGGCGCAATTACACGGTAAAATAACTTTTTGTAACGTCCATTACACCAATGAAAAGCACATTGTAGCCTATTATGTGAATAATTTGGCCCATTTGTAACGTTTTGTATCTTACTTGTTTTTCAAGCTAAATAATAGAATGTCATGTAATCTTCCACATCACATATTTTAGCGTTATGGACGTGTACCGCAGGGTAAGTTAAAAAATACAGCTGGTCGCTTTCACTTATAGCTTCAGCTAAATGAATAGCTGCATCTTTGAAATCTGTTACATAGTGACTTAGGCTTGTGCTTCTACCGTTACAAGTTAGACTAACAGCTAACTTACTGTTCTAACAACCCACATGAAAAAAATACTATAGTATATTATAGTAAAATTACTCTAGTAAATACTATAGTGTTTTTGAACCGTCCTATTACAATAATTGCACTAGTAAGCAAACGTTTTGACTAGTCTAATGCTGCATTCATGCCATGTTGTAATTAAATAAATAAATAAAGATATCTATTCTGTAATTTTGACTAGTCATAATTGCAATTAAAATATCTACAATGCGATTATGATGATGTCATAGATATCTTCAATTGACGCGTCACACATACACGTCATTTACTCAGCTCCTCCCTCTCACCAGAGCCCTTTCATTGCCTAATGCTTAGTGCTAACTGCTATCACAGAGAGAAAATCTACTGGATAAATTACTTAAGGGATTATTAAATAACATCTGGATGCATTCATAGGGTAAAAGGTCTCCAGCATACATATGTAGCGCTGTGATTTTAATATAATCATATTGTGAAACGGACCAACTGTGTAGTGTTCAAAAAATGAGACACAAACTGCTTGCCTGAATTTATTTATAAAACTTGAAAAGACAAGAGTGAAGAACAATGGAATTGAAATTAAAAATAGTTCAAATTAATGAGTGATGGACAAAAATAATGCTTCAGAATCAAGGCAGACCCAGTCAAAAAAGGTGAAGGCTGATAAAAAGATTATAAGTTAATAAAACTTTATGGCATTTACATTGATTAGTGCATTACGTTATGTATGGATTGTGCCTTCTGTGTTGATGCAGGTTTACTCGTGTAATAATAACCCTCAAGGTGGAAGTATTGTATTGTATTATAGCAAGAGATCCGTGATGGCAATATTTAGCTGTTTTCAGTGATGATGCATTGAAAAGTTATTTTAAAATGATAGAGGGAATGCACTGACGTCACTTTCCCGCTGGAACACGCCTGTAGCAACTCATAATGTAATAACTGCACATGATGTAAAAACTGCACATAATGTAATAAGTATTACATAAAATGTTCATAATGTAATAATTTTGTCAAAATGTAATAAAATCTTGAGCTCATGATGTAATAACAATTTTTACATTATGAGAAAATTATCACATTATAAAAACACAAAAAACATCATTTTCATTATTGTAATAGTTTTTAAAACATAAAAAATTTGTATTCCCTTACAGTACATTTTTAAAATCTAAAGCCAGTATTAAACTACCTGCGAAATGCAACATTTAAATATTCATATTATTATTATTTTTATTAAATGTTTATTAAACATAAAGCATTGGATTTTTTTCTTAACTGTACATTTTAAAAATACCAGTTTTGTTTAATATTATTATTAATATTATTATTATTGATAATAATAATAATAATAATAATAATAATAATAATAATAATAATAATAATAATAATAATAATAATAAATAATAATAGCATGAATATTTAAAGAAAATTGCATTTCGCAGATGGTTTAAGACTGGATTTTTTATTTTATTTTTTTTATTTTTATGTACTGTAAGGGAATACTTTTATGTTTTAAAAGCTATTACAATAATATAGGTAGAATATATACAATATAGGTATACAATATATATACAATATTTGCATGAACAATGCTAAATCCGGGTGATCATTTATATCAATGTTATAAATACTGTATATCATTATCGTCCAGCCCTAAAACTTGTATAGTTTTTGTCAGTGTTTATTTTAAAAAGCATTGTAGATATATTCAGTGCAAATTATGACTAGTCATAATCACATTGTAGATATCTTAATTCCAATTACGACGAGTCAAAACTAAATTATGACTAGTTCCGACAGGGGTATGTAATGCTAAAACGGCTTGCCATAGTACGCACTTTTCCTTGTGGCAGAGAGTAAAGGATTTGGATGTTGACTGTTGCTATTTTATATGTTAAGGACATTAATCAGTTGGCGTTTACAAGGTGGAGTTAAGAAACCATTCAGAACATTTGCGATTTACAGATTTCACATCTGAAAGAGAGGTGTACGAAAGTTTTTTGTGTGTTCGTGTTCTCTGAATAACACATGCACATTTGAGAAATTATCATATTATCAAATGTAGGACGGTTTCTATGCAATATTTTATAAATGAGGCCCACAGACTTGAATTCAATGGCAACTGAAAGACAAAAATTCCAAAAATAATTATTTAATTACTTAATGAGGGCAAAATCTCCAGTGTAACCAGTGTATTTTATTTATAATCGTAGCACTTATAAATAAATAATTTGAAGAAGAAAAAAAATCAAGGAGGGATGCAATAGCAGATGATTCAGGGATATAGCTAATGTAAATTGTTACAGGGAAATGTCAGCTGGCCTGGTTTTGTTGCTGTGTTGTGGATACATTGTGCAGCACTTCAGGAGAATGGGTTCATCTTATATTGCACTGAGATGAAAATGTATGGCAGCAGTATCGGGTGCAGCTGACACCAGACGAGCCACATCACATGGTGTCAGTCAGGCACATGCTAAAAAGAGCATGTGATACTGAAGACTAGGAGTAATAGCTGCTAAAAATGTAGTTGACGTTACAGGAATTAATTACAATGTTAATGTTTATATTCAGAGGACGTTTGTTTTTCTTTTTCTTCATAAGGGTTGGCATCGGGATTGGTGCCAATGTATGTGGGTGAGATTGCCCCTACCAGTCTAAGAGGAGCTCTAGGGACACTACACCAGCTGGCCATCGTCACAGGCATTTTTATCGCCCAGGTACATAGTTCTTAAGTTCAATCATGTTTTCTTCCTTTATATTATTTTTCAATTCTCTTTTTAAACTGATAATTACTTTGAGTGGTCTCTAGTACTTTATTATTTCATTTTCAATATTATTTTTATCTTTCACTTATTTCTCATTATCCATCTCATGATCTTCTCTTCAGATCTTAGGACTCGAGTCTCTGTTGGGCAATGAGCAGCTGTGGCCGGTGCTGCTGGGTGTTACAGTACTCCCTACAGTCCTGCAGATGACGCTGTTGCCTTTCTGTCCGGAGAGCCCGCGCTTCCTCTATATAATCCGCTGCCAAGAGCACCATGCAAAGAGCGGTGAGATCATGGGTCATTTCTACAGTTTGGTGCACGCCACATGTTTTTTCATGCATGTATCCCAAATAATAAACATGAATACCAAATACAAGTCATGCTGAGAAGATGCACAGGGGCAGTGCCATTCAAAGTATTTGAGATTTATTTTTAGAAAAAAATCCAATGCACTTCTTCCAGTCATAAAAAAAGTTTTTTTTTAAAAGGAAAAAAAAAAAAAAAAAAGCCTTTTGGACATTCAGCCTTCCTCAGAGTCTGTCAGGTGAGGAAGGCTGAATGATCAAAATGCATCAGTGTGCAGTGTTTTAGTCATTTTTAATGTTTCTAGTGTGAGGTAAATACAGGTGCTGGTCATATAATTAGAATATCATCAAAAAGTTTATTTATTTCACTAATTCCATTCACAAAGTGAAACTTGTATATTATATCCATTCATTACACACATACTGATGTATTTCAAATGTGTATTTCTTTTAATTTTGATAATTATAACTGACAACTAAGGAAAATCCCAAATTCAGTATCTCAGAAAATTTGAATATTGTGAAAAGGTTCAATATTGAAGACACCTGGTGCCACACTCTAATCAGCCAAATAACTTAAAACGCCTGCAAAGGCCTTTAAATGGTCTCTCAGTCTAGTTCTGTAGGCTACACAATCATGGGGAAGACTGCTGACTTGACAGTTGTCCAAAAGACGACCATTGACACCTTGCGCAAGGAGGGCAAGACACAAAAGGTCATTGCAAAAGAGGCTGGCTGTTCACAGAGCTCTGTGTCCAAGCACATTAATAAAGAGGCGAAGGGAAGGAAAAGATGAGGTAGAAAAAAAGTGTACAAGCAATAGGGATAACCGCACCCTGGAGAGGATTGTGAAGCAAACCTCATTCAAAAATGTGGAGGAGATTCACAAAGAGTGGACTGCAGCTGGAGTCAGTGCTTCAAGAAACACTACGCACAGACGTATGCAAGACATGGGTTTCAGCTGTCGCATTTCTTTTGTCAAGCCACTCTTGAACAACAGACAGCGTCAGAAGCATCTGAAGACAAAAAGGACTGGACTGCTGCTGAGTGGTCCAAAAGTTATGTTCTCTGATGAAAGTAAATTTTGCATTTCCTTTGGAAATCAGGGTCCCAGAGTCTGGAGGAAGAGAGGAGAGGCACACAATCCATGTTGCTTGAGGTCCAGTGTAAAGTTTCCACAGTCAGTGATGGTTTGGGATGCCATGTCATCTGCTGGTGTTGGTCCACTGTGTTTTCTGAGGTCCAAGGTCAACGCAGCCGTATACCAGGAAGTTTTAGAGCACTTCATGCTTCCTGCTGCTGACCAACTTTATGGAGATGCAGATTTAATTTTCCAACAGGACTTGGCACCTGCACACAGTGCCAAAGCAACCAGTACCTGGTTTAAGGACCATGGTATCCCTGTTCTTAATTGGCCAGGAAACTCTCCTGACCTTAACCCCATAGAAAATCTATGGGGTATTGTGAAGAGGAAGATGCGATATGCCAGACCCAACAATGCAGAAGAGCTGAAGGCCACTATCAGAGCAACCTGGGCTTTCATAACACCTGAGTGCCACAGACTGATCGACTCCATGCCACGCCACATTGCTGCAGTAATTCAGGCAAAAGGAGCCCCAACTACGTATTGAGTGCTGTACATGCTCATACTTTTCATGTTCATACTTTTCAGTTGGCCAAGATTTCTAAAAATCCTTTCTTTGTATTGGTCTTAAGTAATATTCTAATTTTCTGAGATACTGAATTTGTGATTTTCCTTAGTTGTCAGTTATAAACATTAAAATTAAAATAAATAAACATTTGAAATATATCAGTCTGTGTGTAATGAATGAATATAATATACAAGTTTCACTTTTTGAATGGAATTAGTTAAATAAATCAACTTTTTGATGATATTCTAATTATATGACCAGCACCTATAAAGGCTTTTTTACTTTTTGAACCGGAAGAATTTTTTTTTCTAAAAATATATGTTTGAAACCCAACCAAAGCAGACCTTCTGGTATTACTTCACAAGGTTCATAGCAAGTTGCATTAAAAGATGTTTTCCTATTATTTGTTTAACCTTTGTTAATCATAAAATAAAATAACTGCTCATTGAGCCTAATAACAGTCCCTCAACATAAGTGCTATAATTAACAAATACTGCTTACTAAGGCAGATGATCATAATTTATAAATATAATAATTATAATTCCAAATTGTATACAATTATAATTGTAACAATGTTTGTTAAAAAATAATAAAGTACAATTTATATGTGTAGGCCTACTTTTATACGTTTGTGTAAATATTGTTTAAAATCTATAAAGTGAATGTCAAATTATACTCCACAGCAGATCACAAATATTTGTAATTATCTACTTTTAATATTCAATCATTCTTAAATGGTAAACTAAATGCACACTAACCATTGAGCAATCTTCTTCAGTTTTGCGGCGCTTAACTGGCCGTCTGGAGGTCAGGGAAGATTTGGCTGAGATGAAGGAGGAAAAGAGAAGGATGGATATGGAGAGGAAAGTGTCCATTGCTGAGCTCTTTCGCTCTCCTCTGTACCGGCAGCCCATTATCATCTCTATCCTGCTGCAGCTCTCTCAGCAGCTGTCAGGAGTTAATGCTGTGAGTGCTGCAGTTGCTAGGAAAGAAAGATGAACAGAGATTAATGACTTAAAGAAAAAAAAAGCTGAATGCAGCTCTTCTACAGTGTTTGAGTACCTTTGCTTTGTTAAGCTTTCTAAAATTATTTAACTGAGCCTTTGTAATAATTGTGGCACAAAATTGATGGGCTAAATGATTGCCGTATAAATGTAATCATTTATCACCATTTTTTTAGAACAGGAAACTTAAATAAACTGAATTTGTGTGTGGCATGTTTTTGAACCAATTTTTTTTTATCTTTTTCTCACAATTGCTCTTGCTTTCCACTGCATAGATCTTCTATTATTCTACTGACATCTTCAAGAAGGCTGGGGTGGAGAGTCCGGTTTACGCCACCATAGGTGCTGGAGCTGTCAATTGTGCTTTCACGATAGTCTCGGTATGTAAAAAACAAACAAAAACACAGATCCCATGACTCTTTAAAGAGGAACTAACAAGTTGAGCATTAGCTTTAGTTTCCACTTAATGTTTTCCCCAATAGCTGTGGACCAAAAATAAGACAGATTTTGTTTACCAGATATCAGTGTTTTTGTGGGCAGAGCAGTCAAGAGAAGATAATACAATTTAAAAAGCAACCCTCTTTTTGGCTAAAATGTAGCAATTCAGTTTTTCAATAAAGTTTTTTTTATCTTAAGAAATACATAATTATTTTGTATAATTGTTATAATTATTTGTTTTAATCAAACAATACAAACAACATTATTAGTGTAAACCAAGCCAAACTACAACTCCATGTTTATTATGTGATGCCTATTACTGACATTGCTCACTGTCAATTGCACTTGTCCAATTTACAGGTCTTCCTGGTTGAGCGAATGGGTCGCCGGACACTCCACATGTTTGGACTTGCTGGAATGTGTATCTGTGCCATCATCATGACAGTTGCCCTCACATTACTGGTCAGCCCAAAATACTTTTCAAGAAAAGAATAGCAAATTCATAGATTTACCAAATATTTATATTTGATTAATGTGCATAAAACAGTTACTGGAAAAAGTACACTTAATTTAGAGAAAATCACTTGACAATGTCAGAAGGGAGAAACCGGTTATAAAATGCTCAAATAAATTTGCTTCACATTTTTCCTGGTCAGTAAAGGCTGTCAAAATGTTGATCACTTTTTGATGTATGGTTCAACCGGAATCTGTAAAATGACAGATAGAGTATGAACTATTGTTTTGTAACCCTAACCCAGGGCTGTCCAAAGTCGGTCCTGGAGGGCCGCTGTCCTGCAGAGTTTAGCTCCAGCTTGCCTCAGAACACCTGCTGGAAGTTTCTAGTATGCCTAGTAAGACCTTGGTTAGCTGGTTCAGCTGTTTTTCATTGGGGTTGGAGCTAAACTCTACAGGACAGTGGCCGTCCAGGAGCAGGATTGGACACCCCTGCCTAACCTAACCCTAACTGTAAAAAAAAAAAAAACTCCGCTTTAGCAAAGGTTCATTATCATTCATTCATGCATTATCAATAACTATTTTTTCTTTGTTCACTGACAGGAGACTGTGCCATCAATGAGCTACATTAGCATGATGGCTATTTTTGGTTTTGTGGCCTTCTTCGAGGTGGGGCCAGGTCCTATCCCTTGGTTCTTTGTGGCTGAACTATTCTCACAAGGTCCCAGACCAGCAGCCATGGCAGTAGCTGGCTGCTCCAACTGGACTGCCAACTTCATCATTGGCATGGGCTTTCCGTATGTTGCTGTAAGTGCAGAAGCATTGTTTTATTCTGGTTGCAATATTTCACTAACCTTCTTGTTGCAAATGTGTCTT
This sequence comes from Romanogobio albipinnatus, assembly GCA_023566225.1. Classification (NCBI taxonomy): domain Eukaryota; kingdom Metazoa; phylum Chordata; class Actinopteri; order Cypriniformes; family Gobionidae; genus Romanogobio; species Romanogobio albipinnatus. The sequence goes on from CM042239.1 coordinate 54,399,248, forward strand.
AACTCAATCTCTCCTTACCACAGAACCTATGTGGTCCATACGTTTTCCTCATCTTCGCTGTGCTCCTCCTTTTCTTTCTGCTCTTCACATTCTTCCGAGTTCCTGAGACACGAGGCAAGACTTTTGACCAGATCTCAGCCACCTTCCATGGTCATCCACAAAACATGATGGACATGGACCTGGACCTGGATCAAGGGAAACACAGTACAGAGCTGGACTACCTAGGATCTGATGGGACAGAGAACTGAACCCTGAGAGCGAAAGAGATTGTGGATGGGGGCCAGAATTACCACAACTTACCGTTCTTTGTGGCTTGGAGAGGAAAATGGTATGCATACCAAAAAGACAACATTACTAAGAAGAGACAATGTGGTCTTTGGAAATGAAGTATTATAAAGAAGGATGTTGGACTTTAGGAGAAAGTGCAATGTTGTTTGTAAAGGAGCAAGACTTGAGATTTGGAATTCTGCACTTTAACTTCACAAAGGTTTCCATATGCCACAAAGCGAGTTATGCTTTTGCATACAATTATAGTGTATCATAGACTGTTCTTTTCATTGTAGCATTATATTATAGGATAATGGACCCTTTTCACATTTTCTGTGTTTTCAGAAGCTGAAGTTCCCTTTCATTCAGTCACTAAGACGTAACATTAGTGACTAACGAATTGGGGTTTTGCTTAGAAGCAAATTACCTTTGAGGAATTTAACAGCGCCCAATGGCAGTGCCAATGCCATGGGCATGCGGAATTTGCATGCGTAACTCCACCCCACATCGTGGGTATATAAGGAAGTACGCTGGCAACATCGCATTATGTTTCTGCTTTGGAGCCAAGAGTATCTCTTCACTCCTTCAAGCCTGCTAACTGAGTCTTTGTCAGCCTTCGAGACGAGCAGCTTTCCAGAGGCGTTGGTGTCAACGGCGCGTTCCAGAGATCGCATACTGCCTGCCTCCTGATCTGCACAGTGGTCTGCTAGACAGCTGGTGTGTGTTCCCTGGGCGCTTCGGTGGCACGTGGCACGTCCTTTTCAGGATGTCTCGCCCGTGTACTTCTGGGTGCGGCCGGTTGCTTTCATCTTCCGATGGGCACAATCACTGCCTGGTATGCTTGGGCGTTCAGCATGCTCAGGCAGCGTTTGTGGATGCATCATGTTCCCACTGCGGGAACATAACCATCGCAGTGCTGCGGTCGAGACTCGAGGATCTTCGTAAAGAAGTGAGAGTCCCCTCTACCACACCCCAATCTACCGTCTCCACGAGAGGCGGTAATTTGGCTGGTGGTCAGGGTGACCTGAGGGTGACGGTGTGGAACAAAGCCCCGACGCTCATGCCTCGGGCCACACCCCCCTCTAGCGCTCCGCAACCAGTGAGCGTTCAGGCGGAGATTGCGGGGCCTACTCTGGCCCCCCCGTGCATCTCGTTTGGCACTCCGGAGGATGATGCGATGTCGGTCGTCGCATCACAAGGTGGGCTCGAGTCCTCCGAGGATGATGACTCGGCTGTGCTGCCGCCTTCGGGCACGCCAGCATTACCCGAGTCGGACCCGGAGCTGACAGCCATACTGTCTCGGGAAGCGAGTCTTGGGATAGAGTGGAACCCTCCGCCCTGTCCCTAGTGCTCACGGCTCGATGATTGGTTTTTGGGGGCGCCGCGTGCTGACACCCGTCAGTCCCCGCCCCCAATACCTTTCCTTCCTGAGCTGCATAAGGAGGTCGCGCGGTCCTGGAAGTCCCTGTTGTCTTCCCGCGACCGTTCGGCGGCCTCCTCCGCCTTCTCCACTCTCGATGGGGCCGCGGCCAACGGGTACACTGGGGTCCCCCCAGTCGAACGTTCTGTTTCGATGCAACGGTGTCCTCAGAGCGCTTCGACTTGGCGTGGTGATCCTAAGCACCCCTCCAAAGCCTGTCGATTCACATCAACCTTGGTGGCAAAATCGCACAGAGCTGCGGGGCAGGCTGCTGCCTCTTTGCATGCCATGGCAATCTTGCTGGTTTATCAGGCCAGATTGCTCAGGGACATGCACGAGGGTGGAGCTGATCCAGGGCTCTTGGTCGAGCTGCGTGCCGCCACCGACCTCGCCCTCCGGGCGACGAAGGTGACCGCACGCTCCCTGGGTCAGTTGATGTCCACAGCTGTGGTCCAGGAGCGACATCTGTGGCTAAACCTGGCCGATATGCGGGACAGCGAGCGAACACGATTCCTTGATGCCCCCATATCCCAGGCTGGCCTCTTCGGCGGCGCGGTTGAAAGCTTCGCCCAACAGTTTTCAACCGCCCAGAAGCAGACTGAGGCAATCAAACATATACTGCCCCGGCGGCCAGCTGCTGCCTCCACCCAGCCGCCGGCACAGTCGCCTCAGCATGCTCACCGCCGCCCCGCCCCAGCAGCAGCCTTCACCCGGGCCACGTCGTGGAGGACGCCGTAGGAAGGCACCCCAGACCGCTAAGCCCGCCCCACTAAACGCCAGGCCCCAAGCGCTCCTGAGACGTTTGGCTCAGGGTTGGGAAATTCTTTCCAGGAGATGGTAGCAGGACCACTCCATTTTTTGTTCAGCTGCTGGCTCCCGGGTCAGCAGCACCCTAATGTGGTTAAAGAAAGAATTGACATTCCCATTCCTGAGCCCCCAGTGCAATGGACAAGCAGCCACGGGCTCCTGGACAGGACCCCAGCGCCTTCTGCATGTCAATTGCCTCGAGTTGCTGGCAGTACGGTTCGCCCTGCACCGCTTCCGAGCGTTGCTGAAGGGTCAACATGTATTAGTCCTGACAGACAACACGGCCATAGTAGCGTACATCAACCACCAGGGCGGTCTACGCTCCCGCCGTATGTCTGAACTCGCCCGCTATCTCGTTCCATGGAGTCAGAAGCACCTGAGGTCCCTTCGTGCTGTCCATATCCCGGGAGAACTGAACCGTGCAGCCGACGAGCTCTCACGGTTTCAGCCACTTCCTGGAGAATGAAGACTCCATCCCCAGATGGTCCAGCTGATTTGGGAACAGTTCGGCGACGCACAGGTAGATCTGTTTGTCTCCCACGACTCTTCCCATTGCAGCCTGTTCTATTCCCTGACCGAGGGCACACTCGGCATGGATGCACTGACGCACAGCTGGCCGTGGGGCCTACGCAAATTTGCGTTCCCCCCAGTGAGCCTTCTCGCACAAGTACTGTGCAAGATCAGGGAGGACAAGGAGCAGGTCATGTTGGTCGTCCCGTATTGGCACGGCCAGACCTGGTTCTCAGAACTGCTACTCCTTGCGACAGCCACTCCCTGGCCTATCCCTCTGAGGAAGGACCTCCTCACTCAGAGAAGGGGCACCCTTTGGCACCCGCGTCCCGGATTTTGGAAGCTCCACGTGTGGCTCCTGGACGGGACGCGGCAGGTTTGAGTACCCTACCACCTGCGGTGGTGGCTACCATCACTTCTGCTAGGGCAGAGTCCATGCGGCATGCCTATGCGTTGAAGTGGAACCTCTTCGTCACCTGGTGTTCTTCCCGCCAAGAAGACCCCCGGAAATGCCCGATCGGGTCCGTGCTCTCGTTCCTCCAAGAGGGGTTGGAGCGAAGGCTGTCTCCCTCCACCCTTAAAGTTTATGTGGCCGCAATATCTGCCCACCATGATCTCTTGGGGGACAAAAAGGTAAGTCAGCACGACCTGGTCATCAGGTTCCTGAGGGGAGCCAGGAGACTACATCCTCCTCGCTCTCCCCTCGTACCCTCTTGGGACCTCTCAGTAGTCTTAAGAGCTCTGCAGTGGTCTCCCTTTGAGCCTTTGCGGTCAGTAGATCTTAAGTTTTTGTCTATGAAGACAGCTCTTCTGACCGCATTAGCCTCCGTTAAGAGGGTAGGGGACCTGCAGGCATTTTCGGGTGAGATGAGATGAGATTCAAGTTTATTGTCATTACACATGTACAAGTACAATGCAACGAAATGAAGTTTGGAGCAAGCCTCCGAGCCGCAGCTATTTAAAGCGCCGCAGCTATTGACGAAGCGTGCCTGGAATTCGGGCCGGCTAACTTTCATGTGATCCTGAGACCCCGGCCTGGATATGTGCCCAAGGTTCCCACCACTCCGTTCAGAGACCAGGTGGTGAACCTGCAAGCGCTGCATTTGGAGGCAGACCCAGCCTTGGCACTGCTCTGTCCAGTATGCGCCCTCCGCGCTTACGTAGACAGGACGCAGTGTTTCAGGACCTCATACCAGCTCTTTGTCTGCTATGGTGGAGAGCGGAAGGGAAGAGTTCTCTCAAAGCAGAGGCTGTCTCACTGGATAATGGACACCATTGTTTTGGCTTACCAGCAGCAAGGTCGACCATGTCCCCTTGGGGTGAGGGCCCACTCCACCCGGAGTGTGGCCTCCTCTTGGGCTCTAGCGCATGGCGCCTCGCTAACAGACATCTGTAAAGCTGCAGGCTGGGCAACACCAAACACATTCGCCAGATTATACAATCTCTGAGTGGAGCCAGTGTCCGACTATGTACTCGCCTCTACTAGTGGCCTGTAATGGACCAGGCTCAGATGTCTAAGCTTGCTCGCCATTCCACTCCACGGACTGGATACGTGCGATATTTTCCTCAGGTGAGCTTCCCCGAAAGCCCTAAGCTCCTCCAGCACTGTCGACGCCGACGTCAGTAAGTCTGCCCTTTCGAGCCCAGACCCTCATGTCCGGCCAGGTGCCCCGTCTGCCACCACTGGGGTTAAAAATCCACCCTCTTGCTGGTACCCCAGAGTTTTTCCATATGCAGCCCTCAGCAGGTCATATGTGTACTCTCTAAGTCCTCCCTACGGGTAGGCATTTTGGCATATCTCCACTGGAATATGCTTCCCAGTATACCTTGGTAATCCTGTGATAAGTGGGAGTCCTTCGTCCATACTAGTCTTACGACAGGGTACTCACACTTACTGGAAGACAGCCGAGTGGTGTTGTTGTATTGGGATCCCCATTCGTTAGTCACTAACATTACGTTGTAGTTACTGAACGAAAGGGAACGTCTCGGTTACATACAATGAGGAAAATAAGTATTTGAACACCCTGCTATTTTGCAAGTTCTCCCACTTAGAAATCATGGAGGGGTCTGAAATTGTCATCGTAGGTGCATGTCCACTGTGAGAGACATAATCTAAAAAAAAATCCAGAAATCACAATATATGATTTTTTTACTATTTATTAGTATGATACAGCTGCAAATAAGTATTTGAACACCTGAGAAAATCAATGTTAATATTTGGTACAGTAGCCTTTGTTTGCAATTACAGAGGTCAAACGTTTCCTGTAGTTTTTCAGCAGGTTTGCACACACTGCAGGAGGGATTTTGGCCCACTCCTCCACACAGATCTTCTCTAGATCAGTCAGGTTTCTGGCCTGTCGCTGAGAAACACGGAGTTTGAGCTCCTCCAAAGATTCTCTATTGGGTTTAGGTCTGGAGACTGGCTAGGCCACGCCAGAACCTTGATATGCTTCTTACAGAGCCACTCCTTGGTTATCCTGGCTGTGTGCTTCTGGTCATTGTCATGTTGGAAGACCCAGCCTCGACCCATCTTCAATGCTCTAACTGAGGGAAGGAGGTTGTTCCCCAAAAGCTGGCAATACATGGCCCCGGTCATCCTCTCCTTAATACAGTGCAGTCGCCCTGTCCCATGTGCAGAAAAACACCCCCAAAGCATGATGCTACCACCCCCATGCTTCACAGTAAGGATGGTGTTCTTGGGATGGTACTCATCATTCTTCTTCCTCCAAACACGTTTAGTGGAATTATGACCAAACAGTTCTATTTTGGTCTCATCTGACCACATCACTTTCTCTCATGACTCCTCTGGATCATCCAAATGGTCATTGGCAAACTTAAGACGGGCATTGACATGTGCTGGTTTAAGCAGGGGAACCTTCCGTGCCATGCATGATTTCAAACCATGACGTCTTAGTGTATTACCAACAGTAACCTTGGAAACGGTGGTCCCAGCTCTTTTCAGGTCATTGACCAGCTCCTCCCGTGTAGTTCTGGGCTGATTTCTCACCTTTCTTAGGATCATTGAGACCCCACGAGGTGAGCTCTTGCATGGAGCCCCAGTCCGAGGGAGATTGACAGTCATGTTTAGCTTCTTCCATTTTCTAATGATTGCTCCAACAGTGGACCTTTTTTCACCAAGCTGCTTGGCAATTTCCCCGGAGCCCTTTCCAGCCTTGTGGAGGTGTACAATTTTGTCTCTAGTGTCTTTGGACAGCTCTTTGGTCTTGGCCATGTTAGTAGTTGGATTCTTACTGATTGTGTGGGGTGGACAGGTGTCTTTATGTAGCTAACGACCTCAAACAGGTGCATCTACGCCTGTGAAGAGACGACTCAACGCCAGCGTTGTTATGGCGTTGTTATTATAAATTAATACACGATTGATTAACTTTTTCTAACATTTTTCTTTAACATTGTCTTTCTAACATTTTTACTGTACATCTATGAAATGCACTTTCTGTAAAGCTGCTTTGAAACAATGTGTATTGTGAAAAGCGCTATACAAATAAATTTGAATTGAATTGAATTGAATCTAATTTAGGATAATAAATGGAGTGGAGGTGGACATTTTAAAGGCAGACTAACAGGTCTTTGAGGGTCAGAATTCTAGCTGACAGACAGGTGTTCAAATACTTATTTGCAGCTGTATCATACAAATAAATAGTTAAAAAATCAGATATTGTGATTTCAGGATTTTTTTTTAGATTATGTCTCTCACAGTGGACATGCACCTACGATGACAATTTCAGACCCCACCATGATTTCCAAGTGGGAGAACTTGCAAAATAGCAGGGTGTTCAAATACTTATTTTCCTCACTGTATGTAACCCTCGTTCCCTGAGGAGGGAACGGAGACGTAACGTCCCTTTGCCACTTCCGCTGTGCTGCTGGAACGCGGAGTTCAGTCTTGGCTCCGCAGCAGTAACATAATGCGATGTTGCCAGCGTACTTCCTTATATACCCACGATGTGGGGCGGAGTTACGCATGCAAATTCCGCATGCACATGGCATTGGCACTGCCATTGGGCGCTGTTAAATTCCTCAAAGGTAATTGGCTTCTAAGCGAAACCCCCATTTGTTAGTCACTAACGTTACGTCTCCGGTTACATACGTAACCGAGACGTTTTCATAGTTGTGTAAAACTTCTATAGTGGTGAATAGATGACAGCAAATATATTTTTTGTATTTCTATCTGCTCCAGTTGCAAAAAGAAAGAAAGAAGGAAATTAAAAAAAAAACCCTGATAGCGTTTTCACAACTTTCCAAGTTGCGATTTCAGCAGTCAGAAGAGTAGATGATGTAAAAGTAGCCAGCATTGGTTTGTTTGTCATTTACTGCCAACCACGGTAATATACACACAAAGTATAGCATTATAAATATGCATTCCATAAAAAATAAAAATAAAAATTGGAAAAAATAAATGTATTACATTTGCAATGTTGATAACTGTGGAAATGCATCACAGTCTGTGAAAAGGATCCATGAAACTTTCTAATATTGATTGGTAACTAACAGTCAAATACTGTCAAAAGTTAAAATGCTTCCAAAGTTTTTGCACAAAGCAAAAATTTTACCAGCAGTTTTTTACTGCTTATCATACACCATCCTCAACACACATTAGAGAAACTGGTTATTACTAGAAAAGAAAACCTTCAATATTTGTTTCAATAACAATCAAAACATGCACATTTTGTAATTTCCGACATGTATAACTTCATAGGAATTGTATAGGAAATTGTTTGTGCTTAATATATAGAGAACATTTCTTCACTATATTAGAAAGAAAGAAAAAAAAGTGTCCCACTGAGAAATTAAACATGTGTGCCATTTTATGAGTGAAAAAAGCTTACCTGTATTCCTTGTGTTGACACTATATGCCACATTCTGAGGTGTAATTTTAACTTATTTACATGGAATAAAACATGTTTGTTCTGAAAAAACAACTGTACATTTATAAACAGTGGAAGTGTGACCAGGGGCCCGTTTCAATAAGGAGGTTCAACCAACTCTGAATTGACTTACCCAGAGATGGGGAACGCTGAGTTTTGGGTTTCAGAACAGCTGAATAGAGCTAGTTGAATCAACTCTGAGTTAGTCGTGGTGCACACGCTTATGAAAAGCCATGACCAATGGAGCTCCGAAATTATGATTCACCATGGCAACAGAACCCGACGTCTGCATACTTCCGGGTCAATATGTTTAAGTTTAGTTAAGTTTTTAATTAGTATAAAAACATAATTCAATCAGGTAACGCTTTAAGCATAAAAGTTTTTTTAGGTTTCGTGACTTTACAAACATTTGACATAATTATATATTTTTTTTCAGTGTCTATTTCAATGTGCATCAGCGTTTCCCACGTAGTCTAATGCCCTTTTCACATAATTAAAATGTTCTGATCCCACCTATAACATTTATTAATTAGGGTAATGAACATTTGACTTCTACTCAGGCCAGCCAACAGCAAGAAGGCAGAGGCTAGCAAAACACCAGCACCACTGACAGATGAACAGTAGATGAAGGAAAAATAAAATTAAACAAGTAAAATAAAGTATTTGTAAGAAATAAAGATGATCATATAAATTGTGAATAATTTGTGTTTATTTAACAGCTGTGGTGGTGGTTACTGCACATATCTCGGACTGCCCATCCATCTGGCATCCGGCATCCTTCCCTTCCACAGTCCACATGAGAGTGGGGACTGTTGCAACACTTTTTGCATTTTCTTCAGTTTCTGAGAGACTTTTTATTGGAAATCCAAAATTAATACATTAAACCCAAATCTGTCAGCTACCCACCCACACCACTGTGACATGCGTACATATGATAATATACATACAATTTATACTTGAATAGACAAAGTCAAATGTTGCAACTGACCCCATAAGAGGGGACAGCTGCAACATTCATTAAAATGTAAGAAAAAAAAAAATATTCCTTTAACATCATATTGCAATTTATTTACAAGTAACAATGTTTTGGTTAATTACCTACTAGTCTGACAGTATATACTTAAAAAATGGGCTATACCTGCTGGCTATTGATACATGTAATTAGTAATGAATTACTTTTAGAGTAACTTACACAATACTGGTTATACAGCTTACATTAATTGTTGGCATAGGGGACAGTTGCAAGTTGCATCAGCATGTTGCAACTGTCCCTACACTGACAGCCATGATAAAACTCCCTGTACTAGCTTTACACACGGTAGCTGTCTTTTAGAAGCTAAGAAAACACTGATTAAAATGATATAACTTCATAATGCTTCACGTAAACAGTTTAGACAGTACGACAAAAACTAAGCATGGAGGAAGGTCACATGTGGCTTCTTTCTTCCAGAAAGATAGGAGCTATAAGAGCATATTTAGTATGAGTATCATCACTAGCTCATTCCAGATTGAAGGAATAAGCAATGTTGCAACTGCCCCATGTTGCAACAGTCCCCACGCTCCCAATCCATTTTCAGAAAGTGTGATGGGAATATACGTGATCCAACCACTGGAAATCCTAAAGGCAATTCTAATTATTAGGTTACTTCTAGAGGTTTATCAAGTGAACGTCAGGATCCTGCATAAAAAGGACATGACTTTGACCGTGTCCTCATGATGAAAATATGCACATGCTTTTCTTACTTTATTGTATTTTTTCTTACCCCACTGGCAGATAATTTTACTTGTTTTAAGTAAAACGTGCTTACTTTAGATTTAGTTTATAATTTTTATATATTTGTACTTGAAAGACAAAAATACTCAGTAAGAAAAGCATTTGTGCAGCGTGAATGAACGAATAAAGTATTTAAAACACCACTGACACTTTTATAGGAAAAAAAAAAAAAAAAAAGACACCGAAAGAAACTGGGTTTACTAAAGAAAACCTGCTCCAGACCAGGTTAGGTACCCTGGTAACTGACTCAGAGTATAATGCTGCGTTCCAGGCAGGTTTTTGAGCCTGTAAGTTACGACTTCAAACCACGACTCACGACTTTGTAGCATTCCAGGCAAAGTCACGCCAAACTGCCTGAGCGGTAGCTAGATGTAAACAAAGAATGGCGAACCTTACGGGCATTATGCTCATTTTCAATCATTTCTATCGCCAAAGGTGCTTACACCATGCCTATTTGAGGGAAACGGAGGAGAAAAAAAACAGTGCATAAGACAAGAGAAGCTGTTATACCTTTTATTTTATGTTATTTGCATATTTGGAAATGTATTTGGTATTCATTTATTCTTGCACTCCATGGCCTGACACTAGAAAAGCTGCTGATAATGCATAACATTTGCGGATAAAAAACGTTAGAGCAATACCTTATATTTGGTTTTTAATGTACGACTTTCATAAACACCGCATCCATGGGGGCTGCCATTGTTGCTTCGCGGGCTATGTGACGTCAGATCTCGTAACTGGGAGTACATCGATCTAGTACGAGTTCACGGGTGGGAAGTCACGGGTTTGACTGCCGTTCCAGTGCACTTTCACAGATAGAAGGTTGGAAAAACACGGGTTACGGGTTGCCTGGAACGCGGCATAAGTTACCTCCCTTTCATTAACTGGCTTGACTTGCACTGCTTTCTCGGGTTTGACATACCTGCCACTCTGAAACAGAAAACCCAGTTTCCCTCATTTCAGGGTTACCATACTCAGTTTCCACTTAACCTCCTTTCTGAAACGGGCCCCAGCTTTTCAATAAGGTTTGGTACAACAGAACATGGATAAATGGATGCATTAAGCTTGTGAGAAAAAAAAGAAAAAAAAAAGAAAAAAAGTCAAGGCTTTGCAAATAATCCATTTACTCTTTATTTACTTTACTGGCATTGCACAAAATCCCCACCAAAGTAAAGTACATACCAAACGAAAAAAAAGGGATAATTTTTAACCCAAATTGTATTATGATTGGATGCATGTTTTCCCCTTTTATCAAGTTACAAGTAAGAGAAGAGTCTGTGCTGCGCTCATCACACTGGATGGCATTTCCTCTCTTTGATGAACTTAAAGTAGCCGAACTGGTCACGTTTTCTTTACTGCTCCTCACCCATAGTACAGAACAAAACTATTAAGGGGAAATATTGTAAATTTAATGGGCTTTTTAAGAGCATTTTTGTTGCTATTTACTTTTAAATGGTCAAATATGCATCAACCCAACCCTCCCTTCCCATTCATCCCTCTCTTTCGCTCTCCCTGACAGATGAAGGGTCCAGACCTCAAGTGGTGGATCAGGTTGGGGAGGGACAAGGACGTAGAAGCGAGGGGCAAGTTGTTTGAATGTTTGACGAGACAGGCGTGGTCCTACCCCTCAAACTAACCCACCCGGGAACCTATGCAGTGACACAGGAAGAAAAAGAAAAAGTGAGGCAAGAAAAAACAAAAAAAACAACAACAACAAAAAAAAAAAAAACAGGCAACTTAGAAGGACAGTGGGAGATGACAACAGTTATAGTAAACATTGACAAATGCATAAAACTAAAATTAAACAAGTGCAAAAGTTGTCAGTGAGTACAGATTCTTAACTGTTTATTACAACGTTTCATCTCTTTATCAAACAACTAGACTAATGAATGGCTTTACACAAACCATAATTCCCCTAGACAGGGCTTTCTTCTGTGTAGATATAGATTCATGGCTAACTACACAAATCAGACGCCTATAATAGCCTTTTTCAGAAATATGAATGTACCTCGCACCTGCCTCCATACATTACCCATTAATCTACTTTGGCACACTGCCATTTTATTTAACGGACCAACTCTCAATTTGTAGCAAAACTGCACAATGCACCGGACAGCACGGAGTAACCGCACAACGGTTCTGTGATTTAGCATTGGAAGTTTACTTGGCTGAGAAAATAAAACTCATTCCCCCGGTTTCACAAACAAGGCTTAAAACCTAGCCCAAGACGAAAATGCATGTTTGAGCGGTTTTAACAGAAACCAACTTACACTGAAATATGTCAGTGCAATTGTTCTGTCTCAATATGCACACCAGTAATGTTTTTTCTAAGGAACGTTTGTAAAGTTACTTAAAATGTCCTAATTGAACTAAGGCATAATCCTGGCTTTCATCCAAGCCCTGTCTGTGAAACCAGGCTATTTTTTGACCTCAATTAATACAAATCTCAGCTAAAACAAAAAGCTTGACTGCTGCATTTTTACACGCAAATCGATACTGGTTTACACATACTACAATGCAGGTGCATTTATCTGCCTAGTTCAAAAAAGTTAACAGTTGCGATTTGGGGTAAATAAAATGTTAATCAGGACAATATTCACCAGTGTTTGTTCCAAAGCACAAACAAGATGTCTTGCTCGCGCTTGCCCATTTAAAATGGAAGAGAATGGGGACTTTCATCAAGAATTTTTTTTTTTTTTTTTTTTTTTTTAAGCGGATGCAAACATGTCAAAATAATCCTATGCAAAGGGTTTCGTATATTCCAATTGTTCTAAAAGGTAAAATGTAAGGTTTGGCGAGAAAACCAAAAAAGTAATTTTATCATCAAGCGAAAATATTGGCATTGCAATCCTGTGTACATAATCAATTTTAATAAAACGCGGCCTTAGGACAAATAATGGACAAACATTAGGACAAATAATGTAGTACCAATTCAATATTTTTTTGCATTAGTATTTAAAAAGGTTGAGTTTGCAACATTTTATTTATTTATTTTTTTAGAAATTACTGGCCGAACAAGGTATGCAGCCGCCATACCCAATTGTCAAAATGAGTAGGTGAATTTATGTCCATGCCTTGTCTAGGCTCTGGTACAGTTTTGCGTCAAGCCATTCGTTAGTCTAGTTGTTTGAGGAGAAAGATAAAATGTAATTGCAATAAACACTTTAAGAATTCATACAGCTGTAGCAGTTGATGACTTCTTCTGTTGCACGTAACTGAGGAACAACTGATGATGGCACGGTTTGCTCTTCGGTTGACCAATCAGTGGAAAGGGGCGTTTCATTCCTGCCCACATATAGAGGTTGAATATTCAAGCTGTTTAATTATATTTTCTACAACTGAATGTTAAAGGTCCCGTTTTTCCTGTTTTTTTTTAAGCTTTGATTGTGTTTACAGTGTGCAATATAACATGTGTTCATGTTTCGCGTGTTAAAAAAATAAAAAATAAATAAAAATAAAGTATTTTTCACACAATTTACTTATCTGTATACCGCCGTTTTCACGGTCCTAAAAACAGGCTGATGACTTTGTTCTATGAAGTCCCTCCTTCAGAAAACGTAACGAGTTCTGATTGTGCCAGCGGTTCCTCCTGTGTTGTGATTCGACAGCAGCTTAGCGCACGTTACCAGGTAAGGTCACGCCTCTTACCAGAGATGCATGCGCTCAGTGTTCGAGTGACGTTATTAAAGGAGGAAGTCGAGGGATGTAATTCTAATCGGCTGTTCGCTGTAGGCTTTGAAAGGGGACTTCTGTTAAATAAAATATCTCGCTTGGCATTGAACTTTATAATTTTACAGGTATTATTTATGCTCTAACAGCAACATTACACTAACTAAAGTTTGAAAAATGGGATCACGAAGAACAGGACCTTTAAAAAAATATTATATATATATATATATATATATATATATATATATATATATATATATATATATATATATATATATATATATATATAAAAATAAATAAATTAAGAAAATCAAAAAAGGAATGAACAAATGATATGGATTGTCTTTGCCAATTAGTTCAACTTTTTAACTTTCCCCACAAAACAGAATTTTATACAGAACAAGGAACTGTTATACGCTAGAGGGCGCTATGACACTGTTGAAAGTATTGAATCTCCTGACCAAAACCCCATGCGAAAAAGTTGCAGAAACAAGCAATCACATGTAATCATATACATGTAAAATAACGCAACAATCAACATTAAACGGCATAAATCAAAACTGCTAAATGTTACTGAATGAAAACGTCGACCCAGGATGAGCTACAAGGCCGTGCAAGCATTATGGAAGTTGATGGACTATCTACTCCATCAATGTTTTGATCCCTGTTCTGAATCAGATGTAGTCTGACAAAAACATGATTTTCATAGCTTTTTGTCCAAATATGCATGAAGCTAGAATTACACAGGGTTTTTGTTTAGAATCAGCAGTCTGTTCCAAGAAATTGTGAAAGAGATCAAACTCTGGTTGACAACTTTTCAAAAACGATGGCGGACAAGAGTAAAAAAAGCATGACCAAGCAAAACACGAATTAAATGTTTCAGAATATTCAGTAGCTGCTACAGCAAGCTGACGACTTCTAACTGCATTTTAACATCAGTTGTAGTTTGATGGCCGAAACCAGTTTAGCTCAGGAAGTCCCACCTCTTTCCAGGGTCACATGATTTCTTCCTGGACACAGAAATCATTCTGAGGGCTTGGAAGCTGTAGGAGCAGGTGCCTACACAGGGAGAAACTGTTGTTAGGGCCCATTAGTGTCATTGGGGAGAAAAAAAAAAAAGAAAAAAAAGAAAAAAAAAACCCTCACCTCATTTTTAGGGGACTGTTTTGGGGACGTTTCTGAAGAGGATTTGACGTTAGCAGACATTGCGGTCCGAGCTGGGGACTCAGGTTTTTCAGGTTCGTCTCCATCCTAACAATGACAAGCCAGATATTTATACAACCTAGATGTGAACACAGTTGTGGGACAGCTATTAGATTAAGAAACTTTTTAAGTCAAAATATTTCTCAAATTGATTATCTGCTTGTTTGCATCTCCAGCAGTGTCCAGAGAAAATGGCCCCATTCCAGAATTGTAGCAGGTAACGTTAATAGCAGTCAGGCAGTGAGGACAAAGCTAATATTGTCAAGTTCAACCACTTCAGTTGTGCATTTTTATGGAAATCACTTACTTTAGAAGTACCAGATTCAGATTTCCTCTGTCTACGCCGACTGAACGGTCTGCGAGGTTTCTGGGAATGCCCTTCTGTCTGCTCCCCGTTGGTCTGGCCCTCTTTAGGGAGCGGCTCTTGCCCTTCTGCAGGGGCTACTGTCTGTTGAACCTCTCCAGGGGGTGGCCGGGGATGGAACGGCCTTGGCATCACAGAATAGAGACTTTCAGATTTGCATAAAATACAATAAATGAGCACAGGCTATCTTGCATGTTTAAAGCAATAAAATTGAAGACCTCTGAAGGCATCATTAAAATTAATAGTCAAGTCACCTTTATTTATATAGAATGTTACACAATACAGATCATTTAAAAGTGGCTTCACAGTACGAACAGAATAATCAATTATGCAAACTTGCAGCTCAGTAGGTAAAGTTAATCAGTGGGTGTCAATGAAAGGAGTTCAAATCATCTAGAAGCAGCTCTACAGAAGACAATGTTGTTATTCAGCTGGAATCAGTTCAGCGTTGATTCAATTCAGTTACCAAAAAGCAAGGATTTACCAGAACACATTCACACTTGGTGTGATTAGTGCTGGTGAAATTATATTTAAAGACTAATATATAAATAAATTAAGTTTTTATATATATATATATATATATATATATAAAAACTTAAGACTTTCTTAAGTTAAGCATCTTAATATTTGACTCAACCCCCTCCATTTTTCCTTTCAAATAAACACCAGTATGGGAATTTGACTCAAGACAACACGGTCCAGTCTCAAATCAGGGCCAAGATGTATAAAACGTCACAAATGCTCTTAAGAATTTAGTCTTAAGCTTTGATGTAAGAGTCAAATATAAGTGTCTCTATAAGATATCTAAGAGTAAGAGACTTTGCTGAAAGTTGCTTTTAACTACTTTATAAAAGTCTAAGACTGATTCTCAAGTGCTGACTGAGGTGGAACCTGAGTGTTGTGAATTAAAGGAGAACTCCGGTGAATTTAAGTTAATCTTGATCGTTATACCTTTGTAAGTACCGTCTATATTATATAAAAAAAAAAAATATATATATATATATAAAAAGAACTGAACTGGTGCTTGCAACACGGAGCTATTACAGTTACTGCCCAGAGCTCCCACTCAGCTAACACGGCAGCTATGGGGGCATATACATAAAGATGCGAAGTGCGTTTAGCAACTTAGCCATTGTTTAAACTCACCGAGATAAAAAGTTTTAGACGGCAAGCAATAGTCTCGCGCTGAAGTCCCGTGGGAACTCAGTTGTAGCCGGTAAAAATGTAAAGCGTTGTGTGCGAAGAGTGATGATCGGCTCATAAGTGAAGAAGAAATGGTTCATAACGCTCCTCCCCCCTGGACTATTTACATTTTACCAGATACAACTGAGTTCCCACGGGACTTCAGCGCGACTACTGCTTGCCGTCTAAAACACCATCTCGGTGAGTTTAAACAATGGCTAAGTTGCTAAACGCATCTCGTTGTCATGTAAGGGCCCTGTTCATGTTGGACAGACATTTTAATTGCATTTTTTGTCTGTTAAGAGGCACAAAGACACTATGTATATGCCCCCATAGCTGCCGTGTTAGCTGAGTGGGAGCTCTGGGCATTAACTGTAACAGATCAGTGTTGCCAATCCGGTTCGTTTTTTTTCTATAGACAGTACTCAAAAGGTATAACGATCAAGATAAACTTAAATTCACCGGAGTTCTCCTTTGATGGTGCGTTCACACCGGGCGCGAGTGATTTACATGTTAAGTCAATGCAGAGACGCGAAATGGCATTCTGCACGTTAACCAATCACGAGCTTGCTCTAGTAGTGACGCATTTACAAGCAGAGGCAGAAATCCCAACAACAATGGAGGACCAGATAACCGTGACCGTATGTGGATACCCGGAGCTGTATGATACATCATCCTATCACTACAGGAACAGGAATAAAAGGAATAAAGGAATAAAAAGGATCTTGCTTGGAAGAAAGTGAGTTATTGTGAGCCATTTCACAACGAGACAGGAGCAGAAAAAAAGAGCCAGAGCCAGCGGCAAATGTGAGAAGGACTAGCCGAGGAAAGGCGGGTCTCCCCGGGTAAACGAGCGCTGAGCGCCGCTGATCCCCTGGATCTCACAACTCCGAAAACGCCAGATAAAATGCTCAAATAGGCACTCTTTTTATAAATTAACCACAGATTTGAGCTTTAAACAACTATATTATCGCCTGAAAAAGTCTTGAAACTACGTTTTGTCAAACATTAATAGTAGTATTTTTTACAAAAAAGACGAGCTGGCTCATATAGGCTCATAGGGCAGAAGCCCCTCACTTGACGCGAATTTGCGTCTGTTGTGTAGTTGTCACACGCGAATTTCACGCGCGATTCGCGCGAATTTCACGCGCGAATGAAGCGAGTAAACTCAAAATGTTCAAGCGTCCACCTTCGCGCGATTAGCGCAAATTATTCGCGCGAATCGCGTCCGGTGTGAACGCACCATGAGGACTACAATGTCAGCCCAAAATGGCCACCCTCAACCTCTGAATCAGCCAATAGTGAGACTGCAAGGGTGAAGTCACAGCAGAATTACACCAATAATTGAATTATATGAAAATAATTTAAGACACGAAAATGTTAATATTTAAATTTAAAAATTACTTTGCATTGTACAAAATTATCACAAATTAGTATTGATGCCGTGGAATCCTTTTCTATTGATACAAGTCTAATTTACAGCAATGGTGCAAACATGAGTTCCATCAACGACTCAGGGAAGCAATGCTCAAAAGTGGCTTGCTTTTGCTGCATGGTGTGAAGATCAGTTGGAAAGTCAATGAACTATAATACAGTAGTGGCCAAAAGCGATGACTGGCCTAGGAAAATTGACGACATCACCCTATAACCAAATATCATTAAATATATTATACCGTTGATGCATTTTTCCTGTGAGCTTTTCTGTTTTTCTAAAAACCTGTAGCTGTAGTTTGCCTTTTTTTGTATATACAAGTGGGGATATGAACCTTCGAAATCGAGGTCTGAACCTGCGAGGTGGTGGCCTCTGCTGGGCACCATCTACTTCCTCGTTCTTCTCTCCTGCTTCTCCCTAGAGCGGAGAAAAAAGAAAAAGAAAAAAAATAACACTGCAAAACTCACTGACTACCTGTGTGCAGTAATACAACAAAATGATCAAAAGTTTAAAGGATTAATGTTGAATATTTAAAGTTCATATTGAACACACAAATCCAACTCATGCATGCATCCAATGAAATGTCACCAGGGCCTACAATATTCACTAGCAAGGTTTCAAATATACCATTACATCTAAGGGATGGCAGACCTTCAGATTAAAAACAGCATCCAAATGACCTCACCTCGCCTTGTGGTGGAACAGGTCTCCTGGGTGGACGCTGGCGGCGAGGACGTGGCCGAGGGGCTCCCTTCTCCTCGCTGCTCTCTCCCTCAGTTGTGGGACCAGCTGGAGCAACCTCAGCGTTCTCCTCTCCTTCAGCAGGACGTGCATTACGGGGGTAAAAGCGCCTACGAAATCTGCGTTTATTGGGGGCATATCGGCTGCCTTTGACAGGTATACCCCCTGGACCGGTCACATTTGCTGCCTCTGAGCCCTAAAGCAAATGCTTAGTTTTAGAGTAAAAATTAAGCTATATAACGCAATATTAAGCAATATTCCTCAACACTATTTGGATTCATCCAGATCCGCTTACTTTAGCTGCTTCAACAACGTCAAACTCCACAACTTCGCCGTCCCCCACACTTCTGAGGAACTTCCTTGGGTTATTCTTTTTTATTGCAGTCTGCCCAAAGGAAAAAGGCACATCCTTAGCCTAAAATTTTCCGTCATTGATGGGTGGGTTAAGTTGCAAGTCAAACCATTTAAAAAACGTATGTTGATATATTAGGAGAATGACATGTTTATAATATGCTGCATTTAACATCTTAATAAAAAAAACTAGTGGCATTACTTCACCAGAAAATGATTTAAAGTAGTTTATATTAAAGGTTGCAATGCATGTATAAAGTAAACGTTACCTGATGAACAAATACATCATCTTTAGTATCGTTTCTGTGGAACAAAAAGGGAATTCAATTAAATTTGAAACAGACTATAATTAACCAATATTTTTTTCTGAGAAAATCATTGACATTGTGAAGGCGAAAAACCCCGATAATTCAACTGCTTGCTTAGCGATATTATACATTATATACACCTTTTAGCATTATGAACCTACCTATTGATAAAGCCATATCCATTGCGCACATTGAACCACTTCACAGTTCCTTGCACACCTGTTGCTGTAACAGATCATACAATAAAGCATCACCATCCAATCACAAGATATTTTGAGTTGTTGCTGTGATCAGACAAGATTCGTAGCCTACATGCTCAAGCAACGCCCGGTATGCAGGCTCATTTGAACACTGGGCCACGTGTGTGAATTATTAACTACAAACTTTGAAACCTTTCAACCCCTTAGGTCGTTCAGACGCTCGTCAGACAAAGGGAGACGCAAATACGTGTGTTTGGCCCGATAAGATGTTCTCATTGGATCCATGCGATCCAAGGCTAAACACTGCAAATTATGGTTAACAATGTAAATATTTTACCTAATGACATGCAACACACCTGCAGTTAAATCCCTCCCACAAAAAGCACATGGTGACAGCCAAGCAGTGTTGCCAAGTCCGCGGTTTTCCCGCGGAATTGGGCTACTTCAACACTATTGCCGCGGGCTGTTTTTCATGTCCGCGGGTTGAAGCGACCCCAATTATATGATATTTAGCCCCGGGAATGCCAATTTTAGTAGGCAACCATGCCAAAAAAACACATATTAAACCCCCCAAATGCGATTTTTACTGGAGATGCCCCCCTGAAACGAGATTGGGCTTGTTTTGGGCTAGTTTTGAGTAGCAATTGGGCGGGTTTTGTTGTGAAAACCTGGCAACCCTGCAGCCAAGCAGAAATGTGGGTCATCGACGCACTTTCACTGTGTAAACAGCCAAATGCTGGCCTGCTTCAAATATGAAGAACTTCAGATCATATCAAACTACTTTAAATCGATCTTTATGCTGTAGTTACAGAAACAGAATATTAAATCCCAAAAAGACACTATCATATCGCCCAGTGACGATAACGTTAACTCGAGAATAAATGGTAAAATAAGTTCCAAAGAGGAAGGTAACCATGTGGTAAAAAGCATTTATATATTATCGACATCGTTATCGATAGCATTTATGCAAAGTCGCAATTGTGAATTAAACTATACAGCATAAATTCTGAAAAACGATAAGCAGCTGATCAATACAAAAAGCTAATTTGTCAGAATTCTAAAGCCTGTCAGTCGCGTCTCATTCCATAAACACGACGTGTTCATTACTATGATTTGTAATGTGTCTTAAATAAATGTACAAGACACTGAATCCCTACCGATGACTTTTCTCTCGGGTTGAGGTTGCTCAGACGCCTCTGTGTCGCTCATCTCTTCTCTCTGGATTTAACCCCCTCCCTCCGACTCGCCAAACTGTTACTCAAGCGGCCACCTCAAACTTTTTATCCCGATTCCCTGTCATGAAGCCTGGATTTAATTGGTGTTCGAGCGACCAATCCGCGAGTACTATCTTCATTCTCGCGTGATTAATTGGGAGTCAGTGCGTATGTCTCGCGCGAAAACTAACTTGTTTTTTCACACTTTCATTACGACTTTTTACAGAATGACATGCTAATGTTTTCTATATGATTATTATTAATCATAATGTCATAATCCAGCTTCAGTCTGTCTGTATAATGCCTCCTCTTCGGTCACGCAGTATATTTTTATAGATGCCTCTTTCAAAACATTAATATGTATTTTGCAATGGTGTCATGAAATACATCTGACCTGTTTCTCCATAGAAGATAGCAAGTAGTGGAGCTGTTGATAGAAAATCAGACAAATCACAAATAAGTCAGCCTATATCCCATCAAATCACCAGGCTGACTTATTTGTGATTTGTCTGATTTTCTGTCAACAGCTCCACTACTTGATATCTTCTATGGAGAAACAGGTCTCATATAAATTATGATTAACTTTATCAATATTAATTTAATATTAATATTGATAAAGTTAATAATAATTTATAATTAATAATAGATAAAGTTATGGCACACACTTTTTTTTACCCATTATGCCTTGCACAAGCCCTTCTACACATAGGTCACCAGATTCAAGTTTCACTTGACTATTTTTATCCATACGACTTGCCAAGACTGTTGGTGCAGTGTTTTTTGTCATATTCTTCCGACACCTTATGATTTTATTGGACATTCATTATTTTATTCACTAATTTTAGTTTCTGTACTGAAATATGATTTTTTTTTAAGCAACCATGTTAAAAGATATGTGAATGCAATGTTTTTAAACATGTTTTTTAAGGTCTCCATATTGGACTTAACTTAATTTCTCTCTAACGTATTATGTTCCTTTGAGATGCATGTTGCATTTGATGAGGTAGCTGAGTGTGTATAATGCTATGAAGAATCCCAGTGTGTCTATCTTTATGTCTGCTGTTTGCATCATGAGTGAGAGAAATCCAGACTAAAGTCACATGCAGACATATGACATCTGAACTATGCAGTAAACAAAAGATAAGTGAATATAAAATATTTGTCGTCAAGTCACCTTTTTTTATATAGCGCTTTTTACAATGCTGATTGTTTCAAAGCAGCTTCACAGTGTTAAACAGGAAAATAATGTAACATAATTTGATTCGGCTGTACAGCCACTTTTGGAGAAAACAGTGATGCCATCCAGCTTAGTTAAATGATCATACTGTCAATGCAGGCAGATCAGTAATATAGTTGAATATTTAGTGCCCCCAACTAAGCAAGCCAAAGGCGACAGAGGCAACGGTGGCAAGGAACCAAAACTCCATCAGGTGACAGAATGGAGAAAATTTGCGTAGAGCTTTATTTTTTATATTTAGAGTTGCATTACAAAAGAAATTTGCATTCGTGACTGACTTCCAGTCAGACACAATGGTACACTCACACACTCAGCACACTCACCACTGTTACCATATCATAAAACCAAAATCAGACATTCTGATCTCACATTTCACCAGTATAAAAATAAGTATAAACAGATTATGGCGATTAATGACATTATGTAGAGTGTGGTTCGAAAAGTAGGCAGGAATATTTGTCTGCTCAAAGTGACGGTTCCCATCCAGTTAATGCACACACATTAGGAGCAGAGTAGTGAGTAGTTAACACACACACACTGCAAACGTGTATACAAACACCCAGAGCACCGGGCAGCCTTGTGTGGCGCCCGGGGAGCGATTAGGGGTTAGGTGCCTTGCTCAAGGGCACCTCAGTCATTTCCCACCGGTTCTGGAATCGAACCAGCAACCTTTGGGTTACCAGTTTAACTCCCTAACCACTAGGCCATGACTGCTCTGAGAGGTTGTTCGTACTTTATTATTGTGATATGTAAAGCAAGGTTTTGGACAGTATGACCCCGATTAATATGCCTACATACTAACTACATACTAAACATACTAATCTGACAGCAAATCTGACATCTTTCCAATACCATTCAACTGCTGAGCTGCAGAACCATACGTCAAAGCAGTTTCAAGGCAGCTGCAAAATGTCTGGACTCCATAGCATCTTTCATTCGCCAAGGACCACCTAGAGGCCATTTGACGACATGTAAAGAAACCAATTACAGTTTGTTCATTCGGCCTCATTTTTAGGGATGTGAAAAAGTAATGTCAGTGTCGCTACAATAGACCAGCATGTAAAACTCATTGATGTATTTTAAAGAGGTTTGCTGTCACAGCATTCCAGATAGACAGTTAGAATTCCTTTAGAAAATCTTGTCGAATTTAACCAAAAGACAACTTCGAAACAGTCAACGGTCTATGGCTGTCCTGAAACGGCTGTCACATAATGGTGCTGCGGCACTGCACTTAGACATATCTCCATCTTTCACCAATATGGCTATTGGTGATAAAAGTGTCTGTGTATTCTGACTTTATTTATATATTTTGCAAGAAATATTATATCCGTTATTCATTATACAGTAGGTTTTGTTTTGCCAGTGACTGAATTTTTTTAGGGTCAAGTTAACTTTTTTTCTCTGTTGCCTTTGATGTCACAGCTCAGGATAGTCACTACATGTGAATAATTCTTACACCCTTATTTAAACAACGACAACGACTTAGCAACAGAAAGAAAAATAAAAGCACAAAAAATTGTGTTTTTGGTAGCTATCATTGGACTAAAAATAGTTTTAGGGCCCTAGGGGCAAAGGGCTCTTGTGGTCCTGCACCAATTTCATAAACAGGAATGCAAATGGATGGATTTCTGTATTACATGCCTCATTTGGGATTAAAGAGGAAAGAAAGTATGGCAATAATTAGGCCTAATTACATTATGCAGAACATGGCTTGAATAAGGATGCGATGTTTGAAAATTGCGATACTTGGGCACCACAAAAAATACTAATAATAAATAAATAAACAAATAAGCAAAATCACGCATATGGCAACATCACTTCCACCCGCCCTTTAATTTAAAGAGCGATGGTGAATGCGCAGGCGCGGTAAACGGTTGAGGTTCATTTCATGGTATATGAGGTTGACTTCGTACGGATCAGAGTGAGAGAGAGGGAGAACGAGGGAGGGAGAGCGAGCGACAGTTTAGGATCCAAGCTTTGGGTCAGCCAACTAAACGTGTTGCTCAAACTGAGAGGGGGGAATACGAACCGCTTGTAATGACAGCAGCGTCAGGATAGCTGGATTGCTTGAGTAAACATAAGAGGCATCGCGCAGCTGATAGCAAAAAAATTAGGCAGACAGATCCGAGAGAGAAAAGGGCAAGAAAAAGGGATATCCTGTTGGGTTGCCCTGAAAGCGTGGACAAGGCTGTAAACCAGGTAAGTATGCTTAACCAATTCAAGCAACGGGCGTGCTCGCGCGTAGTAACAGTAGTAACAACAACAACCTCCTCCTCCCTCGAGATAACCCTTCATCTGTTTCATGCTTTTGACAGTCACCTAAACAAAGCAAACAATTAGCTTACGATACAGCATCTCTTGTAAATTGCTAAGTGTTTATAGGACATGTGCACTCATTCTTTTGCACGAGTAATTTAGAATGACGATATATTTTCCTTGGGCGTTGGATGCACAAACTAAACTGAATTTGACGAGGAAAATTCGCGTCAAAGTTTCACCCCGACACAAAGACAAAGATGGAACACAACTTGATCATAACTCAAGACGCATGAGTCCACGGCGCCTCGCATTGGCTCAGCCTTGCATCATAGAAACCTCGTTTTAGCCGCACAGGTTTTCGTTATGCACTAAAGTTAGTCTGTGGATCTGGTTCACGAGCTGTCAAGTGCGGTTTAACGGTGACATACGTGCACCTGCTTGTCCGTGATGAGCGCGGCTGCTCGGCGGGCCTCTGGTTCTGATCAGTGCGCAGTGGCAGATCCAGCAGGCCTCAGATAGCAGCCAGGTTACTGCGGCTGGAGGACATGCTCCCCTGTCTTTATGAAAGCAGCCCAACTTTCATTGTTCAAACACATACGACCCTTATTCCCTGTAAAATGTGTCACAGTGCAAGTGTGCGATAGCGGCGAGTTGCGTGGATTACGTCCGCTACTTGTGCAACTGACTAGACTTTGGAAGCGCAGCGATCATTCAAATTCTGTTAGCTGTTTGAAAGTGGAAATCGGATGCTTAGCATTTTAAATGTGGAGTGAAATGGATTTATGTATCGATATGTGCACGCTAGTGGGATATGGGCTGCGTGTCTAGCACCATGACTTGACGTTTGGGCCCTACCCACGGGAATACTTGCAGACTACCATTGCACGGTACAGTGAAGTTACTCAAATGTTGTGTTTTCTAGCTGTTTAATGACAATCGTCAGTGTTGTTGACAAGTATTTGTATGGGATAATTACATATTTACAATAGTTGGGCATGTCATTAGTCCAGTTAACAGGTGCCATGTTCTTGTTGCCTTATATAGCTTGCTTCTGCAAACACAGTGATCCATGAGACTACAATTAATTAATTTAAATTAGATTTTCATTTGTTGAAAGGTAATTGAAAGATAATGTGGCATATATATTATTGCACTGCTTTTATTGTACACTTTTTTTTTTGTAATACAGTAATTATCATGGTTTGTTCTATTTATAAATGAAATAATATTCAGGTGTCCAAATGTTCATACTGTGGTTTGAGGGGCAGATATCCTCATCCAAGTTGGTAACGGTTATTGAATGTCTGTTTGCAATTAATTTTACTTATGATTTGGCTTATTTCAGAGTAAAAAAATGCAGCCAGATTGAATTTGCTTTAAAAAAAAAAAAAGGAGAGAAAAAAAACTCCCCTAAATAGTTATTTGACTATTATGGCCCCAAGAGATGTCAGTGGGAAAAGGGGGTTAGGCCTAATTCAAGAATAGCAAGATAGGTATTTTGTACCAACCATCTTTCATTAGCATCTTTCTCAGTTAAATTATGCTAATATTAACCAATGTAATTCTGGCTCATTAATCTTTAGAAATAACATGGCGGATGCTGACCTGGACTTCACGACAGGCGATGCCGGTGCCTCTGCTACCTACCCCATGCAGTGCTCTGCCCTGCGTAAAAATGGTTTTGTAGTTTTAAAGGGTCGACCATGCAAGATTGTGGAGATGTCCACATCTAAGACCGGTAAACATGGACACGCCAAGGTGAGTGATGGTTACAACTTATGCTCAGTTCTCACTGCACACATTTAGGCCCGATTTTCACGCAAGTGACAAATCACGCAGTGTTAATTATCAAAGACTCGATCTGACAGAATTGCAGATGAGTCGCTGACGCCTGTGAGTTATTTGGCATGCTAAATATCTGGACCTGTCTGCGATTCAAATTCCTGCTGTTGGAAATGTGTTTCTGACTGAAAATTACATCGGCGATGTCCAGTGGTGTAACTTAGTAATGACAGGCCCCAGTGCAGGCTATTATGACGGGCCCCCTAGGCCCCAGTGAGGATATGAAAAAAATGGTAACCCTTTAGTTTAGGGTCCAATTCTATATTAGAATATCGGCTGTTGATTATTACTTTTAGAGCAAATATTAAGGCCTTATTCTGTATGACCATATTCTAGGGCCTATCGGAATATAGGCACGGTTTTATAATGAGATTCCAAATGTGAGGTATTTAGGGGGGTTTGGGTACATGCTCCCTAGAGAAAATTGATTTCTATGATCTACATATGTGCATTTCAAGATGTTCTGAAGGTCAATTTTTTTTTATAACAATAGCTTGAAAACCATGTCAGTGGGCAGATATGACTGATAGTTTTTTTCCATTTTCACCAGTGAAGAAAGTAAATCTGGTTAACTGATATTTATATGTTTTATGAATCATTTTCGTAGACACATTCATTTATTGAAGGCTACCAGGAAAGGTAACTATTCAATTAATTCACAATATGCACACATAACTAATCTTATGCCCAATACAGGCTGAAAAATACTGAGCTTTTTTAATTTACTGAAGGCTACAAATGGAATTATATTAATTTACAATATTTACACATTCATTATTAATCTTATGCCTAATCTGAAGAAAACTTGTTGTTTGTTAATTACATTATGAATCGCATTAGCCTACATAGGCCTATTTTCAATTCAAAATGGTGAAATTAGACAAAAGTTTATTAATTTGTCTGAATAATTCTGTCATTTGTTTAACTTTTCTGACTTGAAGCAGCTGTCAAATATGAAATGTTCATTTAGCTAGGCCTACTTAGGCTACAAATCTCGCTCTTGACGTCGAGTCGCGCTGCTAAAATTTGCGCTAATCCTCAGCTGCTTTTCTGTGAACATAAAGCCCGCCTACTCTGATTTGATTCGTTTTCTCAATTATTTAGGCATTGATGAGCGGAGACAGACCAACGAGGCTCAGATGAACGCACACACCTACCTCTGCTTCTGACGTGCGTTCTGTTCGGCGCCGCTGCGGATTGAAGAACACACTGAGTAACGCAGATTAAAACACGGGACGAAGCCAAAGCCTGCCACCAGTTTAATATGTTTTAAAGGTTAATCACATATTTTTGAAGCCCCCCTAAAAAGGCTTAGTGACGCCCATGATTTAGACCAACTAAAATCAGTAGCCTATCTTAGTTTCTTAGTTCTTGAACACGTTCATGTTCTTGATCATACTTTGCTTTGAGGTAAAAATAACTTTGAAATACCTTCGCAGCGTTACACGGTTAATGAACATCCCGACGCCGTTTAGATAAATCACCTATGTGAATGTGCTATAAACACACATGACATTTTAAAGAGAAAGCTCTGATCTGATCATATCAATGTGGATACGTTTGCACCAGCTCTGCGATTCAGCACTCCAGACAAGTCAAGTTTATTTATACCACTTTATATAACACTTTATATAATATAGCATAGCCTATTGCTTTAAAGCCACACATATAATAACTATCTTATAGGGCTACTGTAACTAAAACATGTATTCAAGAAATTTATTAAAAATGGAAAGACTTAGCCTATCATTTCAGCCTTACTCAAAGGCCGCGGAAACAGGCAAGAGGTTTCGTTACGCACGTCAATCCATTCCCAACGTTCTTGGTTTCCTTCTTATTTATTAAATATACAGGCAATTAGTTGATGAAACTGATGAAAATTAAAATACAATTTATACAAAAACGAAATTCACTTTAAATAAAGGCTTTCTACAAATCAACTTAATATAGTGGTCAAAATCATGTCTGATCCATGTCTCCCGACATATTGCGCATCTTACTCATGCTGTTCACTTTTCATAATCAAGTAGGGCCTAAATCAACATTAAAATAATGAAAAATAATAATAAATTATATTATAAAAAAATTATATTATGGGCTACTATACTAAACATAAATATGAAACTAAAGCGTCGAAGAGTTCTGATGGATTTTTTCCTCACGAGTCAGACAGCGGTTATAACTCGCAATACTCCGTCATTTTTGGCCATACAGATAAATGTGAGACATAATTATAAACTATTAATTGTCTACTTTTATTTGTGTACACTCACAATAACAACAAAATGTTGTGCTTTTGTAAAATAAATAAAAACGGTGCACTTAATAAACATGAAACATACGTCTAAAGAAAGCTTGAAATCGCTACTTTTAAATAAAACCATTCACATTTTAGAGTGAATTGTGGAGTGCGCTGGCATAGAGCGGAATATCTAGTGGAGCGTCACACCACTCTGCTTCAATTACATGCTCTGATGAAAAGGTGGTCAGTAAGCGCGGCGGTAGAGCGCGAATGCCGTGTGATTTTTCGAATCTGAAACCAGTGCATTTAATTTGAAATGTGAGTGTCAAAATTTCCTGCGTAGTCACTTTGTTGCCAGGGGCCCGCTTGCGATGTGGGCAGGGCTGCACTGCCTGTAGTTACACCCCTGGCGATGACCTACAGCCAATGAGAGAGCAAGATATAGGGCACCGGGAAGTTCGGGGAGGAGTTACAGACCAGAATAACAGTATTTTAATAGATATACACTGCTGATTAAATGTTTGGGATATGTAAGATTTTATGTTTTTAAAATAAGTCTTCTGCTCACCAAGGCTGCATTTATTTAATTTAAAAAAACGAATAATGTGAAATATTATTACAATGAAATTATTTTAAAATGTAATTTATTTCTGTGATGGCAAAGCTGAATTTGCAGCATCATTACTCCAGTCCTCAGTGTCACGTTCTCTTTTAGAAATCATTCTAAAGCCACGTTTCCACCGCAGGAACTTTCCCCAGGAACTTTGGGGTGGTACTCTGTGTGTTTTGACCGCAGGAACCAGGGTCTAAATGAAGTTCCGGGTAAATATTTCCCCCTCCAAACAGCCTTGCTCGCAGCCTTGCTCGTTTCTGGGTAATTTCGGTGGAAACAGGGCTTAATATGCTGATTTGCTGCTCAAGAAACATTTCTGATTATTAAACAAATCATGATTTCTGAAATCATGTGAGACTGAAGACTAGAGTAATGATCCTGAAAATTCAGCTTTGCATCACAAAAATAAATTGCATTAAAAAAAGTTATTTTAAATTGTAATATTTCACAATATGACTGTTTGTTTTGTATTTTTAATCAAATAAATGCAGCCTTGGTAAGCATAAGACTTCTTTTAAAAACATGAAAAAAACTTACCAATCAAACATAAACAAAGCACAAACATTTGCTTAACCAGCCGTAACAGCAGCACATTGCAAAATTATAACTCTCTTTGCAGAACACGCAATCCTTCCTCCCCGTGCCTCCCCAACCATTTCCTCCTCCATAATCATTGCTTCTTTTTCTGTTTTACAGCGCACAGACAATTTGGATCGCAAGCTTCTCAGGTTGTCATTTTCAATAACAATTCCAGTCTTGCGCGAGAACTCACGCATGCGTGATCTTTCGTTATTTCCTTATCACTTCTCGCGTGTTTTTGGTTGTTAAATGTAGTTTGCGGACCAGACAGAGTTGTCAGCTATTCTTCTATATTGTAAAGTCATGAAATGTGAAACCCTGTCACCGATCCATCGTGCAGTGTGCACAGGGCAGCAACTGAATGCTACCTCAGATAGTCGTTCAGTGTGAAAAGAACTGTGATCTGACGAGTTTGAAAATCGTGCGGTGTGAACTTGGCATTAGCTAGACTAATGCACATCATTTTCATTTATTTACTTTAAATGCAATAACAGTGATTTTATTTGACGAGTACATCACAAAAAAATAGCAGTCATAGTGTTGATGTTAAAGGGATAGTTCACCCAAAAATGAAAATTACCCCATGATTTATTCACCCTCAAGCCAGGTGTATATGGCATTCTTCTGTCAGAATACAATCAGAGTTATGTTTAAAAAAAATGTCCTGGCTAATCCAAGCTTTATAATGGCAGTGAATAGCAGCCCAAAATTTGAAGCCCAAAAATGTGCATCCATCCATTATAAAAGTAATCCACACAGCTCCGGGGGGTTAATAAAGGCGAATCAATGGGTTTATGCAAGAAAAATATCCCTATTTAAAACTTTATAAAGTAAAATATCTAGCTTCCACCAGACTACCTTCAGTATTCAGCTTACAGAGACAGTGTTGTGCCTCTCGCAGTTCAAAATGCTTGCATTACGTCTGACGTAATCCGTCGCAAGTTATGCTTTTTCTGTAAATTGTATACGCGATCCACTCAACTACACGAATTGTGTGCGGATGAGTGTTTGTTTGGCACTTAATGGAGTTCCAGAAGTCCCTTTTATATGGGTCTTTATGAATGAGGTGCAGATGAAAGGGAGGCCATTAACAAAATGTGTTGGTATGAAGCAGATGAAATGTAGTTATATGATTTTGAATAGACAGCAGTGAAAATCCCCATGCCTAACTTTATTTTGTACAAAGGTTCACATGGTGGGCATTGACATCTTCTCAGGCAAAAAGTATGAGGATATCTGTCCCTCAACCCACAATATGGATGTCCCCAACATCAAAAGAATGGACTACCAGGTATTTGACAGCAATATTAGTAAAATAATAATGTAATATAATAATGTAATAGTGTTTCACAAATTTCTGTTTTTCCACTTTTTTCAGCTTATTGGCATACAGGATGGCTACCTGTCCCTGCTCCAGGACAGCGGTGAGGTCAGAGAAGACCTGAAAATGCCAGAGGGAGACCTGGGCAAAGAGATAGAAAGCAAGTTCGATGCTGGTGAGGAAATCCTGGTAAGTATTTGTTAAAGCAGCCACCCCCCTCAAATGTCACTGAGCATATCTTCCTATTTGAATGTTAATAGTTTAGCGTGGAACCTTTTCATGTTTCTTTCCAGATCACTGTCCTGTCTGCTATGAATGAGGAGGCTGCAGTAGCCATCAAAGCCATGGCTAAATAAAACACAGTAGGTATATGGAGCTCTTGCTGCTGTGCGCGCATACTCACCAGCTAACTAGGTCTGGAGCGACTGTGCTTCACCAGTGTGCTTGCAGCAAAGCACTTATTTAAAGGTTTACCTTAACTTGAAACAATAAAAAAAAACTTTTTAAAGGGTTACTTCAGTGATTTGGCATTAAGCTTTGTATCAGTAGAAAGCCGGTAGTATATTCAAATTATCGTTTCACATTTCTACTACATAAATGACCCAGTTTAAATACACATTCATCTTCCCAGCGCTGAAGTACCCCTTTAATTGTGAACCATCAAACCTAAACACGTTAGAATAAGCAAACGTGCCTGTTCCACGCTGAAAGAAAGAGGCTGTAAACTTAATTTATTCAAAAAAATGTCTCCAAATGATTGTCTGATGACTTCCCTGATGTACATGAAGCTCTTGTTTCATATCTCTACCAGAATTATGCGGGATAATTATTCTGTAGTGGCAAGTCTTAGAAATGGACTAATAATAATTTTTGGTCCTAAAATTAGATGTGATCAGTGTCCAGAAATTGACCTAGGATGTGTAATAATGCATTTAAAAAGTTGTGACAACAAGCTTTCCTTAGATATAATACTTTGCTGTTTGCATACTGGC
The DNA here is from genome assembly GCA_023566225.1 of Romanogobio albipinnatus. Taxonomy (NCBI): domain Eukaryota; kingdom Metazoa; phylum Chordata; class Actinopteri; order Cypriniformes; family Gobionidae; genus Romanogobio; species Romanogobio albipinnatus. The sequence continues at coordinate 54,430,661 of CM042239.1, forward strand.
AAATGCACTTTTGGTTAACACAAGCTGTAGTACTACTGCAGTGTTAAATTGTCTTGATCTGTGTCTGCTATATAAAAGCAATGACTGAGATGTAAATAGAATTTAATTTTGTATATTACACTCTGTTACTAATATTTTGTTTGATGTATAACCAAACATGCTGTACTGTAAAATATATATTGAAGAACCATCATAAACCACCATAATGTGTTATCACCCATATCTGTTGTTCCTGAGTTATGGGAGTGATACAATGATTGTGTACTGGCTTAGTGCACTTTGACTTTGGGCTTCAAAATGAACCGACATATATCCAAGCAAGTATTTCAGACTCTGTTCTGTAATGGAGAGCACATTCACTTTTGTAGACACTCCATCTACATTTAACTTGAACTCTTCGTACATACTTGTGTGGATATGGACTTACCTTTTACCTTGATCTTACTGTGTTTTTTTTTTTTTTTTCATGTTTTCTTCAACTTCATTGGTTTTTACTTTTATCACCCTTTCCTCACTCACTCTTGCTTGTACTACTTTCTTCTCTCTCAGGGGTTGACAAGATACACCGGACCGGGATAGGAGAGAATTAGACCTCAGCAATGCTATCCTCCCTCCTTTTTTCACTCTCTCCCTTTCTTTCTGTCTGTACTTTATAGCCCATCTGTAGGTTAAACTAGGAAACAAATGTAATAATCAAAATGTTCCAAACAAAATTAAATTCTTGTGAAACCAAAAGGTACATATAGAGAAATGGACAGTGGACTAAAGCACCATAGTGATGTAGAGCTGGTCTAGGCTGGGGCTATGTTATTTTTTTTTTGATTTTTTTTTTTTGAGAAGGGCACCTCATAGCTGTCTTTAGTAGTATGAGTGTGTCTGTGTTGACTTTGAAACTTAAAAAAAAAAAAATGGGCAAAGATCACTGCCCCTAATATGTTCTTTGCTATCTTAAATCTCTGTAGCAAATAGCTAAAGAGGTCTGTTACGTGGTTAATTTTATTTATGAGCAATTAAGAGTGCAGAGGGGAAGTGAAAAACCATTCAAGTGCAGAATCTCATGTGAAAGACAGATACAAAAGCAATGATGTGTAATAGGATGCAGTTTTGTATCACAGGACGTGTTCTGCTTAACTTCCCTTTTATCTTCCAGTAGCTTAAAGCAAAAGACCCTTAAGCAGGGAGTGACAATATCGCTCAGGCTGGTGAATGGATGGATGTAGGAAGATTTCGGATCACTTTTAGCACCACCCCCACCCCCCTGCAAAAAAAAAAAAAAAAACACTGGGAATGAGACTGATTAATAGGAAGCCAAAAACACAATTTTATCAAGAGATCAAGTATTTGCTGTTTGAGTATGCGGTGAAGGTGGAAAGGAGGTGCCATAAGCCTTAGATCTACTTGAAATAAACACAAACTTCTGCCTGTAATGGGCTTGGTCTTGGCCTATAATTGTTTGCTGTCCACACTTGATAGACAAACAAACCAATTCCTGTCTAAGTTTGAGGGTTGGATGAAAATTTTAAAAATGTTAATTATCCCCTTTAAAATCAATGGTGTCCTTGGTAGGCCAGATTTGTCATGTACATTACACTTGACTAAAGTATGAGTAATGTAAATTTTTTGTTTTACAAGACTGTCATTCAAAAATAAAATGGAAAAAAACAAAAATGTGTATTCTAGCAAGACAACCCAGCCTATATCTATCTATCGATTTTTTTTTTTATATATATATATATATATATATATATATATATATATATATATATATATATATATATATATATATATATATATATATATATATATATATATATATATATATAAAATAAAAGAGCACATAAATCATGTCTTTATTTCCATTCAAGTTTTTTTGGCTCGTTCAGGATGTAATATATTGGCATGGCTGCTGCTGGCAAACTCCACGAAAAAGACATTAAAAACAAAAGAACTATTACGGTAGTTATTTGAGAAAGTATTCTTCTAATGTAATGTAGGGCATACTGATCCAACAGCTATTAAACTTAATTACGAACACTTCAAACTTACTTTAAAGTTAAAATACAGACAATTCTTGCTAAATTTTTGGGTGGAAATTTACAAGGGTCTTGAAGGTAAAGCACAGCTTATTCAACATTTGGGTCTTAATTTTCAATCTTTTTCTGGACGTCAAGCCTCTGATGTAAAATACCACCTTGCTCTTAACAACAGAATAACTTAGCCAAAATCAGCAAACCATGACAAATCTTAGATTCATTGAGTGTAAACCCATTCCTTATTCAGTAACCATTCAATAATGTTTATAATCCAACTATATTTGCTGCATGGTACATTTATTATAATGTTAAAAAAGTAAATTCAAATTGACTGGGTTTCAAAAGAGTTTTCTGTAACCTGGCACCTTGTCACGGTCATACTTTAGAAGTTAATGTGGTTTTCCATGATGGAAGAATCTCTGTCCAGCCTGAGCGTGAGGGACAAAGGTGTGACGTGATGCTGGCTGAGATGAACTCTGGAATTGAGGCTGAAACAAATAAGTAAAGTGCATCTATTTTGTATTTTTTTTTTAAAAAAAAAGTTTATCCTCACCAAATAATTTAAAATTAACCAAGAACATATTTTAATATTGGAGGCAACAGGTGCTCACATCTTTGACTATGCGTTGTATCGATTTCAATTAAAACTGTACTGTTTTCCCCGATTTGTTTTTACAAAAATGTCTTATGTCTTCTCATTATATCTGTATATATCTAGTACACTGTTGCTCAAAACAAAAGCATGTGGTGAATGGTTGAAAAATTATTGATAAAATCAAAACAACTGACAGTTATAAAAAATAATTTAAAAAAAGTATTCTTAAACACCTGGGGCCTCATTTATAAAATGTTGTGTAAAAACTGTCCTACGTTTGATCCAAGATCATTTCTCTAATGTGTACGTGTGACTCCGAAAAACCAACGTACGCACTAAAAAACGTGAGTATGCCTTTCACATGTGAAATCTATAAAATCAAATGATCTTGAAATTGTGCGCAGCTGAATGGTTTCAGATCACCGCCTTGTAAATGCCCTCTAATTAATATAGTTTTATAGCGTAGATTAGTCTAAATAATTTAAACGTGTGGAATCAAAGTAGGCCTATACATGCTAAATAATTGAACTTTAAATGCTGTGTAATTATGCTAACAGGGTTTTGAAAAATGCAGGCTATACGTTTTATTTTTAACAAGTAGCCTAGGGTATTCTTTTAATTGATTAATTTGTAAAGTTATTTTTTCAGGCTATTTTTAAAATGTTTGCTGCATAGCTAAGGTACGCTAAATATCAGTCAAAACTGTGTTTAGAAAAAACCCTGAAACTGCTGTTTCTTTAATTTGTGTTTACTTTAATTTGTGTGCATTCACAATAAAAACAAAGTATTGTTCTTTAATTTGTAAAAGATTTCCTTTAACTTGGAGCGCGTCAGTCAGTGTAGCCTACACTTGTTGCATAGGTTTTTTTTCTCTTTCATTTTTTGGTAATGTGTTAATTATTTAAGTGAATCATTTCATATTTCTGTTTTTCTCCTTTCAAAGAAGCGCTGCAGGTGCGTAATGTGACAATATGTGAAAACTCATGTTCTGTTGTCCAATGCTGATATTTGCACATGTAAAAAATAATAATAATGGGTGACATTTATCTATTCTAATTGAATTAATGTAGATTTATCTGTAAGGATAAATAACTTATTAGGGACAATAAATATTTTCAGGATAATAATAATAATTAATATTACTATAATTATTATTGCTACTACTCTATATACTATTATCTATAGATTTCCAAATACCTGCAGTACTCCGACTCTGCCACAAGGAAAAGTGTGTACGTCTGCTCCGACCCTGACGTGACGGTAAGCACTTTTCCACGTCAAAGAACATGCCATGGATTTTAGCATACGCACACTATAAAGATCAAATCTGTGCGTACGCACGTTTTATAAATGAGGCCCCTGGGATCAAGATTAAGAATCCATGTTGTTCACCTTTTTATCTAATGACGTGCATTCAGAGGGGTTCAATGCAAGTTAGTGAGCTCACCTTGGCAGTAGGGATCTGGACCGCCATGGATGAAGTGGACATCAGACCAGCTGCACTCACATGTAAAGCCTGTGAATGCATGGGTCTAAGAGCAGCCTAACAATGACAAAATGCACAAAATAACTATTTATTATAACCACATGCGTATAAACAATACATTTTCTCATGGAAGATGAAGCTCACAACTACTCAATATTTACTTAATGAGTCTCAGTAAGTACTTACAGAGTCAGTAAAGCCAGACTGCTGATTAGCATGTTCAAGCTGTTTCTGAAGGGGGATACTAGCACTAGGGATAAATCCTGTGAAAATTAATGAAGAAATGATGGGCCAAAACAAACAAAAAATTATCCTAAGTGTAAAGTTTCTGTTGACGCATTAATGAAAGAACTTTATCTTGTTGAGATAAAACAGCACAATACTAATCTGCATGGCACATCTCTACCAAAGAGAGAAGAAAAGCTGATGTAAAGTACACAAATGTTAAGGAAGAGCTGCATTAAGTATGAAAAAAAAAAAAATTTATATATATGGCGGCTTCTTTACCTGGCTGGGCAGTGAAATGGCTGTGGACAGCATAACCCTGAGGCTGGTGGGTCAGGAATGGCATGCTCTGGAAAGGTGATGCACCTGCATAGACAGAAAATGTGAAGGGAGGGCAACTCACCAAGTCCAATTCTCTGTAAGCACAGACAACATCTAAATAAGCTATAGCAAAGATTAAGAATAGAGCAGTTTCTAAAGAGTAAGAAATTATTCTAATGTTATAAAAAGTTCTGCAAGTTGAACTGAATAAACTGGTTGACCTGAGAAGATGCAAATACATTTCCTATAAAGAAAAAACATGACAATTAAGACATCTAATGTTAGAATAACACTATCATTTGAAGACTGAGGTTGACCTGTATAAAAAATTTTAAAAAATCTCAACGTTCAGGTTTTATTTACCTCTGATCTGAGTGGTGCTGGCAAAGCTGATGGGCACAGAAGCAGCATGTCCGTAAGAGGTGTGGTGCTGGGACTGGGTGACTGCAAATGGCTCATGGACCGCAGCGCTACTTGAAAATTGCCCATGCTCTGAGGAACCAGGGAGGAAACCTGGCTGACTGGAGAATTGATGGCCCTAGACAAGACAACATTTTATGGATAAGTGTGTGTCCGATACCACCTATAATATGGTCATTCCAGCAACAACAACAAAAAAATCTGTATTTTAAAGATGCTATTGTTACTGACAAATTCAATGGTTGAACACCTCACTGAATATTACAACACAAATCTTACAAGACACAATTCTCAACATTTTTCCTAAATCTAATAAAGTGAAGTCTCTCTGCATAAAACAACTTCACTTCTAAATTGTTTGACATTGTTGTTTTTAAAAAGACCACAAAGTGTAACATGTTCTTCAGATTTATTTACTTACAGGCATCAGAGGTGTCTGAAACAACTGTTTACTGCGCTCCCCTAACAAAGCACTGGCTCTATTGTGACTCACTGGACTTCCTTAAAACACACAGAAATAGCATTTAGCACGGGATCATGGTATGGTCTAATTAAGAGAACAAAACTGTTTTGCTGTACTACTGACTACTATTATTTAATTCAGAATAATCCAAGGTCAATAAGGGTTTGCAAACTTTAAATACGTCACCTTGTATGCTGAGTAGATGCTGTCCTGAGTGCAGAGGTAAGCTGGATTGATAACTGGATGAAGGAAGTGTTGTAATATCACTGAAAAATAAAATTAATTCATATACACTTGATAATTACACTGTTTAATATAGCTAGAAAATATAAACTCTGCAAAAAAGAAACTCTTACTCCAACTGTTTTTATTTCTAGAAAATGTCTTAAAGGGATAATTCACCCAAAAAGGAAAATCACCCCATGATTTACTCACCCTCAAGCCATCCTAGGTGTATGACATTCTCCTTTCAGACGAATACAATCGGAGTTATATTAAAAAATGTTCTGGCTAATCCAAGCATTATAATGACAGCCCAAAAAAAGCGCATCCATCCATTATAAAAGTAATCCACACAAAGAGCGTGGCTGAAGCTTGGCGCTGATGCGACCGTCATAGTGACAACAGCCAATCACATTACCTGCTGCGTCTGCTCTAGGGTTGCATGAACGTAATTGGCTAGAGTCTGGTCTAGGAATTGCATAGGTAAATATTTGCATAGGGCAATCTGATTGGATGACGCCTGCGTTGGCGCTTGAAAAGTTGACAAATCTTCAACTTCTGTCGCTTCCGAATGAAGCGAGGCGACGGAACCCACAATTCAGTTCGGCAACGCATGACATCACCCATTCAAAGTAAATGAGAAGCGTTAACACCGATGCGTTGAATACCAAAGGCGGTCCGCCGGAAGCTAAATATTTTACTTTATAAAGATTTAAACATGGATATCCACCAATTCACATCAGAAGGCCTTTATAAATACTCAGAGCCGTGTGGATTTCTTTTATAATGGATGGATGCACTTTTTTGGGCTTCAAATTTTAGGCTGCCATTCACTGCCATTATAATGCTTGGATTAGCCAGGACATTTTTCTCATACAACAAACTCTGATTGTATTCGTCTGAAAGAAGAATGTCATATACACCTAGGATGGCTTGAGGGTGAGTAAATCATGGAGTAATTGGGTGAACTATCCCGTTAACATAATATATAATAATTGTATGAAACAAAAAAAATTCAACAATTGAGACAAACTGAACAAGTTTCAAAGACATTTAAAGTAAAGAAATAAAAAATATAATGAGTCCCTGAACAAAGGGGAGGGTAAATTTAAAAAGTACAAGTGCCTGGTTGAGATAAGTAACATGACAGTTAAATATTTTTCAGATATTTAAAAAGAAAAGAAAAAGGATTAATTTACCTTTGCTCCTTTCTGCGACGCCTTTCCTCCTCATGAAGGACTTTTTTAAGCTGCAAGAAGAGCTGATGTTTCTCCTCTTGCAAAACCTGCAGTTTTTCACCCATTTTTTGAACCTAATAAACAATAAAAACCCTTAATAAACATATGGGAATGAGCAAATGCATGGGGAACACATCACACTTAAGTGCTTCTGCCGGTTTAAAACAAATATTTTCTTCTGTATAGTGGATGGATGCACTGCCTCATGGTGAGGAGCTAGTGTTGCTGTACACACCTGTTCTTTAGTCTCTTCCAAAGACATTCGTTCCTCCATTTCTTTAGTTCGTTTCCTTTCCTCCTCTTCTTTCATTTTCTGTTCCATCATCTTATCCACTTCTTCCTCCTCTAAAGTATGAAAAGAGTAGATATACAAACCATCTTTTAAAACAGAATAAAAAATTAACTGAATCTGTTACCATGTATGCAATAAGGACCAATATTCTAGTGTGTTAATCAAAACTATTTAAACAGTGTTCTTTTATTTACAAATGTTTATAAAACATGGCGTTTTCTTTTAATTGACATGTTGTTTACTTTTATTTACGAATGTTTATTTACTCTTTTGCTCTAGATTGGAAACACGTGTACCTTGTCTTTTCCTCTCTCTCTCTTTCATGATATGCTTATGCAGGGCTCTGGCCATCGCATTGGACAGCTTTGGTCTCTCCAGTAGAGCAGGCATCGTGACAGGCAGTGGAGGAGCCAGCTGAAGACACGCACATCTTACTATATACGTTTGATTTTTGTTTAATGTAACATACTGGCCGCTTCATCGACAACTACGACAACCCGCAAACGTGTCTCTATAGAATAATAAACTTACCTTCGTATTGCTGCACGTTTTCAGCAATGTTTTCCTTTGTGTTCTAAAAAATCTCTAAACACTTGAGGAAAAAATACACTTAAAAGTATTTTTGAGTGCTGTGATTCGTATTAAACCGAGTTAAATGTTGTTGTTTTTTACCATTCAGTTCCGGTTTAAAATGCCACATGATGCTTTCCGTTTCCGGTTCACTGTTGTTCCAATCAGGTTACGTAACGTTACTTGCTTTCACTCACTAACTTTTTTATTATTTTTATTTTGTTATTGCTTGAACAACAATTACAGAACAGGAACAAATAAAACAAGACAAAAAGGCAGGTTTAAGGATACAAAAATATAAAATACAAGAAAGTGAATAAAAACATAATAGACCAAACAAACAATAAAAGGCTTTGACGTTTCACAAAATCTTAAATGTATTCCATAAATTAATGTTTTTAACAGCTTTTTTTAACCACAGAAAAAAGAGGTTTCTGATTACTAAATTTACACAAATGAATGTGAAACTTAACAAATATAATCACAAGATTAATAATATAAGCTTCATTTTCCAAACTCTTTTCATAAGCTATAGAAAAAAACAACTATTAGGCTACATGTTCATGTAACAAAATAAAATTGCAATCCAATTTGTAATTAATAAATTTAGAAACTTCCCACCATAACCTCTTTGTAAATTGACAATGGCAAAAAATATGAGGTACAGTTTCTGGTTGCAAAGAACAAAATGAACAATTTACATCTATGTCTTTGTTAAACTTGGTTAGAAAATGTTTAGCCGGGTAAAATTTGTGCAATATCTTAAATTAAATTTCCTTGACCATATTTGTAATAATACATTTATTAGGTAACAGCCAAACCTTACTCCAATGAATAGTTCCAATAAACCTTGATCAATAGGAAATTACATGGTTTACTCACTACTTATAAAGATGCACGTTTAGAGTATGAAATACCTCTACATAAAGAAACAACACCCGTAGAAATAGCACCGATTATAGAGGCAAATTCTTTAGGGGAAACCGGGAAGAAGAAGTATGAAAGGAATTCATCATAAGTCATTAAATACCCTTGATAATTCACATTTAAAAATATACTCTTATGCTTATACAAAATATTAAAATTATTCCAAATGTAAAAATTATGTGGTGAAAAATTATGCTTGTAAATTAACTTCCAAGCCAAAAGTGCTTGCCTGTGAAAAGCTGAAAGTTTAACTGGAAGTTTTTCGAATTTGTAATCACACATAAGCGAAAATGAAAGGCCACCAAGTTGGTCAAAAACAGATTTAGAAATAATATTCCACATAGAATAAGTGTTGTTCAGAAAATATTTCAACCAGTTAATTTTGAAGGTGTTAGCCTATTTAAAATAGAAAAATCTAAATAATCAATCCCACCATTTTTATATGAATTAACAATCAATTTATATGATTTTCTAATATAATGTATACGGTTTTCAGCATTATTTGATCAATTATCTTATTTATTTTATTATCTGAATGTATTGATGTAGCTACATAAGTAAGCCTAGAATCACACTAACTTACCTCCGTCTCGTGGACTCGGATGTGCGTCATTGCTTGGGTTGCACAAGTGCATAGGTTTAAATGAAACGCTCTAAGCCAGGCACTTCTTCTTTTTTATTATTAGGGGCCAAACACCGAAGGTGCTGAGGCACCTATTGAAACCGTTAGATTTATTATTATTATTATTCTGCCATTGAAGTCTATGGCAGCCCATAGAACCGTTTGCGGTAAAGTTATGAAATTTGGCACACAGATAGAGGACTGGTCAAACATTAACCACACCAATTTTGGAGTCTCTAAAACAATCCCTCTAGCGACACCACCTGTCCAAAGTTTCACTCATGTTTATGTTAATAACTTTTGAACCATAATGGATAGAAACATAATTATTTTTTCCTTTGATTCCTTGGCTCAAGCCGATTCGATTGCACAATGTGAAGTAATTTTCCCGCAATTTTTAATTAACCGAAAAACCTACTTTTACAAACTCCTCCAAGGCCGTTGCTCCAATTTTCACAAAAAATTGAACCAGACAACATCTCCAGACCTAGCCTGGCTCTGCCCTCCTACATACTTCCGCTCAATTTTCATTTACCTTCAGTACTACGTCTGGGACTGCTGTATATGCTTAGGTTTTCGCCCGAACAATTTTTTACCGGTCCAATCAGCGAACAGAGGGAGTGGCTGAGAGCGATGGCGTTGATGTTGTGCGCTAGTTTGAGTTGTAGTTCAGTAATGGCGGCAGTGAAAGATGCGAGTGTGTGGCATCGCTGACGAATGTCCATAAGTTAAAGCCGGAGTGTGGCGAGGTGGACAAGGGAGCGAGATCGTGTGCGTGATTGAGAATGAGACACACCGGTCTCGTCTCCTCTCATGAGGGAGCACGGAGGCATATAAGGACGAGCGACACCGGTGAAGGACGAGAGAGGACCTGGCCTGGATTTTAAGTTGTTTTGTTATGTATGTGCTTTTACTTTCATTTTGTGTTTTATTATTTGATTAAAAGTTGTTAAACGTTCGCCGGTTCCCACCTCCTTCTTCCCTGAACAAATGAACTCCCGTTACACAGAGCAAGAACAATCACTGCTGAGTTTTGTTGGTGGCCATGATGTTGTGGTCCGGGAAAAGTCTTTTTCAGCTCGCTCCGTTAGTGGTGAAGGAGTTGGCTGACGCCGTCCGTCTCCCACCACCCACGAGAAAAACCCCAGGCTGAATTACCTACTGCTTTTGACAAACACCAAGGTCGTGTGGTAATGTAATTGTTCTCCCAATCCCCATCTCTGAGTTTTCAAGAATATATCACTTCAAAATTCACTGTTTATATCCTTTTTAGACCCCTGCAGAGCAACATGCTGTAATTTGCATTTCTAGACTTGTATTTCTTTAAATGCTGGCAAGTGTTTACAAGAGCAAAATATTTCATCACCGCTCAAAAAATAAAAGAAAAGCATGTAAACATTTGAATTGGGCTGTTATTTACGGCAGCATTTATTCTTATCATACCAAGCATATGACATTTTATTTACAGCATATACAATCATGTTATGATTGCACAAGATATGCACCACGAGAGCAGCGCGTTCCGATGACAAAACTCTCCTCTCCACCATGAATAAATCACAATCCGAATGCACAAGGTTTTGTCACGGTCACTGAGGTGGTGTGCACAGTTAATGTGAGAATCAAAGGCGAACGGCGTTAGCGATTGGTTATGCAGATCCAGAGTGACTCTTGGCAGATCCAATAGTTTTAAACTTCAAGAGTTCCCGCCTTCAAGGAAATAAACGCTTGTCAATGGAGAGTGGCCAGACTATGTACAAATGAAATGTACGAGTAAGACCAGGCTACTCCAGACCATGCTGACAAAAAGTTATGGAATTCAAGTTGATTCGTCAAATCGTTTTTGATAAACATGCAAACAAATTTAAAGTAGCGATTGCGAAAATACACTTAAGGCTATATCTCCGCAACGCTTTATCGTATTCAAACCAAACTTGGTACATGTCATCACAAGCATGACCTGAGGCAACCTGCAGCATTTCGGCACAGCGCCACCTACTGGTCCGGAGATTAAAAAAATGGCTATTTTTGCTTATACCTTCTGAACCATTTGTCCAAAAATCATAAAAAGTCTCGTTAGATCAGGACGGCATGTCGAGTCGATTGATATCCAATTTTAGCATATCGGCCATTTTGAATTATGTGCTAAAATGCTGCATTTTAGGAACGCATGAACGGATTGTCACGAAACTCGGTATGAGTCATCAGCACAATGCCCTGAAGGAGCCTGAGAAGTTTCCAAACAGCGACACCTAGTGGATACCTTTTTTTTCAAACACTTATAACTTTGGGTGTGGTTGACTTATTTTCATGGGAGTTATTTTTTTGGTCCCCTGAAACCTTGCCGAGTCCAACGATACCAGACTTACCAGGTTTCGGCCTTTGGTTTGTGCAGCGTGGTAATTTAGTGTTAATAAAACATTAGCTGATATCTTCAAAACCACTAGTCCGATCGAGACAAAATCAGCATCAGAAGTTCGGAAACATAGGTCGATAGCTGAATGCTAATGCCCAAATGTCAAAATATTGATAGTAAGGGGTACTAAAATCTAATCAAAGTCAGGTGCCAGTAATTTTTACGTGTTTTTTCATATAAATGTCTATAACTCCAAAAAGAAACAAGATATTTTCACCAAAATTGACACATATGTATGGGCTCACTCCGAAGACACATAAAAAATTGTAGGATTGTGCCTCTTGGTGGCACTATAATTAAACAAAATATGAAATTGACTATACAACTCAACATTTTTGCTTCAAATGTCTTCACTCATTTTTTCAGTTGGTCTGCTGCTAGCTTCCTTGTTTGCTTCTGTTGCGCTTGGCCCCGGTATTGCTGCTTGCAGCTATATTTATTTTTTTTAACTTATGAATTAGTTTTACGCACCATTCTAAATGCACAGAAGTTGTTGCAGAAAATATATAAAATCCAATAGGTACATTAGCTGTTGGAGAAAAATAAAATTACACGAAAAAAATAAACGGGGGAAAAAAAAAAAAAATCAATAGTATAAACTTTGACTCTGAACATAATCAAAATAATTCACAGAATTTCACGTTTAATTTACCCCACCACAAACAACGCTTTGATATTTTTTAAAAATTTAAAATTAAAGCAGCCAAAACACACCTATATACAGAGAATGCTGCATTAATTTCGTAGAGGAAAAAAAATAAAAATCAACTCCGTAGGATTCCAAGTGATCAAGGGCTTAGTACGTTCTATATGGCAACGGTCCTGCCCTGTACTGGACACATCCGAGTGAACGAGACTGAAGTTAGCAAGTGAAGGGCATACTAAAAACAAACTGGAATGCAGCACTATATTTGCAGCATCTATACTAAAAATACGACTCAACACTAAAATCAGTATGGAAGCTGTGTTCAGAATGGCATATACTACCATAGCGGTAGGCCTATTAGTCCGGTGGCGTAGTGAAAATACCGTTGCAGAGATGATAAAACATGAACATATTTCCAAAGATTGAGTAACTCCAGTTTATTGTATGGAAGGATTTACAAACATTTTAAATCAATATTGGATGTCGCTACATAAGGTTTCCTCTTTCACAGTATATTATGGTCTTGACTAAAGTAAAATATTTATCTACCAGTGACTGGTTTAATTATACATTTTATTTTAAAATAACATTCCAATAACGTAAACCTCTTTCCTGCATTACATATTTTATGTATACACTAACATTTGTGCTTCAAAATAATTTATTGTAATTTAATAAATTAGAAACAAGTTGGTGGTTGCAGCAAAATAGATGTCATTTAAGAGTCACCCATTAATAAGACGTGGTGGCTATAGCTGTCAGGATATAAAATAAAGGAGCATGTGCTAGGGTGCCCTCTACGGTTTGTTGTTTGCTACTTAAACATGGTCAGTACATATGAACGTTTCCAACAAAACCATGGCCGTCAACTTGCATTACTGGAAAAAGATTTCAATTGCAGTAACTTCTGGGATGCATAAGGATTTAAATGGCTTTATTTTACAAAAGTCCATTAAGATTACCTCAGTATAAAGACTGAGGTTTCTCCAATATGAGACAAAATAATTTTACATTGTGAATGAACACTGCTTTTATATAAAAAAAATTAGAAAAAAAAAAAAAAAAGCGAGATATTTTCTTTATATTGATTGGCACTTTCAGCTTTATTGAAATAAAATCATGAAGCTTCACAAGTTCAAAAGCCAAATTGCAAGAAAGAAAAAAAAAAAAGAAAAAAAAACACCTGGTGTACACAAACATCATAAAAGGGACCAAAAAAAGCTTCTCTGAAGCCATGTTTTAAAAAAGATACCCCAGAAATGAGTAAATGCAAAGACAGACAATAAAGTTAAAACTCCAATCTACAGGGCAAACAAAACATTGTGAAAACTCATGTGCAGAGACAACATTGTTTATACTGTCTTCTGTTGTCCCTTCTTCCCAATAAGAGACTTATGAATGTGGGGTATAACGCCTACAAGTTGGGGATGTAAAAAAAAAAAAGAAAACAAAAAGGGGGAAATGTTAGGGCACAAATGACAACACGCAAAATTGAAGAACTTGAAGGTTGAATTAGAACTTACCACCACCAGCAATAGTCGCCTTAATGAGGGAGTCCAACTCCTCGTCGCCTCTGATAGCCAGCTGCAAGTGGCGTGGGGTAATTCTCTTCACCTTCAGATCTTTAGATGCATTTCCCGCCAGCTCGAGTACCTTAATATAAAAACTGACATGTTAAAAAAAAAAAAAAAACAGGTCTGATAAGTCTCAGCCCAATGCAGTCTGCCTTAAATGGTAATCACCTCAGCAGTTAGATACTCTAGAATAGCAGCACTGTACACTGCGGCAGTGGCTCCGACACGCCCGTGACTTGTGGTCCTGGACTTCAGGTGTCTGTGAATACGACCCACTGGAAACTAAATGACCAAGAGCGACGAAAGAGTAAGCGGCAGATCGCATTTAGGCCACGCCCACACCAGGGAGGGGTCCAACCGTCTCCATTGACTTTGCGTGAAGCAGCCTCCTTGTCATTTCAGACTTATAACAAAAAACAGAACCATGACTAAAAGCTGATGTGTGACAAGGTGTAGAGCAAACATGCGCGCGCATATAAATTGTGTTACAAGCTGTCAACCCAAAAAAAAAAAAAAAAAGTGTTCAAGGAGACAAGTGGATACAGGCAATAGGTACATTTGGGGATCCTGACACTCACTATGCCTACATGTGCAGTAAACATTGTCACTGTTAAGTCAAATATCCAAATGTCAGTTTTAGATTTTCTGTCGCTGACGTTTTATATTACGCTCCCCTCTAGTGGGTGTAGTTCTCAGTGTAATATAACATGTCACACTATGTCTCAATTGCCTGTATCCACATTTTTGTCCTTAAAGGGTAACTTCAGTGATTTAGCATTAGGCTTTGTATCAGTAGAAACCCGGTAGTATACTCAAATTATGAAGATCAAAACGGTGGCCGCAAAGCAAGTGCATTCTGGGAGTTGTTGTCTTTCATCCACATGAGACAATATACATTCTGTCTTCTCAGTCTATAAGGCACTAAATTAAAAAATATTATCAAATTTCTACTACATAAATGACCCAGTTTAAAAACAAAGGTTAATGCTAAAATCACTGAAGAAAACCTTTAAACGCTTGTTTTTGGATCAACAGCTTATAAAAACTTCTGGGTTTTGTTTAGCTTGTTTGCTGTACACCTTGTCACAAAGCTTTTGTACATTGTTCTGATTTTTGTTACAAGTCAAAAATGACAAGGAGGTCGCTTCGCGCAATACAAAGTCAATGGAGACGGTTTGATTGTAGAATCAAGGGCCTTTGTTCATTACGGCTGGTCTTACCTGCAGTCCAGCCCTTTGTGAGCGTGAAACAGCCTTCGCTTTCGCCTTCCCTGAGTCCTTTCCTGCTTTACCTCCAGCCTGAAACAAACAACACCATACTCACTCATCGTGTTATAGGAGTAAACCGAAGTGTGTCCACCTTTTGCATTACGTACACGACCATAAATACATGAGGCGGTAGTTTTTGGATTCACTAATTGTTTACACGACGCCAGTTAGCACAGGAGCTAAGCTAACTAGCCGCATAATATAATTCAACAAACCGGGAACATAATTCTAAATGTACGTTTAACCTGTTATGCATCTTTCCAAAAAGACGCGTGGAACAAAATAAATACTTACCATTTTATAATTTGTAAATGACGGTTACTATAGTGCAGACACAGTTCCTCACCCAATTCAAACTGAGTTACGCGCCTTCTCTGTGCGAACTATAACTCGTTTCTACATCCGGGATATTTGACTTGTGAATTAGCCAATCAGCTCTCGCATTCTGTTGTTTGGCACATGAATTGACCAGTTACATTGCGGATTTTGCAACTCTAACACGAAATGGGCAATGTTATTTAAGTAATAGTTTTGTCGGGTATTGTAGTTCTCATAACAACGCGGGGAGTTTCGTAAAAATGTATTTAATTTTTCTGTTATTTGTTTATTAATGCTAGCCTACTTAGAAAAATTTTATTATAAGCTTACATTTTTCTAAGTTTGACTGTCTCATTTCATTAAGATGCTGTCCTTTGCTTCTTTTATTACTAATATCAAATAAAAATTGAATACAATCTGAATAGGCAGGCAGACAGAACATAACCAGATCAATATTAGATTATTAATGTGTGGTTTATTTCAAGGAATTAAATTATTAAAAGCAATTTAAGGAAATAAAGAAAAAGAAATAAGAATGGTTCCGGTTCTGTTGTAGATATGAAGTAAACTATTTGCATATAATATTCTTTTTAAATATGTAGGCTACACATTCACTCTTATTTCCGTCTGTCTAAATGCAAAAAATGCTAAAGTTTTCTTGTCACATCAAATTCAGTTATGATTTACATAAATAATTTCATTATATTTTCAATTCAATGTCATAATTATTCAGGGGGACTTGTCCCCATCAATGTCTATGGTGGTTACGGCCCTGGGGTACAATATCAGACATTGAGGTTAAGCACAGGAACATTTAAAACAAACCTATAACAGAGGCGCTTCAGGTTGAAATGGGAGAAATGCTAGTGAGAAGAACTCTATCGCTGAGCTATTGGGTCACTTTACAAGGCCATAGTCAGGATCACCCAACACAGAATACTTTAAAACCGGCTTGGGAAAAGTAGAAAAAGGAGACAAAAGCTTTGGATGGACAGTGCAACAAAAAGCAATAGATTTTGAAATGGTTCAATTAAACATTAGTCCATCAGTACCATTGCCAACCATTCAACCATTAATACTTCCTGACACCAGAGTAAGATCTCACAATTTTAGATATCAAGGACGCATAGGGAAGCTGTTTTCAATTCAGGTATCATACAACAATACATTGATAATAATTACTATGATTATATTCAGATATATACAGATGCATCAAAGAATTCAGGTGGAAAAATAGGAGTAGCATTTATTGTTCCAGAATTTTCAGTGGGGAAAAGGATCAGTGAGGGATTATCAGTATACACAGGGGAAATGTTTGCAATATTGTTATGGTGAATATCATAGAGGAAGATACAAGACCACTAAGAACAATCATCTATTCAGACTCAAGTTCATAATTAATAGACCAAACATTTAGATAGATATGCGAGAAACATTATACAGAATAAAAATGATGGGACTAACGGTGGTATTTTTGTGGATACCACCACACATTGGGGTCAAAGAAATTGAAATGGCAGATAAGGTAGCAAAGGAAGTCACTAAAAGTAATCACACTGATTTTGCAGTTGGCATCAGCAGGGCACTGGAACACTGGAAAAAATATTTAAATGACATTTAATTTACTGCATATTGCATTTATACCACTGTATATTGGTATAGGGGGGGGGGGGGGGGGTCCTCCCTTCAGATCCATTTGTATAAATCTTCCATACAACATGATACAGACACAATTCTTTTTTTCCACTATTTTCTGGAATCTAGAGGAAACACCCCAAACTGTCTGCAGGGTGCTAGAGCACACAGGGCTTGAGTTACACACTTTCAAAAATTAATTTATAAACAAATAATTTAAAAAGTGTCTCTATTTTAACATATACTTACATGTTTATCACTTTTAGCAGTGGTTTATGCAACTTCAAAGGGTTTCCTGTAAAATTACACCAAAATTGTGTATTTAGACCACTGTATGTGGGTATGGGAAGCTTTTCAATTTGGGTAGGCCAAATCCAGGCTAAAATCCTAAAAATGGTCCCAGAGCTTAAGAGGTTAAAACAGACACCCTAATGTGTGCAGTGGGTTTAGTTGGGGGTAATTGAGAATGAATAGGGCAAGTCACGGGAGAGGAGATACGATCTGTGATTGGATATGATCGGTTATGGTGGGATATTATTGGTTTGTGTGATTAATCCTGCTTCTTGTTTTACCTGCGTGTTCTCATCAACCTGAATGAAGATAATGATGCCGTAAACGGAAAAGTAATTCGAAAGTAAGTAAACAACAGCCATTTCACTGCTTTATGTCACGTCAAAATCAAACTTGAAATGGGCTGAAAAAATTGTGACTGCAGGGGGTTTTAATGTGCAATCAGCTTCCCAATCAGGGAAATTAAAGGTACATCTTTGGTACATCTTTGTGTCTGTACAAGCTTGATGACTGCTGAAAATAAGTTGACCATTAAAAAAAAAAGCTGAACATTAGTTCACAAATAATAAAGATTGTTTAAATCTAAATCAACAACATGTATGCTCAACCCTCAACGCAACTTGATCCTACAGAATTAGTCAGTTACAGGCCAATCACAAATCTACCCTTTCTGTCAAAAATACTAGAAAATGCAGTATCCTCACAACTATGCTCCTTTTTAGAAATAAATAATCTGTGAAGATTTCCAGTCAGGATTTAGACCGTATCATAGTACTGAGCAGGGCCGGCCCAAGCCCTTATGGGGCCCTAAGCAGAATTTTATTTGGGGGCCCCTCGGTGCCACCAATACGATTGACTATTGTCAATTCTTGATCATTCACACACCCAGTATCAATGTTAGTAAGTTGTAGCTGTGTTGCTTTCATCATGCCTGCCTGTCATGGTTTTTACACTTACACAGTTTTTAATTGTAACAGTAGCAAACCCACACGAGTGGTCAGATGTTAATATTCAAAGCCTTACAGTAAGTCTTACAGTTCAGACTGGGATATGTACTTTGTTTTTTGTGTTTTTTTGCCTAGTCTCTTATGCTGAAAATGTTCACTTTTCCCCAGGATTCTTTGATGAATAGAAGGTTCTCTTAAATAGAAAGCTTTCAAAGAATCCTAAAAATATTGTAATATAAAAACTGATAATCATAAATGTGTCTTGAGCATCAAATCCTCATATGAGAATGATTTGTGAAGGATCATGACACTGAAGACTGAAGTAGCTAATGATGATAAATTCAGCTTTAATAAATGACACTTTACTATATATTCACATAGAGAACAGCTGTTTTACATTATAATAATATTTCACAATATTACTGTTTTTTAATCAAATAAATGCAGCCTTGATGAGCAGAAGAGACTACTTTTAAAAACAAGAAATGTTGATTTATTTCAAACATTAAACAGAGCTTTAATTTTGGTGAAATTCGACTGTGTAGAAAGAACCTTTTTATTTTCTAAATAAAAACTTCCTAAATGTAGGCTACACAACTTATAATTCCAAGGAGACGATATAGCACTTGCAGAAAAACATTTACTGAGAAACTGGAAGCTATGCTGTACTCCGTACAAAACATGCAGCACGTCAGACAAGATATTCGCACTAGGGGTAACGATACACTCGTGTCACGATTCAATATGTATCTCGATACTGAACTCATGATACGATATGTATCGATATGTATGCTTTTATTTATTTATTTATTTTTGTACTTTTTTATTATTATTAAAATAATAATAATATTATTATTAGTGTATTATTATCAGGACCCAACAAATATTTCCCCATTGCATTATTATACATTATATTCAACATTATATATAGTTGTTTAATGTAATAATGTCACTGAAACTCTGTAAACTTTTCATTTTTTCCCTCATGCATTACTTGCACTTTCAATGCAGGCAGCTCTCCCCATGTCCCGCCTCTCCCGCTATTAATGCACTATACATATAGAATAAACCATCTAAAATGCTTTGAATAATCATGCTAGTAAAACTAAATGTGATCTGGTGATTTAAAGTATGTTTGCGCTTTCACTAAGGAGTGCCGCTTTAAATGGTGTTTCCGCTTTAAATAATGTTTGCGCTCTCACTTTGTAGAGTGCCGTTGCGGCAGAGCGCGTGCTAGTGATGGGAAGTTCGGTTCTTTTCCGCGAACCGGTTCTTTCGGACAGTTCGTTTCAATGAACCGGATCAAAAAACCGGTTCACCAGTTCTTTTACGCTCAAACGTAATGACGTCATTTCGCGATGACGTCATTACGTCAAGTCTATTGCGGGTTGGATAAACACACTTTACACATTAAAATATATAAAGTCAGTAATTATAACATCAGTCAGATAAAAATATCATCATAATCTGATAATCATAATCATCATAATCCAAAGTTTTACATCTAAAGCATCCAAACATCTTCATCAGTGCAGAAACCATGATCCACTTACTATGTTTTTGTAATTAAATAAATACGGTTCGCCAAATGTTCACCTCATTCATGTCGGAGTCGTTTCACAGACACGCTCATATCAGCTGATGTTCGTTCGGTTCAGACTCAGAGACTCGCAGTGCAGTCAGTCAGTCGCTCGACGCATGCTCAGTATCATCATCTCATCGGTTCTCAATCGGACATGTCCGAAATAAACAGTTCTCGATTCAGTGTACTGCTGATCCGAAAACCGCTGCAACCGATTCTTGACTCGAGAACGAGAACGAAATTGAGATTCGAGAACCGCCAGAGCGATTCAAAAGGAGTCGCTTGCTTCACCTTCGCTGTAGTTTGATTAGGGTCGTCATTTTTATCTTTATATCACCTTGTTTACAAATTAAATACAATGGAGTCCTAACAAAGTTAGGCAGATTGTTTTTCTGAATTCAAACCTATTATAAGAGACAGTCAAGCTGCATATGGTAACTTAACCTCTGTTTAAAACTGCCTTTGCATTTTGTTTTTGCTATTATTATTATTTATAATTTTTGATAAAGCACAATAACTTTTTTAAAAGTTTTTTAAAAACAGGCAATACCTGTTAAATATAGTGTGTAAGACAATTACAGTGTGTAAGTGCACTTTTCCAGCAATTGTTCTTTTTAAAATGTGTGTATTATTTGAACACTTTAATATTTTTTTATTAAAACATTGTTTATTTAATACTAACCCAATTTGTGAATGTGTCCTCATAAACTGTAATTACACGTAAACATTAATCTTTTAAATAAATAAATACTTCAATCATAAATAGTCAATCACATGCTCATACAGTGATAAGACAGTAATGAACTTGAAATGATGAAAATATATTTCCACAATGTTTTATATTATAACACGTCTCGATGTTCAACAAAACTTGCTTTTCGTTCTCTTGAAGAATCACACGCATGCTCAGTCAGTATCAGTTCATGGGTTCTCAAATCGGACATGTCCGAAATAAACAGTTCTCGATTCAGTGTACTGCTGATCCGAAAACCGCTGCAACCGATTCTTAACTCGAGAACGAGAACTGTGACAGACCGGTCTGCGTACGTTCTCGATTCAGTGTACAGGTGATCCGAAAACCGCTGCAACCGGTTGCAACCGATTCTTGACTCGAGAACGAGAACTGTGACAGACCGGTCTGCGTACGTTCTCGATTCAGTGTACTGCTGATCCGAAAACCGCTGCAACCGATTCTTAACTCGAGAACGAGAACTGTGACGCTCGTTCGTGTGCGCTGCGCATGCTCAGTATCATCAGCTGCTGCTCGCTGACATCAATCATCATCAGTTCTCTCTTATAATAGGTTAGTGTACTGTTGGAGTAACTGAATAACTCCAGGATGTTGGTTTATTTCGAGTCAGAGGGACAGTCAGACACGTCAAAAAGTGATTAATTTTATAAATTTGTGGATTAGTGCTTACTAGAGATGCGAACTGTTTAGAACGATTCAGTCCGATTTGGTGAACTGGTTCGACCGGTTCACTAAAAAGAACCGGTTCAAAAGAACGATTCGTTCGCGAACCGGACATCACTAGCGCGTGCACTTCAGATGATCAGTGCAATCCGTAACAGTTCTCATCACAAGAAAGCGTGTCAAAATGACCAGTCAAACTGTAAATGTTTAGCTCATCCAAGAATTTTAATTCTGCATTTACTCCCTCTCATGTTGTTTTCGCGCGTTACGCAATCATTTGAACGTCTGTGTTTACTACAGTGTCTACTACAGTCCATGTTTACTAAATCCATCCATTCATTAAAAGGTTACCGGGCAACTGACGAGTAGTAGCCTACGTTTTAGCGCCGATCTAAAGCGATCTAGCCTCTAGCGTTTCTCGCACTTTGGACTTTGAACCCTGGCTAACAAGCGAATAGTTCGGCCGCTGGCGCCTCGAGCTTGTGCAGTCAGTGCTGTCAGAATCAATCCGTGCATATATTAGAAAACTTCACATTTTGCAGTTTAGTTAGTAATTGTTTAAGGCCATTTAGCGATTTCAATAATCATAAAATAACATAGGCTACAGCAAAAAGTAATTTCATGTGCTCTTGGGGGCCCCCTGGTGGCCAAGGGGGTCCTAAGCAGCCCCTTAGTTCGCTTATGCCTTGGGTCGGCTCTGGTACTGAGACTGCTCTCATTACAGTTACAAATGATTTGCTCTTATCATCCGATCTTGGTTGGATCTCGCTATTAGTGTTACTTGATCTTAGCGTTGCATTCGATACTATCGACCACAACATTCTTTTTAATAAACTCTAAAATTGCGTTGGCATTAATGGAATTGCATTGGCATGGTTTAAATCATTAGCCGCGTTTCCATCGCAGGAACTTTCCCCAGGAACTAGGAACTTTGGGGTGGTACTCGGTGTGTTTTGCCCGCAGGAACCAGGGTCTAAATGAATTTCCGGGTAAACATTTCCCCCTCCAAACGGCCCTACTCCCGAGGTAGTACTTTTTCAAAGTTCCGGAACCTTCGGGGGTGGGACTTGGGCACTGAACATGCTGATCGGTTGAGCTCACGCAGCATTTTGTTTCAATCTGCATTTTTAAAAGTCTTGCAAGGTTCGTTCTGCGTTCAGTAAATATCAGTCTTGCTCTTTCTGTCCAATGGCTCGCGTTGTCTCAGCAATCGCACGGTCAATGTCCGTAATAGCTGATAATAACATACGTTGTCTTATTTTAAATCTAGCTTTACGAGCTTTCAGAATACGCTTTAGTATTAGTGCTCGTCTCTTTTCCGCCGTTTGGTTAATTACATATTTAGTAAACCAATAAATAACAAGCAAAAGCAGCACTGCTTGCATCTCCTCCACTTGTTATTGTTGCAGACAGTATCGCACAAAAATTATTATTGTCCGTCGCTGACTGGGAGGAGCAGCCGCGCGCAGTCCCATGTCTCTGGACTAATTTGCCTAATCTTCAAGGTACTTCAGACCGAAGTGGAAACGCAGACAGTAGCAGGTCTGTGGGAAAAAAAGTTCCTGTAAAAAAAGTTCCTGGTACAAATTGTTCCAGGTCATTTTGGTGGAAACGGGGCTATACTTAGGGGTAGACCAGGTACAGTTGGTACAGGGGTACATTTGAAACACCTCAAATAATTTGTGTTTGCAACAAGTCTGATCTGTGATATTTGCTTCGCACATGCGTATTAGAACCCTCTCTGATCGTGGGAAATTTAAAGTACATTCGCTTCTCCAGTCCGAAGATATCGGCGAAAGTTTTTTTCTTAGGTACGTTTTTCATTTCACCACGTCCCTTCCACATTGAATAGCTTCTCATCCTTACATGACTGTTAAAGTTAACTTACATTTTCATAAACCTTAATCTGTGCTCTAAAAACTGACGTATTGCATGACTTTGTGTCATGCAAGGTCATCGTGAAATCTAGAGAAATGTTTGAGGTGGTCAGCGGGGTACAGTTGAGAGACATGAGTTATTATGTTCCCTTTCGAAAGGGAACTTGTGCTGCGTCGGAAAGACGCTATGGGGAACGCCTCAGCGTGACAGGTGTCTGAAGCTACTATCGAATCCCAGCAAACTCATTGACCAACGACAGCCCATGACGTCATCAACGTGCGACCCGGAAGTATATAAGGGCACCTTGCCAACACATACACATCTTTTTCGTCTTCAGGGACTGTCTGTTTGAAGTCTGTCAGACTGTCTGTCTGTCTGCGGATCGAAGGTAATAGGAAGTAAGAATGAAACGCACAGAGAAGAGGCAGAGTTTCCGGAAGTGTGCTGATCCGTGTCTGAGGTATCTGACACCGGAGGACACACACACTCTGTGCATTTTCTGCCTGGGTGAAGAGCACGTACAGGCAGTTCTTGAGGGCACACACAGGCAGTTCTCTCATGTGAGAGTCGCTCGGTCAGAGCCCTCCCATTTTTCAAAAGTAATGTCTGGGTGCATAGCAGCTGTGACCAGGTAGCTAGCCATAAGAGGCCTCCTGTGGGCGGCCCCAGTTTGTGTGAATTGGTGTGATATGCTTCCCAAAGGTTTTGGTTTTGTGAAGACTTGTTACCAGCGAGTAGGCTCTACGAAGCCTCCCTGAGGACGAGTCCCCATTAGTGGAATGGGTAGTTATTAGTCAGCCAGTAGTCTAACTGTCAAGGTTTTTTTAGCAGTCAGTTGTAACTTGCTACCAGGTGGCCTCACCAGGCCTTCATGGAGGCGAGTTCCAGAATTGGATACTCGGGTAGCTAGCATGACTTGCTATAAGGTAGTGGGCCTCATCAGGCCTACTTGAAGGTGAGTGCCGATGTGTGGCATCGGTACGGCTAGCCTGACTGGCTATCAGGTGGTAGGCCTCACCAGGTCTCCTTGAAGATGAGCCCCCAGGGTCTTTTTGGTTACTCTGACAATTTGCATAATTGCTATCAGCTAGTAGGCCTCTCTGGAGGAGTGCTCTGAGTCTCAGTCACTTGACGGTTAGCAGTTGATGCTAGCAGGTAGTAGGCCTCACCAGGCCTCCCTAGGAGGCTTGCTATCAGATAGAGGGCCTCGTTAGGCCTCTTTTTTGAAGGTGAGCTCCCGAGGCAGGGTGCTCGGGCAGCTAGCATGACTTACTATTGGGTGGTAGGCATCACCAGGCCTCCCTGTTGGCTGGTACCAATGTTTGGCATCTGGACAGCTATCCTGGCTGGCTATCAGGTTGTAGGCCCCATCAGGCCTCCCTGAAGGCCTGCTGTCAGTTGGAAGGCCTCACCAGGCCTCCCTGAAGGCGAGTATCGATGTATGGCATCAGGATAACTAGCCCGGCAGGCTATCAGGTAAGTAGGCCTCACCAGGCCTCCCTAGAGGCTTGCCATCAGGTAGAAGGCTTCACCAGGCCTCCCTGAAGGCGAGTACCGATGTGTGGCATCTGGATAACTAGCCTAGCAGGCTATCAGGTGGAAAGCCTTACTAGGCCTCACTGAGGGTGAACTCCCAGGTTTGTTGGTCACTCTGACAGTTAGCATAAATTGCTATCAGATAGTAGGCCTCACCGGGCTTTCCTGGAGGTGAACTCAGCTGCTTGGAATTAGCATGCATCGCTGGCAGGTAGTAGGCCTCACCAGGCCTCCCTGAAGGTGAGCTTGGCCCTGCTGGGCCTCCTTGAGGGCAAAGTTCCCAAGTGTAGGCAATTCTTTGTTACCAGTTCTTGTGAGTAGAACCTTTGGTAGTTTGGCCTACAGCTGGTGGTTACCTGCCAGGCAGGTTCAGGTTCTCCCCTCACTGAGGGTCATCTATGAGCACACAGCCACCTGAGTCTGATCAGACAGTCGCAGGCCTCTCGTGAGGCCTCCCTGTTAGATCAATCCGTAGGCCTGCCCGGAACTTTGAAATACAAGTACTTGATAGATCCTTGATTTGAGCAGTTAGGCTCCCCTCGCTAGCAAGGGTTGTAAAGCGCTATGCTGAGTATTGCTCTCTGGGATACCCGTCTCTGAGATCTGGGCTAAGAAGGACTGCCAGTTTTTCAGTCCCTTAGTCTGGTTGCCTCACTGAGCAGTCTGGATAGGACCTCTTTAGGCGTATAGCTTGGGCTATGACTGTAGGGGATGCTGTCACTGACAGCCCAGTAGGGCTGCAGCTATCGATTCTTTTTGTAATCAATTAACCTAGCACTTAATCGATCGATTAATCGGATAAAACATTTTTGCGTTTTTTTAAACAACCAAAACAAATAATGCATAACAAAAATGAAGAGGAAAAGCAATTTAATTTATTAATATGCACAACAGGTTTCATGATGTAATCTAGCCCTGACATCAAAGTAAATATCTTTTATGTAGATTTCTACACCTGCAGCATTTACCATTAGGCTACTAACAAATAATATATAATTTCTGGGGTGAGCCTATTTGCTATGTTAACCTAGCAACGTGTGTGTGTGTGTGCGTGCTGTGCGTGAGGCTTCATTGCAGTTTGGTACGGTAGAAATACATACATTAATTTTCAGTAGAACGCTGCATTTGGCTTGCATCACTTGCATTGCGGTGCATTTTAGGTGAAGCATCCGTTCGAAAAATCGCGTCACA